>CM051266.1:2772612-3340843 GCA_027921565.1 Artemia sinica
TACTTGCTACTGTGAGCATTAACGACTGCGACAACTTGCGACTGCGCTACTACCATTACTACTCCTATTTTACCAATATATTTATGTGACCATTTATTCTTATTTCTGTATTTTTTGGCTTTCAATAATTCTATGACAACAATTTCTGGTCGTTTAAGTTTGAGTTTTTCAAGGACTTAAGTTCTATTCGTCTTAAATTGTGACATAGCTTTTTACTTTTCTTTGAAAAATTTCTTTTTCGGAAGTTTTCTTTAAGCTATCTTCAGAAAAGAAGGAAAGTGCTGAGATGGAACTCTTATGTTGTTTAAAAGTATTCTACCAATGGTCAAACCACATCCCTTTGAAATGGATCCGATCCAATAATTCTTTCAAAGAAAAAAAAGGGATTACTGGCCTATATATTCATTTTAAACAGTGTAAGCCTACATTATATTGCTTTATTTGTATAATATATTTCTGTGAGCCAATTTCATCATTTCTTAATGATACACAACAAAAAGAGAGCCAAGTAACCATGCTGTATTCGCCCGCTGTTGTATTGACCTTTATTGCTCTTCAAATTTTTTGGCAAGTGAAAGGAAAGCAAAGCTTAGATTGCCTTGTTGCGTACGAATTTTTAAGCCAATAGAAGAGCCATAAGCTTTTGACTCACAACATTTCTTAGAAATAAGTTCTCTGTTTATCTGGGATTCTCTTTATATGATGTCTTTGCCTCCGATACTCAATCAGTATACTAAGGGTCTTGTTTCTACATGTACTTTAACAGTTGTGTAGAGAATATGTAGCGTCTTTCTGCATGGCCGTTAATTAAATGTGAAGGATATTCACCCCTGATCTTAGTTTTCAACTGTATATAATTTTCCAGTCTATTGTAGCCAACTTGCATTTTACTTAATACTGCCAAAGGAGATTGGTTCATTAGCTTATTCGGTTCATTATTTTTACTATCTTCGGAAAAAGTAAGAAAAATTGAGATAGAAATGTTACCCGTTTTGGAAGAATTCCACAAAATTTTCCGCTTAATTTTCACTTTGAATTAAGTTGTGAGGTTTGGAATTAAAGGAAAATTAGATTTGTTCCTAGTTATTGCAGTGTCAGTTGCTTATATGCAAGCTCTTGTAAAAAGTAAAATATCAGAAATCTCAGAAAGAGGTTAGAAGCATTTAATAGTTGATATTTCTTTCTGAGTTTATTTTACGTTTTTGCAGAGCAGCTTTGATTTACGTGTTATACATACGGGTTTAAATGAATTTAAACGGTTTATTAAGCGTTGCGTGGCTGATATTCCTTTTTAAATTTATTAATTTAAAAAAAAATTTCCACAAAATATGTTTTTCAAAGAAAAGTAAAGAACTCTATTAAACGGAAAATGAGTAAAAATAAAATCAAATAATCTACCAAGCGTGAAACTAACACAAATCAGCATCGATAAATAAATGAAACCCAAAACTAACAGAAATTACAATAATTAACCGAGTCAAACTCAAAACGAACAGACATTAAGATAAGTTGGGCGCAAAACCCCTATGCCATCCCAAGGCCAGAACAAATTTGCACTTTACTGAAAAAATAGAAATATTTTTACTTTTATAACTTTAATAAATCAAATATTATTAACATCTTGATTACTAAATATCAGTATATGTATATTAAACTGAATGCACATTCATTTGTATTTTTTCAGTAAAGTGCCAATTTTGTTCTGGCCTTGGTAAGGCATAGGGGTTTTGCGCCCAACTTATGCTAATTTCTGCTCGTTTTGAGTTTGACTCGGTTAATTATTATATTTTCTGTTCGTTTTGGGTTTCATTTATTTATCGATGCTGATTTGTGGTAGTTTCATGCTTGGTAGATTATTTGATATTATTATTTTTTTTTTTTTTTTGAATGGAGTTTTTTACTTTTCTTTTAAAAACTTATTTTTTGGAAAAAGTTTTTTTAACTTAATTTCTGTTCGTTTTATATTGACATAGTCTTTCCGGTTAAAAGAAAATAATACTTTAAATCTTTTCGTTTTTTAAGACTTTATAGTTTGGCCTGCTATTTGTATGCTGGAGAAAAATTTTCAGCATTTTTTAACAACATACACCCTTTTAAAAATCTGAACGCAAATGGTACTGTATAATTTAGTTTCATATCTCCTCTAGTTGACCTGAAATGGAAAACTTGATACCATTCGCAAAAAAATCTGTTTACTTTCTGTGATAGCTTGGACACACTTGCGCTATTTTGATTTGATTAAATTTGAAGAGCAGAAATGGGAGGGTTGGCGTAGGAGGGTGGGTATGGGAGGGTGGGAGTGGAATGGGGATTAGTTGCCCTCAAATCACTTTCTACTATTAAAAAGGGCATCAGCCCTTTCTATTTTCAATCGAATGAGCCCTTTTCGAAGTTCCCACGACAACTCCTTCGATACGAAGTGCCCTGGTCTAAACAACAACAACAACAAAAAATAATACAATATGCCAACTTCGATCTTTACTTTAAAAATGTCAAGTCTTCCAATCACTTTGACTATTAAAAAGGGCACTAGGCCTTTCGATTTCGAATCGAATGAGCCCTTTTGGAAACGACAACGCTTTCTATTAACACCTTATATGCTCCCAGGGCATAAATTACAACCCTTACCCTAAGGTCTGTTATGTTGGTTGTCATCCTCTAAGACCAAATTTTAAGAACTTTCAAATACGTTAAACAACATGGTTATCTCAAAATTTTGATTGGATGTGTTTGGGGAAATGGTGGGCGTGAGAGGGGCTGCAGTCACTCTCCAATCACTTTCAAGTATTAAAAATGGCCTTAGCCCTTTCAATTTCCAATCAAATGAGCCCTTTTGAAGTTTCTACGACAAAACTTTCAATAAAAATCTTATATGCCCCCAGGGCAAAACTTACAACCTTGCCCTGAGTGCTGGGGAGGGGGTGTCATTTTCAAAGACCTAATTTCCAGATCTTTCTACTACGTTGAGCAAAATGGCTATCTTAAAATTGTTATTGGATGTGTTTGAAGGAATGGTGGGCGTGAGAGGGGGGTTAGTTACCCTCCAATCACTTTCGACTATTACAAAGGGCACTAGCCCTCTCGATTTCGAATTGAATGAGCCCCTTTTGAAGTTTTACGACAACTCTACTCATAAAAATCTTAAATGCCCCCAGGGCAGAACTTACAACGTTTGCCCTTGGGGCTCTGGGGGGTTTGTCATCCTTAAATACATAATTTCCAGAACTTTCAACTACGTTGAACATAATGGCTATCTCTAAACTTTGACTGAAAGTTTTTGTGGAAATGGCGTGCGTAAGAGGGGGGTTAATTACTCTCCACTCGCTTTCGAATATTAAAAAGGGCAATTTCAATTTCCAGTCAAATGAGCCCTTTTTTAAATTTCTATAACAACATTCTATATAAACTTTATATGCCCCCAGGGCATAACTTATAACCCTTGCACTGAGGGCTCTGACGGGGTTATCGTCCTAAAAGACATAATTTCAAGAACTTTCAACTACGTTGAACCTAATACATATCTCGAAATTTTGATTGGATTTGTTTGGGGAAAAGGTGGGCGTGAGAGGGGAGTTAGTCGCTCTCCAATCACTTTCAACTATTTAAAATGGCACTGGCCCTTTCAATTTCAAATTGAATGAGCCCTTTTGAAGTTTCTACGCTTTCAATAAAAACCTTATACGTCCCCATGGCATAACTTACAACCCTTTCCCTGAGGGCTGTGGGGGGGGAGGGTTTGTCATCCTTAAAGACCTAATTTCGAAAACTCTCAACTACGTTGAATATAATGGCTATCTAAAATATTGATTGGAGAAAAGATGGGAGTGAGGGGGGATTAGTTGCCTTCAAATCACTTTTGACTATTAAAAGGGCACTAGCCCTTTGAATTTCCAATCGAATGAGCCCTTTTTCAAGTTTCTACGACAAAGATTTCAATAAAAACCTTATATGCCCAGGAGGCATATCTTATAACCTCTGCCCTGAAGACTGTTGGGGGAGTGCCCTGCTCAAAGGTATAATTTCCTGAATTTTGAACTGCGTGGAACAAAATGGCCATCTCAAAATCTTTATTGGATGTGTTTAGCGAAATTGTGGGCGTGGAGGGGTGTTAGTTGCTTTCCAATCACTTTCGACTATTAAAAATGGCACTGGCCATTTCAATTTCCAATCGAATGAGCCCTTTTTTGAAGTTTCTACGACAACGTGTTATATAAAAATCTTATATGCCTCCTGGACATAATTTACTACCCTTGCCCTGAGGGCTGTGGGGGGGGGGGGGTTGTCATCCTCAAAGACCTAATTTCTAGAACTTAAAGCTACGTTGAAGAAAATGGCTATCTCAAAGTTTTGATTAGATGTGTTTGGGGAAAGGTGGGCGAGAGAGGGGGTATGGTTGCCCTCGAATCACTTTCGACTATTAAAGTAGTAACCGTACAATTACTTGAAAATATTCATTCAGATATACGCCTTAGGCATGGGTATGTGTGTATATTTTAAACGAATTGGGGTTACCAGGGTCATTAGCAAAGAGGTATCATTTCTATAGAAGGTATAGTAATTTGAAATATCATATGGAATTTGCTTGAAGGTATATACTTTGCGTACGTGCCCGTACCAAACAGGTTGGTTATAATCCTTTCTGCTTCAAGTTTTTTCTGGCACAATTAACTGAATTTCTATTTCATGATAAACAAGTTTTTTTTTTAGGTTACATCCGTGTTGGAAAAACCGGTGGATCTTTTATAGAAGCTAATTATTTTTTGTATATATTCAAGTTTCAAATTAGATACCTCAACAGTTTGGAATAGTTTATTGAACATAACACAACTGACATTTTTTGTAAGCATTTACATAGAAAATGGATAATTCAAAGCAATTTCTGGTGAGTAAAAATTTTCTCATTATTATAATAAAAAAAGAAATTATCTTATCATTAAGTTAAGGAAGAAATTCTTTCCATACACTAGAACTAAGGGTACTTATATACTTAGAAGCCTATTGTTTTTAGGAGCTGAAACCTCTAAATAATTCTCCTATAGGTTGAAGCTTACGGCGGCTTTTTTTTTTTTTTTTTTTAGGTGTGTTTTTGAAAATACTTCCAGGCCAGTCTGCATTTACGGTGTGATTTTTATCATGATCAGTTAACCTTTTTAGGGATGTTTTTGAAAAAAAAAAGTGCTTAGCTCTATTGAAAAAAAAAAAAAATGTTTTGCACTACTTTAAATGCCTAACATAAACTGAATTATTTTCCCAAACCTAAAATGCATTTTTTTTCAAGGAAGTGGACACATGCAATACCCCCCCTTCTGAAAAGAGGGCACGATATAGCGAAGGTATACTAATGCAAGCTACAAGACCTTCAGTTATCAAATTCGCTACTAGAACTACACAAGACCAGCCAATGCCTGCGAATCTTTTAATGACAGGGACCTCTGACCCCCGTGTTAGCTCCATATCAGCTGGAAGGAACTTGAAAAGGGAGTGGACTGCCTTATATAATGCCTCAGCTCAACCTACTGAAGATTGTGACCTTAACCCCCCTCAAGTTTTGCCAAGGAGTTCAGATATAGAAGTCCAGTCAGAATTTGTAAGTATATACATAATTTTTTTGTTTCTATCCCTATTTTCAAAAATAAGGTAAATTTTCTCAGGGGCATAGCTTTTGATGAGTAAAACTTAAAATTTGTTTCTAAAAAACTATTTCATTTTCTTTCATTAACCAAATTAGCTGGTATATGTATAAAGGAATGATTATCATGCATTTCTATAACGAAAAAAAAACCTTACCTCGTAACTTCTATCCAAGATGCGTTCTAATGCAAAAATTCCAATATTCCTTTTAGACAAAAAAAAAAACTAACTATTTGAAAAAAAACGAAAGAGAAAACAATTGCTACTATACAGTTAACGCGCACTTTTAGACTGGTATTTTTGCCCTAATGCATTTGCATACATCCGCGACTTATCAGATCTACCATCGCTTTTTAATCCGATTTGAATTCTAAGTAGGGTCGTATGCAAAGCGGACTTTAAATAGCAAGATGTATATCTTCAATAAGCAATTTACACAGGGAAAAAGGTTTTTTGATAATTTCCAAATATGTCTTCGCGGTAATGTTAAGAAACATTATTTGGGTGAAGCCGTTTTTGATCATTTCATTGAAACACTTAGGTGTTTACGAGAAAGAATTTGAGGTTGTTCTATTTGAACAGTGTTGTGAAGTCCAATACCCCACCCCCCTAACTCGAAAGGGTATCGATCCTCCTACATCGAAGGAAGCTCCCGGTTCCCAAGGGTCCTCCCCGGGAGAGGGGGAGGGGAGGGAGGGTTCTAAAAAAGGACCATCCAACATTTTAATTGCACTTTAATTGTTGATATGGATGGAGAAAAGAGTTCTTCTCTCTCTTACAAGCATTTATTTAGCCCAGGTCAACTTCAAACAAATCCGTTGGCAAAAGACACAGGAAAATACGGATTATTGAGAAGGTAGCATCATCAACCACCGACATATGAGGTTTATACTTTAAAAAAATACAAAGTTCAATATTCGAAACTAGCTTCAGCAGGAGCTTAGGATAGTAGTGGTGACAATTTAGATATAAGGAGCAATTGCCCCCTATTTTTGAAAAAATACCTTTTTGTGGTATTTATATTTTTAAAAAAAATACAAAGTTCAATATTCGAACCTATCTTCAGCAGGAGCTTAGGATAGTAGTGGGGGCAATTGCCCCCCTATTTTTGAAAAAATACCTTTTTGTGACATTTATACTTTTTAAAGATACAAAGTTCAATATTTGAAGCTAGCTTCAGCAGGAGCTTAGGATAGTAGTGGTGACAATTGAGATATAAGGGGCAATTGCCCCCTATTTAAAAAAAAAAAAATACCTTTTTTGGCATTTATACTTTAAAAAAATACAAAGTTCAATATTCGAAGCTATCTTCAGCAGGAGCTTAGGATAGTAGTGGTGACAATTGAGATATAAGGAGCAATTGCCCCCTATTTTTGAAAAAATACCTTTTTGTGGCATTTATACTTTTTAAAGATACAAAGTTCAATATTTGAAGCTAGCTTCAGCAGGAGCTTAGGATAGTAGCGGGGACAATTGAGATATAAGGAGCAATTGCCCCCCCTATTTTTGAAAAAAAAAATACTTTTTTTTGGCATTTATACTTTTAAAAAATACAAAGTTCAATATTCGAAGCTATCTTCAGCAGGAGCTTAGGATAGTAGTGGTGACAATTGAGATATAAGGAGCAATTGCCCCCATATTTTTGAAAAAAAAATACCTTTTCGTGGCATTTATACTTTTAAAAAATTCAATATTCGAAGCTAGCTCCAGCAGGAGCTTAGGATAGTAGTGGTGACAATTGAGATATAAGGAGCAATTGCCCCCTATTTTTGAAAAATACCTTTTTGTGGCATTTATACTTTTAAAAAAATTCAATATTCGAATTTATTTAGCCCAGGTCAAACAAATCCGTTGGCAAAAGAAACAGGAAAATACGGATTATTGAAAAAGTAGCAGCACCACCAACCCCCGACATATGGGATTCGTGTCCATTAACTGAAGCCGAGGAGCAATTGTTCGTACAGCATACTGCGTCAGTTGAACAATGGTCAAATCTCATTGACACTTATAATGAAGAGGCTCAAACAATCGAATTGGACTCATATTTTGCATTTTTGTTTAAAAAAAAAAAAATTTTTGGAATAAAACCATTAATTTTTTCTAAGAATAAGACTACATTTTCCCGACTAAAAAAAAAAAATATATTTTTTAACATGTTCAGTTGACATTATGAAAGACATAAGGCAATGTAACTTTTTTTCTTCTTCTTTTAATTGTTCAGGTGGTGATGGTAGTGATAGTGGGACAATGGCTATGAGAAATTGACAAAGTTTATTAACTATAAAAAAATTTACATAAAAATAAAACTTTTTTTCTACAGATTAAAAATATAGCACCACCACCAGCGACACCATTGAGTGATGAAGCAACTATATTTACAGGACCAATTCTGTCACCACCAGCAGAGTTCAGGGATGAAGCTACATTGGTCCTAGAGAATATGGAGTGGGAAAGTGGCTTCCTTAACGATGTTTTTGGGGAAATGGTCAGCCTGGATGACTTAAGCTGTGTTATTGACATGCTTGAGGATCCGGTGTGGACAGATAGTTTCATGCGTGAATATTTAGATGATGATGTTACAAGTAAATCTGAACCGGGTCCTCATAACGAAATTCCATCAGAGGGCAATACAGGCTGGCTCGACCAATTGTCCCCAAACACATTGGAATATGTACTAGGGGACCTCATGCCACATCCCCCCAATGTGATTGAACAGACTGGGAGTGGTGTTATTGACAATTCTCTGTCACCCGCCACCACTCCACTTAATGCTATAGATAGAAGTAGTAGTAGTAATACAACAGCAACAGTATCCCCTCTTCCGGATTTTTTTCTCTCCAACTCTGCCTTGCATCACACATTAGTCTACAGCGCCAAATTCGGTGACCCTTTCAACTCTCTAGTGTCGGGGGATATAATAACAGATCCCCTGGCCATTACACATTCATATACTGATAAGATTCGAGCCATTCTTGAAGAACAAATGGGGGTGTGGGGAGTGGGGGTCAGTTTAAAAGCATCAATAGCACTAAAAATATTTTTTTTAAATGAAAGTGCGGGTGAGATGTATTCGAAATACTTGCATACAGAGATGTTGGCAATACACCCGCATTTATCAAATTATGGGGAGGTTTTTCTAAATTGGGCCAATAGTATTCAAAGTAAGTGGGAAAATTATAACGAGGGGGGTAGTGGATCTGTGGTTTTATTTATAGAAAGTTTAAATGTTAACATTTGTAGGTTTAAAAAGGATTTTATTGTAAGAGGTGGGCATGGGGAGAGGGCAATTGAATTAAAATATCATTCAGATTTAGAGGGGTGTAGGGGGATACAACGAATCTGTTTCGATACGAGGCTGCAGTGTTTCAAGTATGCGTTTTTAATTGCGGCATACAGACCTCTGCGCAATGATGCCACTAAGAAAAAGTTGGATAAAATGGCAGTTAATGGTAGGGAGGGTTCAAAGTTCCCCAAAGTAGATTTTAATTGTTTAAATGGTCAATATCCCGTGACACTAAAAGGAATAGATATTTTTGAGCGGGCTAATGCACATTTAAAGATTGGTGTCACGGTGCTACAGTATGAAACAGAATTTGAAGAGGGTCAGCGTTCCGATAAGAAGGGTGTATTATTTCCAGTGCGGGCTCCTTCAATTGAATCAGTAGAATATTGGGTGTGGCTTCTATACACCCCACCCACAGACTCCGATTCAATTGGTCATTTCAATCCGATTACGGATATTAGTAGGGTTCTAAGTGAGGGTAAAAAGGGGCGAGGTGGTGTATGTTATTACTGTCCAACATGCCTCTCAAGATTTCGCTCTGATTTAAAGTTAAAGCATCACATGAAACACTGTAAACGTCATGGATACCAGGCTGTGGAGACGGTAAGCGGAGATAGAGCGATCTTACGTTTTAAAAATTTTCAAAACACGCTCCTGCAGAGCAATAAGATCGCTTTGGACTGCGAGGCTAAGCTGACAGACGTGTGTGATCCGTCAAATTCAAATCATGTTAAAATACATGAAGCCATAGGGGTCTCTTACGCTCACGCGCAACGAGATTCCAATAATACCATGCAAGTGCTGGAGGTAGTTGAGATGTTGAGTGACGGTGAAGACTGCATGCGCTCGGCATTGGTCAGTCTAGTCAAAACAGCGAACGGTGCAATTTCGCGCCTTCGTTATACAAACTATCCTATGGTCCTATCACCAGATGACATAGTGGCCATTAAAAATCGTAAAATGTGTTGGGTTTGCAAGGGAGAATTTGATGATGGTGTTGGGAATGGGGGGAGGAGGAAGGTGATTGACCATGATCATTTGTGGCAGGAAATTACATCGGGAGGGAGTAACTTTAGAGGGGTAGCACACCAGTCATGCAATTTAAACGTTAGACAACAATATTTCGTACCTGTTTTTATACACAATTCCAATTACGACTTAAAGTTTGTTCTTCCGGCGTTGGCCCGCATTGCCAAGGGAGGAGTTGTAGATGACGCATGGATAGATGGTTCTTTTTCATATAATATCATACCCAAATCATCGGAGAAGCTACTGCTGCTAGAATTCATGTGGAAAACAGTTGACAAGGGCAACACGTGCCTGAATAAAATCCGTTTTTTAGACTCTTTCAGCTTCTTCCCCAAATCTTTAAGTCAATTGATTCAGGTGCAGAAAAGTGACAATTTTGATAGCTTCCCCCTCCTCAAACAGCGCTTCCCCGATGATGAAATGTATGAATTATTAACGTGTAAGGGTATATATCCATATGATTATTACAACTCTGGCTCGAGGCTAGATGAGGTGTCACTACCGCCCATTGAAGCTTTTTACAATTCTCTTACTGAGAGTGAGTGCACCACTAGCGACTACGAATTTGCTAAGAGGGTTTGGGCAAAGGGCGGATGTAAAAATGGGTGGGATTATTGTAAACTTTACTTGGCCAGTGACGTACTCACTCTTCTGGATATTGTGTGCAAAAATACGGATAAAATCTATGGGGAATTTGGGTTGGATTTAGGTTATTATTTTTCCACTCCCCATTTGGTGATGGACTTGATACTTAAAATCAGCAAAGAAGAAATAGGTCTGATCGCCGATGTGGATCAGCATCTGTTTGTAGAGAGATCAATGAGGGGTGGGTATGTTTTTCACGGGGATCGTATCATGAAAACTGATCCGAGTGGACAGCACACCGATGAAAAGTCGGACGCAGTTTTTTTGGATATGAATTCTCTTTACCCATCGGCAATGTCTCACTACTGTTTGCCGTGTGGCAATTATAAATGGCTTGACAATCCCTGTGCTTCGAATTTCCCCGACATTGCCAGTGTTGAGGAGAATGGGGCACAGGGATGGTTTTTTGAAATTGACGGTGAAATACCCATGGAAATCCATGACTCGGTAAAAGACTTTGTTTTTCCGTGCATAAATAGACCGGTGGGTAGGGACTCTCTGAGCCCCTACAATTTATCTTTAGTAGAGGACGGGAGTATGCACTGGGTACCTTCAAAACAAAAACTAATTGCCGATCTCAACCTGAAACAGAATATCGTTGTTCATCACGTGCTATTGAAATGGATGGTGTCCAATGGTTTCAAGGTCACAAAGATTCATAGAGCCCTCCAATTTGATCAAAAGCCTTACATGAAAACGTTTATTGACACCTTTGTCAGTAAGCGTTCACAAGCGAAAACGAAAGTTGAAAAAGAAGTCTATAAACTCATTTTGAACTCAGCTTTCGGTAAAATGTGCGAGAGCGTACGACACAGAAGTCGATGTGACATTGTAACCAACCCCAAAGATTGTGCTCGAATCATTGCGGATACAAACTTCACATCGTTCACAATCATAGACTCCAATATGGTTCTCCTACATCGCAAGAAAAGAAACATTGTATTAAATAAAAATATTGCAGGCGGAAGTGCAATAACTGAAATATCCAAGAAACTCATGTTGTCATTTTATTATAATGTATGTAGGGTACAGTGGCCGATTGAGGGACAAGTTCAAGTGTACTACGGGGACACTGATTCACTCCTGTTAAAAGTTAAAACTGAAAATCTATTGAATGATTTGGAAAATGGGGAGTACATTAGCTCACGAATGGACTACACTAACTGGGACGAATCCCTCTACCCAGAGCTAGTGAAACGCCAGGCCCCAAATCAATTGTTAATGTTAAAATCTGAAACGGGTAGCGATCTGATATCCAGTGGTGTGTTTCCTGGACCGAAGGTATACTGTGTGGAAACGCACGGCAAGGATATCAAACAAGTTTGCAAGGGGGTACCTACACACTTTGTAAAAAATAATTTCGACATGAGTGTGTATAGAAACTGTGTGGAACGTAGTTTAGTGCCAAGGGCGAAAGTCATGGCGATTCGCTCTTTACAATTTAAAAACTACACAGTTAGAGTTGAGAAAAACGCCATGTCTACCATATCGGACAAAGTCTATGTACTTGAGGATGGTGTGAAGGTATTGCCACACGGTCATTATTTAATTTCAGACCGAGTTGAATGTACAGAGTACAGAAAACAACTCGGTCTAAAAAAATTAACTTAAATTCACTAAAAAAAGTATAAATTGGGTGGGAGGTTTTTTTTTTGGGTAATTAGGTTTTTTTTTTCTAATTCTTTTTTTTTCTATCACAATCAATTTTCAATGTGTGTGTGTGTGTGTGTGTGTGTGTGTGTGTGTTTGCAAGGCAGATCAATTTCCAGTATTTAATGCCAACCCCCCGGCCCGGGCCCGCCGCAGCGGGCCCCCGGCGCCCGGCGCTTCCCGGCCCCGGCCGCCGCAGCGGCCGCTCCCCGGGGGGAGGGGGGACCCCAAAATTTAAAATGTTGTAAATAAAAGTGTGATATTTCAAGTGCACATTAGTCCAATAAATGTTGTATTTTTTTTATAAATAAATAAACAGAAAAAAAAGTGTATTTATTTAAGTGTTTGTTTTTTTTTTCTAGTGGTTATGTAAATGTTGTATTTTTTTTTTATTATAAATAAATTTAAAAAAAGTGTATTTTTTTTTATTCATGTTTAATGTGCCTTTTTCAATGTAGTATATTTTTTAAAGTATTGTCACCTTTTTTATGTATATAATAAAAGAAAATATTATTCTTTATTCTTCTTCTTCTTCTTCTCGTTATTATTCTTGAGCGGAGTAGTAGTAATAGGGAAATTATTTAGTCATTAGACGGCCATAGTCTACAGTTAGTTGTCCAGGTGAACTGTTGAAGGGAACATGCATCAATTTAAAACACCATTCAGATCGTTTCTGTGTGGACCGTCAATGTCGGGCAAAACAACACTCTTAACTAAAATAATTAAAAATTGTGATAAAATGTTTGTGGAAAAGCCGAAAAAAATCTACTATTGCTATAGTATTTGGCAGGAGTCATATGATGAAATAAAAGCGATTGCTGCCACGACAGGGTTGGTGCAGATACAATTCATACAGGGACTTGATGTTTTCAGCATTATTGAACAAAACTCTTGGTTGATCATTGACGATCTGGCTGAATCTATTGAACAATGGTCCCAGGAAATGCTACAACTGTTCACTGTTCGCTCTCATCACGAACAGATTTCCGTTACTCTGGTTCTACACAATCTCTTTCATCAGAGCAAATGTATGCGAACACTTGCATTGAACTGCACCTACTATATCATCTACAGAGTTGTTCGTGATTCTAGCTCGCTAATAACTCTCAATAAACAAATCTACCCGGGAGCCCCCAAATTTCTGCTCTCAGCATACAATCAGGCAACTAATAAACCCTACGGCTACATCCTATTGGATCTTAATCAAAATACACCCGAGGATCTGCGTGTAGTCACAGATATTTTTGACAATGAAATTACAGTATATCTCCCCGTGAACACTAAAAAGACCTATTAGTTGCTATCATGACACTGAAGAAACTACATGAAAATAGACATTTGTTTTCAGTTCTAAGCACTTCAAAACCTCCGCTTAGGAAAGCAATACTCAAACACGGTATTGACAACGATTTCATTAATCTAATATCCGAACTTTGTTTAAATTTGATCGAGGGTAATGTTCAAGTGCCAGAAGTAGTTAAGCAACAGGCAAAGCAACATCGTTCCATTGTACGTACATTGGCCTCTAAAAAGAAAGGAAAGAATTTCAAAAGGAAACGACTTCTTCAGGCGGGCGGTAGCTTTTTCACACTTTTACTGCCAATAATTGCAGGACTTGTAAACAGTTTTCTCTAAAAGAGAGAATGGCAAAACCCTATAAATTGACTCCAATAGAACTCGCTCTCTCGCCCGTCGAACACTTTGAGAACAATCTGAGTAAATTCCTTGACAATGAAAATATTGAGGATGATAAAAAACTGCTTTTACTTCAAGATGCACTTCGCCGAGTGGACAAACACAAGTCCTATCGGTCGAAGCCCACTGCTGCTGCTGCTGATCCCAAAAAGGAATCGTCTCCTCGGCATTCTACTGCTGCTGCTGGAACACAATTGAAGAAGGAGGAATTGGATTCGATTGTAATGAAAATTGGAAATCTAATGCCCCACTCATATCGTGAACAAAGTAAACGACTCCTAGCCTATCTCTTGGAAAGTGATCACATTCAAGTTGAGAGCAATGGAACAGGGATTATAATTCAGGGCAAGAGCTATAATCTACTTGATTTAATCTATGATATGGTTACAAATCGTAAAGGACTATTATCATTTGACACTCATCTATACAACTTTCTAAATACATTAAACTTCCCCAAAAGTCTTATTGGCAATAGACAAATTCTAAAAAAATTAAATGAACATGCGTCATCATCATCAACAACAACAACAACAACATTGACACCATTAAAAAATGAACTTGAAGAAGAAGATTTTAAATCAATTTTGGAAAATACTAGCACACCGCTGATAGCTAGACAAAAGCGAAGACGTATCAAGTCATCATCATCACCAGCATCACCACCACCAACAGCCAGTATACAAAAGGGTAGCGGACGTTACACAACGTGTTTACGTTCAAAATGGTTGAAGTTCTGAAAGGTGTTTATGAAAATATTGGTGAGGTGGGGAGTTTAAGTTCCCCCACAACTCTTTCCAAAGTCACTGGTGTTCGCACTAAAAATGTACAAGACTATCTACAGAATGAATCAAGTTACACTCTGCATAGAAATCATAGACTTCGTGCCAATCTATATCGAAAAACTAAAGCCTTTTACCCATTGCATATAATGCAAGCAGATCTCCTGACTCTAGATGAGCTTCAAAGACGTCACAATACACCGTACAAGTACATTCTACTTGCAATCAGTGTTTATAGTCGTTATGCATATGCAATTCCATTGCGATCAAAGAGAGGTGTTGAAGTTGCTCAGGCCATTGAAAGTATTCTCCAACAGGATTCATATAAAAAATTCAAACGGATCGCGGTAGTGAATTTGTTAATCCCCATGTTGCAAAAGTACTAGAGAAATATAGTACACTGCTCTATCATAGTCACAGTCCTATAAAGGCTGCATTGGCCGAACGATTGATAAGAACTATTCGACTTTTAATTTCAAGATATTGTACATTGAAAAATACATTGGCTTTTATTCATGATCTTGATAAAATCATGTTGATTTATAATCAACGACCTCATCGATCATTGTCCAACTCTACGCCAACGGAAGTTCATCATTCTGATCATGATACAATTGACACCTTTCTTAAACAGTATTCCAATGAATCGTCGGCTGTCAAGAAGATGAAAAATAAATTCAATGTTGGTGATACGGTTCGAATTAATAGAACAACTAATGTTTTTGAAAAGGGGAATTACTTGTGGTCCACAGAACTTTTTAAGGTGGCAAAAATTCTAGACATTAAACCCATAACTTATCGCCTGCGTGATACCAAAGATGAGGAGATTCTCGGCGGCTTTTATGACTATGAATTACAAAAAGTTAAAAATGCTAGTGAAATCTATCAAATTGAAAAGGTATTAAAGAGACGTAGTCGCAGGGGTAAGAAACAGTTACTTGTTCGGTGGCTAGGATACAACTCTGATTTTGATTCTTGGATCGGTGTTGAAGATATTGACAATGCCCAATGATTTCTATGTAACATTCATGTCCAACGTTTCCGATCCTCTCTACAATGACTTGAATACGACAAGTGATTTTTGGACAAAACTCTCCCCCGCCATCAAATTTGACGGTGCATATGAAGTGGCTCTTGTCGACTGTATTCTCAAAAATACCAATGACATCCTGAGAAAGGATCGTAAATATGAAATAAAAATACGACCGTTTGAATTCGGTGATGAAGGTGCAATGGCAACTTTTGACTCTAATCAGTACCCTATTGCTAACATCCCCTACAGGGAATACAATAACATGCATGAACTGTGTCGAGTTATCAACAAAAAAATTGCAAGTCGAAAAAAAGGTGGTTTCACTTTCAATTACTCGACGGAACAAAGGAGAATTTATATTACCAATCCATTTGAGAATGAAAGAATTTTCCTCAATGAAAATTTACGTGAGGTTCTTGGTTTTAAAAACCGTATTATTAAGACAGAAAATTTCAGTGGTAGTGACCATGTTATCTATGCAGACTATGCACCCAGCTTCTCCACGGACACTTGTATATTTCTCTACGCTTCATTTGTGGAAACATCTCGGGTTGGTAATTCAAATGTTCCCCTCCTACGAGTTCTTGAACGAAAAACCAATCAAGAACATGTTCACCACTACAATATAAAGCATCTTCAGTATATTCCCGTAAACACTTCCTATTTGGAACTCTGTCAGTTAACACTAAGAACTGAATTAGGTGATCCAATAGCAATTTCAAAAGGCTTAGCAGTGATTACATGTCATTTTCGACCCATTGTCAACGACAACGACGGTACAATAACCTAAAAAATGAACAATAGAAGAATTCCATTTGTCTGTCCCGATATTGACTGTTATGTTGGTGCTTTGAGTCCACGTCAAATAGGCAATGGATTGGACTACTACAAGGGGCGTACTACAATGTCTGGCTATGGTCTTGGTAGCTGGTTTGCTAGGCTATTTCGTTCTGCACTACCCCTTGCCAGAAAATATCTTGTACCTGCTGCATCAAATTTTGCTGCCTCCACACTACAGGACTGGGGGTCGGGCAAGAATTTCAAGGAGAGTGTTAAGGAAAATATTAGATCTTCAGCAAGAGCCGTTGGTGAACAATTAAAATCTAGACAAAATGGGGAGGGATTGAAAAGGATGCGTTCGCGTCATTCACTCATCAGTCTCCACCCAGGCAGGAAGCAAAGGACATCAACAAGGACTTTGAGGAATAAAACAACGAAGTCCAATAAGCAACAGAAGAAGAAGAAAAAGAAAAAGATTGTTAGATCAAAGAAGGATTTCTTCTCTTAAGATGACTTATCTCCCCCACAAGGAATCATATCCATCAATCAGTTCCTCATTGAATCTATTCAATGCTGAAAATGTTGATGTCAGTGTCAAGTATGGCTACTATGAACAATTTCACCCTCAACAACCCCTCTCGGAAAATATACACTTTCAAATATTTTCCAATGAAGACTATTTCATTGATTTGTCGTCAACATTTATTGATTTAAATGTTGTGGTGAAGAAAAAGACAGATAATACAACTCCAAATGCCGGCGATGGTCTCTCCTATGAAAACTGTATTCTACACAACCTATTCAAACAAATTAATGTATTTATTAATGGAACATTGGTGAGCACTAGCAATAATTTATCCAACTATGCAAGCTACATACAATTTATGATGATGACGCCAAAGGCGTACAAGGAGATGAGAGGACAATCATTGGGCTATGAATATCGAACAGGTGTTGATACTGACGGTGAGTTGACTACAGCAGTGACCCAGGAGTATCATCTAGTTGGAAAATTAAATCATGAGATATTCAATATATCCCAATGGCTACCCCCCAATGTCAAGATTGACATAAAGTTACAGATGGCCCCATCGAATTTCATTTTGAGAAAAACACTTCCTGCAGCACCCGATGCAAATGTCATTATCACATCGGCAATTCTCCACGTCCGAAAACAACAGGTTATGAGCTCTGTTGCATTGGCAGTGGAAAAGCTAAGAGCCAATGGCAACAACATTAAACTTCTTGTCCCCCATACAATCACCAATCAACGTCACATTGCCACCGGCTCTCGTAGCTATAGCGATTCATCATTTATCAATGGAGAAATCCCATCAAAATTGGCTTTGGCCTTTGTGAAGAGTGGGAGTGCCGTTGGATCCTGGACTGAATCCCCCCACGATTTTAATTTTTTTGGTCTATCTAGCCTCGTGTGCAAAGTGAATGGTATTCCACTGTACACTCTATCATTTGACAAAAAATCCTATAGAACTCTGTACGAGTTGACAATGCAATCCCTAGATCATGACTCTCAACTATTTGAAAATGGAATAACCGATTCAATGTTTTCAAAAAATCATGGGGTTATTGTTTTGGATTTGTCAGGCACACAGGATATGAGCATAGTACGAACAGGGAATGTACGTTTAGAGTGTACATTTGCCAATGCTCTGACTGAGAGTATCACGCTAATATCACTGAGTCAATTTGAAACCTATTGGGAAATCACGCCCGACGGCAGTGTTCTACTAGACCTAGCACCATGAACACAAACCAAATAATCAACGTATTTAGTATGGATCCATACATGTCCCGGTACAAGTCCTATTGCATACCTTCGGACTTCATTGAAAAAATTCCAAGTGTTAACAATACCCTGATCATTGTTAATAGTAGTCCGTCGACTTTGAAGACCGGTCATTGGCTAAGCATCTTTCAAACAGCGAAGAATATTGAATTTTTTGACCCTCTTGGCCTATCGTATAAATTCTACGCACCATACATCAGCAACTTTATTGAAAGCAGTGGGAAAACCATTATTCAAAATCTACGAAGAGTACAGGATTTAACGACTAAGACATGTGGCTTTCATGCACTACTCTTTTTCATGTTCAGATGTCGTGGCTACACCTACAAGCAGTTTCTCGACATCTACGTTGACTTACCTCAATTGAACGACTTTCTAGTGGAGAATATACTTACAAGTGTATTTAATATTGATTTTAGTGCCCTAAGAATAAAATGTTCTAAAGATGTATGTGAAATTGTTTATTAATAAAAAAAAATTATATACATGATAAAAACGACTTTTCTACTCTTTAGATTTCATCCACTACTAGGTATTTGTCGACAACAACTAGTGCAGGTAGATTATCTGAATTCACAGTGTACTGATCCTGATGTAGTGCAATGTCAGGGTCACATTTTCTACAGTAGAGTGTGACTTCACTCTTGTCATATCTCTTTGTATAGTCAATGATACTATTCTCATTCATTCTATAGAATTCACATGTTTCAATTTGCCTATTTGAAGCAATTTCACAAACAGTGTCCTCAAGTGTCGAATCACATTCCGTCACAGCCAAATAAAAATCAGTGGGCTTATAATCATAACACCCAGTGTCTTCACAACGATGACGTAGAAACCATATTCTTTTGTTGTTCCAACAGTTGAATCGTTGACCCGGTTCCTCCTCCCAGAACAATCTAAAACCACGACGATACCAATCTCGTAGCAATAAACTAAAATCACGGTTAGGATTCTTTCCAATCATACCGGGATATGTACTCTCCCACTGCTGGCATTTATCATAATGACAATTGGAGCATAGGTGACCTCTAGGATGAGAATCACACACCTCTTCAAGACAGGAATTACATCCTTTAATTTGTATAGCATATCCTCTATGCAATTTACACGGGTTGCATAATCTACACTTTTCATCATACTCCTCAATCATTGTGCAATTCTCACATGATGATGACCAGCTGCTCAGTGAGTACATACATAACGGACATGTATGGAACATTTTGTCATGTGTTAACGCTCTCACTGCCACAATGAAACTGAGCTAGCAACAAAAAAAAAATGTCTGAGAGAGAGAGAGAGGAGTAAATCATCCTTGAGCACCATCTTTCTTATGAAAAAAAGTCCTAAATTTCTAAACTAATGTTTAAAAGCATATCCACAATATCATTTTGTCGTGTCGTGATCAATATATCAATAAATTGTGTAAATGCATTTGGACCACGATGTAGAAGCTTCATACAATAGTCTAATGATGGAGAATCAGTTTTCATTATATCGACAAGCATTCCTCGAGAAAATATCTTCCTTTGAATAGACAACTCTAGAAAATCATCATCTAGAATCAAACGTTTTTCCATAAGAACTAGATTCCTCATGATTCGCTCTTTCTCGAATCTATCCATTTTTTTTTTTTTTTTTAGTCCTAACTCTCTCACGATCAACTTCAGACTAATCAGAATTTCTTTTTTCTACTCTAGAAAATATACGCTTGTCTACTATAGAAAGAAAAAAAATACCATTGATTTAGAAACATTTTTATTGAACATAATTACAATAATAATATTCACTGATGCATTTTGTTCTCATCAATATATTTCGATAGGACATCTAATGCTGACCGAAGTTTATTTATATGGAGAATATTCACTTTTCCAGCAAAACATAGTTGCTCCTCCTGCTTAAATTTGCTTAATGATATCACATATCTTGCATACATAATGTCCCATTCAAGACATAGTCTACACCCAGTGGTTATTTCCACAGCTACATTAGGTAGTCGTATATCGTTGCTGCTGCTGCTGTCGGTTCCATCATTAATCTCCAATAGTGTAAATGCACCACTCATTTTTTCTCCACTAATATCCTCTCAAATAAACTATTCTCTTTGAATTCAATTCTCTTACTAATATGAAATACAATGAAAATTACTCCTTATATCCGAATCCAACTACTAATCAAGTAGTTAGTGTGACCGTCGCTCTCACTCTCTGGTTGTCCTCCAAAAATGGGTGTCATAATAGAAAACATGTCTATCAACCCATGTAGAGTTCATTGTAATAGGCAAATGACCCTGGTAACCCCAATTCGTTTAAAATATACACACATACCCATGCCTAAGGCGTATATCTGAATGTATATTTTCAAGTAATTGTACGGTTACTACTTATTAAAAAGGGCAGTAGCCCTTTGAATTTCCAATCGAATGAGCCTTTTTTAAAGTTTCTACGACAACGCCTTCTATAAAAAAAACCTTATATGCCCCTAGGGTATAACTTACAACCGTTGCCCTAAGGGTTGTGGGGAACTGTCCTAAAAAACATAATTTCTATCTGGAAATCAACTACGCTGAACAAAATGGCTATCTCAAAATTTTGGTTGGATGTTTTTCGGGAGATGGTGGGCGTGGAAGGGGTGTTAGTCGCCTTCCAATCACTTTCGACAATAAAAAAGGGCAAAACCCACTCCAATTTCCAATTGAATAAGCCCTTTTGAAGTTCCTACGACAACGCTTTCAATAAAAACTTTATATAACCCAGGGCATAACTTAAAACCCTTGCACTGAGGGCTCTGAGGGGGTTATCATCCTAAAAGACCTAATTTCCAGAACTTTCAACTACATTAAACAAAATTGAGATCTCAAAATTTTAATTCGATGTGTTTGGGAAAATGGTGGGCGTGAGAGGGGCCTTAGTCGCTATCCAATTACTTTCAACTATTAAAACGGTACTAGCCCTTTCAATTTCCAATTGAATGAGCCCTTTTGAAGTTTCTACGACAAAGCTTTCAATAAAAACTTTATATGACCCCAGAGCATAACTTACAACCCTTACCCTGAGGGTTGTGGGGGGAGAGGTTGTCATCCTTAAAGACCTAATTTCCAAAACTTTCAACAACGTTGAATAAAATGGCTATCTACAAATTTTATTTGACGTGTTAGGGGAAAAGATGGGTGTGAGAGCGGGGTTAGTTACCCTCAAATCACTTTCGACTATTAAACAGGGTACTAGCCCTTTGAATTTCAAATCAAATGAGCCCTTTTTCAAGTTTCTACGACAAAGATTTCAATAAAAACCTTATATGCCCCCAGGCCATAACTTTTAATGCTTGCCCTGAGGGTTGTGGGGGAGTGTCCTCCTCAAAAATAAATTTTCTATCTGGAAATCAACTTCGCTGAACAAAATGGCTATCTCAAAATTTTGATTGGATGTGTTTGGGGGAATGATGGGCTTGGGGGGGGGGATAGTTGCCCTCCATCACTTTCGACTATCAAAAGGGGCGCTAGCCCTTTAAATTTCAAATCGAATTAGCTTTTTTTGAAGTTTCTACGACAACGCCTTTTTTAAAAACCTTATATGCCCCTAGGGCATAACTTAAAACCCTTGCCCTAAGGGCTGTGGGGGAGTGTCCTTCTCCAAAATATATTTTCTATCTGGAAATCAGCCACGCTGAACAAAATGGCTATCTCAAAATTTTGATTGGATGTGTCTGGGGAAATGATGGGTGTGGGAGTGGGGGCTAGTTGCCCTCCAAGTACTTTCGATTATTAAAATGGGCACTAGCCCTTTGAATTTCCACTCGAAGGCGCCTTTTTTGAAGTCTCTACGACAATGCCTTCCATAAAAACCTTATATGCCCCCAGGGCATTACTCAAAACCCTTACCCTGAGGGTTGTTGGGGAGTGTCCTCCTTAAAAACATATTTTCCATCTGTAAATCAACTACGCTGAACAAAATAGGTATCTCAAAATTTTGATTGGATGTGTTTGGGGGAATGATGGGCGGGGCTAGTTGTCCTCCAATCCCTTTCGACTATTAAAAAGGGTACTAGCCCTTCGAATTTCCATTCGAATGAGCCTTTTCTGAAGTTTCTACGACATCGCCTTTTATTAAAACCTTATATGCTCCCAGGGCATAAATTAAAACCCTTGCCCTGAGGGTTGTTGGGGAGTGTCCTCCTTAAAAACATATTTTCCATCTGTAAATCATCTACGCTGAACAAAATGGCTATCTCAAAATTTTGATTGGATTTGTTTAGAGGAATGATGGGCGTGTGGGGGGGCTAGTTGCTCTCCAATCACTTTCGAATATTAAAAAGGGCACTAGCCGCTCCAATTTCCAATCGAATGAGCCCTTTTTGAAGCTTCTACGACAACTACTTCGTTACGAAATGCCTGGGTTTGGAGAAGAAAAAAAAACACATTTTGCCCACATCGTTCTTTAGGCAGCACTAGCGCACTGCCTATGATTTTATTTTTGTATGGCAGCTTTGATTCTATATGCTACAAACGGATTTAAACTCTATTAATAGCCTGTAGGCATTTTTTTGCATTCAACCAAGCTTTATGAAGCCTCCCAGAAAATCGTAAAGATCGTGACGGGCAGTTGTTTCCAGGATGAACTGAAAACGAACAGACTGAGTGGTGTGCAGGACTGAGGCAAGGATGCTTCCTATCCCCAATCTTATTTTGATCATAGATTTCGTCTCGAGATTTTAAAAATTTTAAAGGTTTAAAGTAAAACATCCAGAGCTGATTTCACAACTATGAATATGTCCGATGACATAGCTATTGCTGCTTACTTCACGAAAGATTTGCAACAGAACACTGAGGAAATTTTTTATAGTGGCCTTCTAAATAGTCCTGCAGATAAATATGAGCGTAACCCAGTCGATGTGTAATGACTCTATTCCTTCCCTTGCAGTTGGTCTTGAACTGAGGAAAAGATATTGACGAAGTCAGCAAATTAAAGTAACTGGTTAGTACACTAACTGTAAACGGACTTTACTTGCTTCAAATTGCATATGCAGGCACAGACTCTTCTCAAATTAATCACATTTTGAGATGTAGTAAGTACTCTCTGGGGCTGAAGCTGCACCTTTTCAGCAGCTAGGTAATCTCTATATATGCATATGGATGAAAATACAAAAGTCTGTGTACAGCTATGAACGAAATATTGATTGGATCTGAAAACAATTACCTGTGATGTACATTTGCAATGATTTGGTTTCACTGAGTTTCTGACGCCCAGATCTGGTCTTTCACAAAGTAACCAGAAACAATTGACTAATTCCAACTATGTAGGTGACGGTACTACTAGTATAAGGGAATCCAGGAACTATGGGTGCCCACAGAAATACCCCCCTCCCCCTCCTAATGTCATTTAATGAACTTCCAGTATGAATGAATGACCTTGAACTACCTGCTTAAGTAGCTATGACCTTTACTTAATATGGGTAAGAACCACACCAACCTTTACACCCTTGATGGTTAACATGCCAGTAAACTCTCTTAATAAATGTCCCAACCGATAAACGTCAACGGATGCCTTTGGCACCTCAGAGGTTAATGTACTAAATAGAAAAGAAAAAAGCATCGATGCAATGAATATGATTTTTTTTTTAATAAATATAATGATCGATAACCTTTTTATTCAGTATCTTGTATTAGGATTGGTGGAAAGTTAATTAACTCCTTAGTTCTAAATAAGACTTTGCATGATAATGTCCCTGTTTTTTTACGGTTACAAATTAAGCACGTTTATATTATTGGACATTAGAATAGAGATGAGTGAACTGAAAATAAAAGCAGCAAATATTGTGACATAAGTAGCAATCGGATACCGCCTAACTTTGAAATGGGATTAAAACTTTAGCAGATATTTAATATCACTGAGTCGATTCAAGAAAGATGACAAATTATGTTTTGCTGGTAGAGTGAATATAATAAATTTAGGCACTATACTTGAAGGATTCAGTAAAGTTGTCAATTACATAGAGAAAAATGGGTTAGGTCGTCTATCGACATTTACAAATCACAATTTTGTGTGTGCACATTTTTGAATAATAAACTTCACTGTTGAAATTATATTTTTCCATATAGGAATTACGTCATAGGATATTTGCTCTCGTAAGAAAAAGGCTAATAGGAATCTGGGTGTGAGTGAGAAAGAGAGATATATAAGAGGGCATTTTTATGTGTGAAATACTTGATATGTTCCACGCAAGGATTGGTGTTTTTACGTTCTAGGAAGTTGATCATGTGAGAATCACACCATTGCTGCAAGATGTAATGACAAATGTATACAAGAATTGCCACAATCCTTTTAAGTTAGATAGAGAGTATGCTTTTCAGGTTAAAGACTATTTAAGAAGTGATAGACATATTATTGATGTACTTGCTAGAAGATTCCAATGCTCTAATTGTCAGTATGATAAACATGAACAATGGGAGACCATCTGCCTTGGTTTTATTTTTACAAAACCCTACGAGGATTTTAGCTTACACGGAAGAGATTCGTTTCAATATGGATTTAAATTGTATTTGGAAATAGAGCCCGGTTCACGTTTTAATTGTTTAAATAACATGTCAATATGAATTCTACCACATAGTTTCGACACTACGACATAGTTGTTGCTTTGTTTCGTGATTACCTCCAAAATAGAGAGCAGTACGTCCACCTTAATGGATTTTCTTCAAGTAAAAGTTTGTTAAATGTGGTGTCCCCTAGTGGTCTGTATTAGGTCCTACTCTTTTTTTACATTTATTAATGGTCTGCCAAATGCTGTTGCAACTACTTCTAGAATTAGGGATTTTGTCGGTCCCGTTCCTTCTGGGTCCAGGATCACTACACCCTTATTTGCTGATGATGCGATATTGATGTGTGTTGCTTCAACTGAACAACTACTTACCTCTACAATTATGACCGAGACATGACAATGATTGAAGGTAAACCGGCCATGAACTAAATATAGTCAAACTTTGTCAAATTTTGTTATCTTTTCACGGTCTCCAAATTATTATTCTTGGATTACTAAAATAGCTTCACCGAAGGGAACTGTTAAGCGGTCAAATTCTGTTAAGTACCTTGGGATTATTATTGACAAAAATTTATCATTTAAGTACCATGTGAAAGATATAAGTAAAACATTTTCGCAGAATTTGGGGATTATCCACGTTTATTGTATTTTTCTCTGATACATACGTATATTTTGTACTGTTCATGTACACATATTGTAATGGGTGCCTTCCAGACTGTTTTACAGGAATATTTCGGGAAAGGTTCAACGTTCATTGTCACGAAACTTGGACAAGTGGAGATATTGAGGTTTCTTGCCTAGTTTCAAGTAGGATTGCTTATACAGCTTGGTAAGTATACTTTCGATTCAGATTGAGTTTGATGGAATTAAAATTGACAATAATAGTCTATTGTCTTTTTTTGCTTCGGGGACATGATATTATGTTGTGTTATTGTTTATGAATTATTTATGTAATTTTTTTCGGTACAGGGTTTCATCCCTCTCCTTATAATAGAATATACTGGTTGTTGTTGTTTTTCTTGTTCTTCTTTTTTTTTTCTTTTTTTTTAGTTGCACACTCTCGCAAGCGACGCTTTTGGTGTGCTTCGGATTGATTTTTTTTTATAATAAATATCCATTACTACTAACTACCAACAGATTTTATGTAACAATTACAGGAAGTGACAACTCAAGACTAACTACAATCCCGGGCATTTCAAAATAGGGAAAGCCACAATCTCTCCTTTCACCAAACGCGTCAGATTGAAATTATGAGATAGCAATTTTTTTTCAAAATAGTTCAAAGAACATATAATAATGTCTCTAGGGATGACACAACCCCCGAGCGCCCTGGAGATAGGGTTGAAAGTTATTTTATGAGGGCATATAAGGTTTTTATTGAATGGGCGGTAGTATAAACATCAGATGGGGCTTATTTGATTTGAAATTGGAAGTTATAGCACCCTTTTTAAGAGTCAAAGCGATTTGAGAGCAAACAGCCCCCCACTCTCCACGGTCAGCATTTGCCTTAACATCTCCAATCAAAATTTGGAGATTACAATTTTATTAATCGTGGTTGAAGGTTTCGGAAATTATGTCTGTGAGGAAGACACCCCCCCCCCCCTAAGGTTTTCATGGAAAGGGTTGTAATTTATGCCCTTGGGGAATATAAGGTTCTTATAAAAAGGGTAGTCCTAGGTGCCTTGGAGGGGACTCAATGGATTGATAATCATAAGATATAGTGCCCTTTTTAAGAGTCAAAGTGATCGCAGTGCAGATACCCCCCCCCACACACAAATAAAAACGAGTTGTTTTCCTGAAATGTATCCAATATATATTTTGAGACAGTCTATTTGTTCAAAATAGTCCAAATATCATATAACAAGGCTTTTGAGGTTGATACAAACCACCAGAGCCTGAGAGCGAGGGTTGCAAATTATGCCCCTGGGATATTTAAGGTTCATATGGAAGGGATGGTTGTATAAGCATTAGAGGTGATTCATTTGGTTGAATTTGGTAGTTCTATTTCCATTTTAAGAGTCAATAGTGATGGAGGTCAAGTAGCACCCCACCCAACTATCCCTCTTTTTACCAAATGCATCGGATTGAAATTGTGCGATGGTAATTTTGTTTCAAATAGTCCAAAGAAAACATAACAATGCTTCCAGGGCTAGCAAAACCCCCCAGAGCCCTGCGGAAAGGGTTTTAAGTTATTCCCTAAGGTTACATATGGTTTTTATGAAATGGGTTATCGTATTAAAATCAGAGGGGTCTCATTTGATTTTAAATTGGAAGTTATAGTGCCCTTTTTAAGAGTCAAATTAATTTGAGAGAAACCTCCCCCCCCCCCATGCCCGTCATTTCCCATAACAAATATCCAATCAAAGCTTCGAGACATCAATTTTTTCAGCATTGTTAATAGGTTCAGTAAAAATGCGTAGCAATAGTTGTATTAGCAGCAGTAGCATTAGTAGGAGTATGCAAATAGCACTTTTTTTCAACATCGTATTAAACACACGATGAAATTTTTAACTTAATACCATCAACCGGTCCTGAAGCATCGCTAATACGTCCTCTTGACAACCTATATGGGCATAGTGTGTTTCGATCTATTTTAATACAGTTACAATATTACCCAAAATTTTCGCCTTAATATCCTTAGGTTTATTAGTTGTTGTAGTAGCACCAGCTAATAGTTGTAGTCTTAGCTTTAGTAGCAGTAGTAGTAATAGCAGTAATAGTAGCAGTAGTTGTTGGAGTAAAAATATTAGTATTATGATGCAAATACTGTCTTTTGGTTAGTTCAACATCCCCCATAACAAGGGTTGTAAGTTTTAATTTCACGCACGAAACGCGATATTGCTAAGATATCACTGATATGTCCTTTTGACAACCTGCGTGCGTATGGCAGGTTGTCATCCGTACAACTGAAATGTTCTCTGAAATTTCACCTTCATACCTTCATAAGTTGTGGATCATGAGCTAGCCAGAAGACACTGTGTGTATTCATTTAATGCTACTTCAATGGTTACTGTAACTAACGACACTAATGGCATTAAGTTGAAATTTTTAGGGAACGTTTAGGAGGAATTGCAATTAAACGAAAAACCTATATGCAAGCAGGTATTAAAAGGGCATATAAGCACTATAGGGCATATATGGACATAGGAAGTGGTGTTCTATCATAGCTAGTAACATCATTGACACTTAAAGGAGCTAATTTGATTGAAAATTAAAAGTTCTAGTGCCCTGTTAAGAGTAAAAAATGATTGGAGGGCAATCAGCCCTCCTCTTTAGCTCATAATTTTCCAGACACTTCCAATCAAAATCTTAAGACAGCCATTTTGTTCATCATAGCCAAATTATCTAGTAACTATATCTCTAGGGTTATTGGGTAGGTCAACCCCCCACAATTATGTAATTTGCAAATTTTGCTTAAAAACAAAATGTTGCTTTAAAATTAAATCAAACACACTGTTTGTATGCTGGTTGTCAATGAGACATCTCAGCAATATATCAAGAACAACTGAAGGTATTAAGTTAAAATTTTCGGGGCTACTTCTATCACTATTTCTGCTGTTAAAGTTTTACTAAATCAAAAGAGTGTAATTGTATCCAGGCAGTGAAAGAGCAGCGATATAATTTTCTTGGAATGGTACTAACTTTTATTTAGCAGGTCAACTAGAGGAAGTGTATGACTAATTAAACACTACTATTTGTATCATAATTTTCAAAAGAGTTTATGTTTTTAAAAATTGCTGAAAAGGTTTCTCCAGCATATAAATAGCGGGCTAAACTATAAATTCTTAAACGAAACCCGGAACGATTCAAACTATTACTCACTATTTCCCTGAAAAAGACAGTGTCAATGTATAACGTACAGAAATTAATTTAAAAAAAAAATTCCATAAAATAAATCTTTCAAAAAAAGTAAGGAAACCCATTAAACCAAAAATGAACAAAAATGGATTCAAACAACCTACCAAGCATACAATTACCACAAATCAGTATCAATAGATAAATGAAACCCAAAACAAACAGGAAATTAAAATAAGTAACATAGTCAAACTCAAAACGAGCAGAAATTAACATGAGTAGGGTTCATAACGTCTTTGCTTTCTAAAAGCAAGAATATAATTCGTACTTTACTGAAAAAATTCTTATGTGTCCACTTTTATAACTGTAAGAAATCAAAAATTAATTAAGATTTTAAGAAATAAATATCAGTTTATGTATATCAAACTGACAATGCACGTTTTTTTTTAGAAAATTCATTTCATTTTTTTCAATAAAGTACAAATTTTAATCTGGCTTTTAGAAAGCATAGGGGTTTTGAACCCTACTTATATTAATTTTTGCTCGTTTTGAGTTTGACGTTGTTATTTATTTTAAATTCTGTTTGTTTTTGGTTTCATTTATTTATTGATACTGATTTGTGGTAGTTGTATGCTTGGTAGATTGTTTGAGTCTATTTTTCCTCATTTTCGCTTTAATGAAGTTCTTTACTTTTTTTTAAATTTACTGTGTGGAATTTTTTTTTAATTAATTGCTTATTACAGCAAATAGACATCAGAGGTAAAGCCAAAAAATGACAAAGGGAAACTAAGCGAGGAACTAAAAGAACTGTACGTTTTTCGGAGCTGAATGATGCCTGGATCGAGAAGAATATAGACGCATCTTACACACGTATTGATGAAATAGGTTGGAGCCGTATAGACAGGATTTACTGAGCCCCAGACCTCATGAAAAGTATGACGAAAATTGAAAACTCTGCGGAACCTTTCACTGATCACACGGCTTTGGTTACGACTGTCAACTTCGATCCACATAAGAACACGGTATCGACGTTAAAAAACAAGCATTTTAGAGAATGTACCAAAATACATCAGAGGCAACGCTATAGCGTTACATTTAGTAAAGGCCATTTGGCTCTAATGTTTTATTATTTACTTATTATTATTTATTTCTTTTTTTCCCAGAGGCACTTGATATGGAAGAGGTCGTTGTATAAACTTCGAAGGGGGCTCATTCGATAGGAAATTGAGAGTTCTAGTGCTCTTTTTAAGGGCCAAAAGTGATTGTAAGGCAACTAACACCCCTTCCACGCCAACCATTTCCCAAACACATCCAATGAAAATTTTTAGATAGCCATTTTGTTCTACGTAGTTGATTTCCAGATAGAAATTAGGTTTTTGAGGAGGACACTCCCCCCACAGCCCTTAGGGCACGGGTTGTAAGTTATGCCCGGAGGGTATAAAAGGTTTTTATAGAATGCTTTGTCGTAGAAACTTCAAAAAGGACTCATTTGAAAAATGAGACTTCAAAACGTAGAAACTTCAAAAAGGACTCATTAATAGTCGATAGTGATTGGAGGGAACTAACCCCCCTCTCACGCCCGCCTTTATCCGAAATACATCCAATCAAAATTTTGAGATTGTCATTTTTTTCAACGTAGTTGAATATTCTGGAAACTAGGTCTTTGAGGATGGGACCCCCCCCCCCCCCCACAGCCCTCAGAGCAACGATTGTAAGTTATATCCTGGGGGCATATAAGGTTTTTATAGAAAACGTTGTCGTAGAAAACTTCAAAAATGGCTCATTCGATTGGAAATTTAAAGGGTTAGTGCCCTTTTTAATAGTCGAAAGTTATTGTAAGGCAACTAACACCCCTTCCACGCCCACCATTTCCCCAAACACATCCAATAAAAATTTTGAGATAGCTATTTTGTTCAACGTAGTTGAAAGTTCTGGAACTAATATCTTTGAGCAGGACACTCCCCCCACAGTCTTCAGGGCAAGGATTATAAGTTATGTTCTGGGGGCATATATGGTTCTTATGGAAGGAATGCTCGTATAAACTTCAGAGACAGCTCATTTGATTGCAAATTGAAAGTTCTAGTTGACTTTTTAAGCGTCAAAAGATATCGGAAGTAACCTGCCTCACCCCCACTAAACCCTTTTTTCACAAATGCATCCGATAAAAATTTAGAGATAGCTATTTTGTTAAAAATAGTTCAAAGATCATATAACAAAAACTTTGGTGTCAACACAGCCCCCCAGGGCCGGGGGCTGGCGTTGTAAGCCATGCACTGGGATCATATATGGTTTCTTATGGAAGGAAATGCTTGTACAAACTTCAAAGAGGCTCATTTGACTGAAAATTGAAAGTTCTAGTTCACTTTTTAAGAGTCAAAAGAGATTGGAGGGCACCTAGCCCTTTTTTCCTCAAACCCATCCAATAAGAAATTTGAGATAGCCATTTTTTTTAAAATAGTTCTAAGACCATATAACAAAAATTCTGGAGTCAATACAGCCCCCAAGGGCCCGAGGGCAGGCATTTTAAGTTATGCCCTGGGGCATCCATGGTTCTTACGAAAGGGATTCTCGTATAAACTTCAGAGAGGGCTCATTTGATTGGAAATTGAAAGTTCGAGCTCACTTTTTAATGGTCAAAAGAGATCCGAGGGCAACTAGCCCCGCCCCTCCCACACGCCTTCTTTTTCCAAACCCATTTGATGAAAATTTAAAGATGGATATTTTATTAAAAATAGTTCAAAGGTCGGATAAGAAAACTTCAGTGTCAATACAAAGTTATGCCCTAAAGGCATACTCTAAGTTATGCCCTAAAGGCATGTATGGTTTTTATGAAAGGGATGCTCGTATTGACTTCATAGAGGTCCCATTTTATTGGAAATTGAAAGTTCTAGTTCACTTTTTAGAGTCAAGAGAGTTACGGGCAACTAGGCCCCCCCCAAACAAGCCCTTTTTTCCCCAAAGCCAAATTTTGAGATGGCCAGTTTTTTGAAAATTTTCAAAAATTAGATAACAAAAACTCCGTTGTCAACAAAACACCAAAGGGCACGGGGGGCATGTCTTGTACGTGTGGTCCTGGGGCCGTATATGGTTCTTATTTAGGGATTCTCGCAAAAACTTCAGAGAGGGCTCATTTGATTGGAAATTGAAAGTTCTAGTTGCCTTTTTAAGAGTCGAAAGATATCCGAGGGCAACTAGCCCCCCCCCCCCCACACACACAGACACACCCTCTTTCCCCAAGCCCATCCGATAAAATTTTTAAAATAGCCATTTCATTAAAAAATAGTTCAAAGGTGAGAAAAGAAAAGCTTCTGTGTCGACGCAACCCCCCAGGACCCAGGGCAGGCGTTGTAAGTATTGCTCTGGGGGCATATATTGTTCTTATGGAAGGTATGCTCGTATAAACTTCGGAGAGGGCTCATTTGATTGGAAATTTAAAGTTCTAGTTCACTTTTAAAGAGTCAAAAGATATTGGAGAGCAACTAGCCCTCCCCTCAATGCTCTTGTTTCCTCAAACCCCTACAATAAGAACTTTGAGATAGCCATTTTTTTAAAATAGTTCAAAGATCACATAATGAAAACTCCGGGGTTGACACAACCCCCAGGTCTCGGAGGCAGGCGTTTTAAGTAATGCTCATTGTCAGTTTAATATGCATGTGGTGATATCCTTAAAATCTTAATTAATTTTTGATTTCTTAAAGTTATGAAAATGAAAACATTTAAAAGAAGTTTTGTGTGCTACTTGTATGCTAAGTAGATTATTTGATTCTAATTTTGTTCATTTGCAGTTTAATCGAGTTCTTTACTTTTTTGAAAAACATCTTTTGTGGAAAAAGTTTTTTTAAATTAATTTCTTTTCGTTTCATTTTGAGATAGTCTTTTTCAGGGAGAACGACTGAGCCTCTTCTAAATTTAAACAGCCATCTCTTCCATAAAAACCATAATACCCCCTGGGCATAACTTACACCCCTTGCCCCTGATCTCTAGGGTTTGTTTTAATCCCAAAAGCCTTGTTATGTGATATTTAGACTGTTTTGAATTGAGTGACTACCTCAAAATTTTTAATAGATATATTTCGGGACAGTGCGACATATGTGGTGGGAGGGGGATAACTGCCCTCCGATCACTTTGAATCGTAAAAAGAGCACTAAAGTGTCTGATTATCAATCCAATGAGCCCCCTCCGAAGTTTATATGACCACGCTTTCTATGAAAACCTTATATTTCCCCAGAGCATAACTTAAAACCCTTGACCTGGGGGCTGGGAGGATTTTTATCCTCAAAAACATAGTTTCCCAACCTTTCTGATACGCTGAACGAAATGGCTATCTCAAAATTTTTATTGTAAGTATTTGGAGAAATGATGGGCATGAGGGGGGCATTTACCCTCTGACCACATTCAACTAATAAAAAAGACACTAGTCTTCTCAATTTCCAGTCGGATGAGCCCTTTTTGAAGCTTCTACGACAAAACTTTCTAAAAAAAAACCTTATATGCCCCAAGGGCATAGCTTAGAACCCTTGTCCTGAGGGCTATGGGGGGAGGGTTGTCACCCTCAAAGATATAATTTCCAGACCTTTCAACTACGTTGAACAAAAGGGCCACATCAAAATGTTGATCGGGAATTTTTTGGTAAGTGATGGGCATGGGGCGGGGGTTATTCTCCCTCCAATTACTTTCAACAGTTAAAAAGGACAATAACCCTCTCAATTTCCTATCTAATGAAACCTTCTTGAAGTTTTTAAGACAGCACTTTTTATGAAAACACTATATACCCCCAGGGCATAACTTAAAATCTTAGCCCTAAGGGCTTTAGGGGTGGGAGGTTGTCATAGGCCCTACTCAAAAACAGAAAAACAAAACGGCTATATCAAAATGTTGATCTGAAGTGTTTGGGAAAATGATGGGCGGGGGAGGCATTCCCCCTCCGATCGCTTTTGCCTATTAATAAGGATGCTAGCCATCTCATTTCCCAATTGAATGAGCTCTTTTTGAAGTTTCTACGACAACCTATTCTATAAAAACCTTATATGCCCCAGGGCATAACTTAAAACCTTAGCCCTGAGCACTTTTGGGGGGGGGGGGGGTCGTAATACACAAAAACATAATTTTCAGACCCTTCAACAACGTTTAACAAAATGGCTATATCTAAATGTGGATCAGAAGTGCTTGGGGAAATGATGGGCAATGGGGGGGGGTAGTTTTCCTCCAACCACTTTTGACTATAGTAGTAGGGAGGCCTCATGAGTTACTGTACGAACAGTGTGCTTCCATCTATAATCGAGTCTAGATTTCTGGGAAATTGATTGCATAATCGAAGGGTACTAGATTTCTGAGAACTTGATTGCATAATCGAGGGGGACTAGATTTCTGGGAAATTGATTTCATAATCGAAGGGGCCTAGATTTCTGGGAAATTGATTACATAATTCTAAGCATATTGATCGACTCTAACGGGAGAGGGTCAATGACACTTCTTTCAAGGTCAATTTGTTTGTTGTTTTCTTGGATGTCAACATAAGTTCACATCAACAATTGCTGGATTATCGAGACTAACGGGACAGGATCAATGACATTTCTTTCAGGGTTAATTTTTTTGTTGTTTTCTTGGATGTCAACATAAGTTCACATCAACAATTGCTGGATTTTCGACTCTAACGGGACAGGGTCAATGACACCTCTTTCTAGGTCAATTTGTTTGTTGTTTCCAATTGTTATTGATCTGCTAACGGGAACAAGATCACGTGTCTCTTTCTAAGCCAATCAGGAAGTTACGTAAGGTTTCCCATTACATCACAATTTGCCCTTAAGAATGTGTATATATTATTGTGTGAATAGAAGTTCACTAAGTCTATAGTTAGCAGTGTGATAACATGAGTAAACAAATTGAGTTAGAAATATCCTTTTATTGCAACTGTTCTATGTGTAAAGGACATTATCATGATTTTGAACATTCTCATGAACCTACTACACGTTTAGACAATGTAGACGTAAGGATAGAGGAGAAAAATCTGGAGGAAATAAGGAGAAAAATCATACATGATATGGAGAGAAATTTACACAGATTGCAAGCAAATTCACATAAAACAAGGTTTGATATGACAGAAAAGGAAGATCGAAAGAAGAGACTGAGAAAAGAGGGTTTTTTTCTACAGAGATACCTCAAAATATAGTATAAAAGACAATGATGAAAACTCGAAGAAAAACGTGCATAATGCAAAATATAGCAGTGAATATTATAATGAATATGATCTAAGAGAAGGGAAAAAGTGGCCCTTTAAGAGACTACATAAGAGTTTATTCAATGGAATGAATTTTAAACATCAAAAATCGTTCTGGAAGAGTTCTCATATACCATTTTACAATAAATCTAATTTTTGATTTGTTTGATAAGTTATGTATCATAACCTTGTAATAAATTTGATTGTACTATATTAATTCTCTCCTATACGATAAGCCTAGAGTAAAAATACCAACAGAGACTTCTGTACATGAATAGTTCAGATTGAATAGATCACCCCTTAGAGTGTTATCAATCCTCAGTCAAGTTTTCTATCAATGATAAAAAATAAATCATTCTTCTAATCTTTATTCTTTTGATATATCAATATTTATAATAGTTTTTATATATACAATATCGGGTTCAATTACTTGAACCTCGTCTTCTTCTTCAATTACCAATATATCTTGCAGAGGGGATGGTATACATACAATCTCGGGTTCAATTAATTGAACCTCGTCTTCTTCTTCAATTACAAATGTATCTTGCAGAGGGGGTGGTATACATACAATTTGTGGGTTCAGTTACTTGAACCTCATCTTCTTCAATTACCATTATATCTAGCAGAGGGGGCATGTCATTAAATAAATCCTTTCGTATTCTTATGGGCAAACTATCAACCAATCACTCATTGTCCTCTATACAGAGTCGGCCCGAAGGTCCCTGCCGTACCAAATCCTCCGATGTGTATGATAGACCATCTTCTGTATAGTGGATCTCCACTATATCAGTACTATCTCCATTACTGTTAAAAAGAAGGAACTCTTCTTCAGATTCTGTTAAAATCCATATTTCCAATATGTTCTCTCCCTCACGGACATACTCAGGGATGTTCTATAAATGCAATAAACAGGATTACATAATATTTTTCATTATATCCATAGTTTTCTTACAAAAACTAGAGTATACGGTGAAAAATCTTTATTAGTTCAGATTTTACGGAAATAGTTTATTTTCGAACCAAAACCGGACTTTTTTTCTAACCAAAGTTTCACATTTGAGTCAAAGAAATGTACTTTCCATAATTTTCTTACAAAAAACTAGAGTTTACGGTCAAAAACCTTTATTAGTTCAGATTTTACGGAAATAGTTTATTTTCGAACCAAAACTGGACTTTTTTTCAAACCAAAGTTTCACATTTGAGTCAAAGAAATGTATTTTCCATAATTTTCTCAGAAAAAAACTAGAGTTTACGGTCAAAAACCTTTATTAGCTTAGATTTTATGGAAAAAGTTTATTTTCGGACCAAAACTGGACTTTTTTTCTAACCAAAGTTTCACATTTGAGCCAGAGAAATGTATTTTCCATAATTTTCTTACATAAAAAAAACTACGGTCAAAAACCTTTATTAGTTCAGATTTATGGAAATGGTTTATTTTCGAACCAAAACTGGACTTGTTTTCCTAACCAAAGTTTCACATTTGAGCCAGTGAAATGTATTTTCCATAATTTACTTACAAAAAAATAGAGTTTATGGTCAAAAACCTTTATTAGTTCAGATTTTATGGAAATAGTTTATTGTCGAACCAAAACTGGACTTTTTTTTCAAACCAAAGTTTCACATTTGAGTCAAAGAAATGTATTTTCCATAATTTTCTCAGAAAAACGAGAGTTTACGGTCAAAACCTTTATTAGCTTAGATTTTATGGAAAAAGTTTATTTTCGAACCAAAACTGGACTTTTTTCTAACCAAAGTTTCACATTTGAGCCAGGGAAATGTATTTTCCATAATTTTCTTACAAAAAAAACTACGGTCAAAAACCTTTATTAGTTCGGATTTTATGGAAATAGTTTATTTTCAAACCAAAACTGGACTTTTTTTCAAACTTTAACATTTGAACCAGAGAAATGTCTTTTCCATAATTTTCTTGCAAAAAAAAACAAACTACGGTCAAAAACCTTTATTAGTTCAGATTTATGGAAATAGTTTATTTTCGAACCAAAACTGGACATTTTTTTTCTAACCAAAGTTTCAAATTTGAGCCAGAGAAATATATTTTCCATATTTTTCTTACAAAAACTAGAGTTTACGGTCAAAAACCATTATTAGTTCATATTTTACGGAAATAGTTTATTTTCGAACCAAAACTGGACTTTTTTCTAACCAAAGTTTAACATTCGAGCCAGAGAAATATATTTTCCATAATTTTGTTACAAAAAAACTAGAGTCTACGGTCAAAAACCTTTATTAGTTCAAATTTTTCGGAAACAGTTTATTTTCGAACCAAAACTGGACTTTTTTTCTAACCAAAGTTTCACATTTGAACCTGAGAAATGTATTTTCCATAATTTTTTTACAAAAAAACTAGAGTTTACGGTGAAAACTTTATTAGATCAGATTTTATGGAAATAGTTTATAATCGAACCAAAACTGGACTTTTTTTTCAAACCAATGTTTCACATTTGAGCCAAAGAAATGTATTTTCCATAGTTTTCTTACAAAAACTAGAGTTTACGGTCAAAAACCTTTATTAGTTCAAGTTTTACGGAAAGAGTTTATTTTCGAACCAAAACTGGACTTTTTTCTAACCAAAGTTTCACATTTGAGTTAAAAAAATGTATTTTCCATAATTTTCTTACAAAAAAGTAGAGTTTACGGTCAAAAACCTTTATTAGTTCAGATTTTACGGAAATAGTTTATTTTCAAACCAAAACTGGACTTTTTTCTAACCAAAGTTTAACATTCGAGCCAGAGAAATATATTTTCCATAATTTTGTTACAAAAAACTAGAGTTTACGGTCAAAACACCTTTATTAGTTCAGATTTTACGGAAGGAGTTTATTTTCGAACCAAAACTGGACTTTTTTTCTAGCCAAAGTTTCACATTTGAACCTGAGAAATGTATTTTTCATAATTTTTTTACAAAAAAAACTAGAGTTTACGGTCAAAAACCTTTATTAGTTCAAATTTTACGGAAATAGTTTATTTTCGAACCAAAACTGGACTTTTTTCTGACCAAAGTTTCACATTTGAGCCAGAGAAATGTATTTTCCATAATTTTCTTACAAAAACTAGAGTTTACGGTCAAAAACCTTTATTAGTTCAAATTTTACGGAAATAGTTTTTTTCGAACCAAAACTGGACTTTTGTTCTAACCAAAGTTTCACATTTGAGTTAAAGAAATGTATTTTCCATAATTTTCTTACAAAAAAACTAGAGTTTACGGTCAAAAACCTTTATTAGTTCAGATTTTACGGAAATAGTTTATTTTCAAACCAAAACTGGACTTCTTTTTTCCAAATTTTCACATTTGAGCCAGAGAAATGTATTTTCCATAATTTTCTTACAAAAAAAACAAACTACGGTCAAAAACCTTTATTAGTTCAGATTTTAAGGAAATAGTTTATTTTCAAACCAAAACTGGACTTCTTTTTTCCAAAGTTTCACATTCGAGCCAGAGAAATATATTTTCCATAATTTTCTTACAAAAAACTAGAGTTTACGGTCAAAAACCTTTATTAGTTCAGATTTTACGGAACGAGTTTATTTTCGAACCAAAACTGGACTTTTTTACTAACCAAAGTTTCACATTTGAACCTGAGAAATGTATTTTCCATAATTTTTTTTACAAAAAAACTAGAGTTTCCAAGAGTTTCCAAAAAAAACTTCTTTTTTCCAAAGTTTCACATTTGAGCCAGAGAAATGTATTTTCCATAATTTTCTTACAAAAAAAAACAAACTACGGTCAAAAACCTTTATTAGTTCAGATTTTATGGAAATAGTTTATTTTCGAACCAAAACTGGACTTTTTTTTCTAACCAAAGTTTAACATTCGAGCCAGAGAAATATATTTTCCATAATTTTATTACAAAAAACTAGAGTTTACGGTCAAAAACCTTTATTAGTTCAGATTTTACGGAACGAGTTTATTTTCGAACCAAAACTGGACTTTTTTACTAACCAAAGTTTCACATTTGAACCTGAGAAATGTATTTTCCATAATTTTTTTACAAAAAAACTAGAGTTTACGGTCAAAAACCTTTATTAGTTCAAATTTTACGGAAATAGTTTATTTTCGAACCAAAACTAGACTTTTGTTCTAACCAAAGTTTCACATTTGAGTTAAAGAAATGTATTTTCCATAATTTTCTTACAAAAAAACTAGAGTTTACGGTCAAAAACCTTTATTAGTTCAGATTTTACGGAAATAGTTTATTTTCGAACCAAAACTGGACTTTTTTTTCTAACCAAAGTTTCACATTTGAGCCAGAGAAATGTATTTTCCATAATTTTCTTACAAAAACTAGAGTTTACGGTCAAAAACCTTTATTAGTTCAAATTTTACGGAAGTAGTTTATTTTCGAACCAAAACTGGACTTTTGTTCTAACCAAAGTTTCACATTTGAGTTAAAGAAATGTATTTTCCATAATTTTCTTACAAAAAAACTAGAGTTTACGGTCAAAAACCTTTATTAGTTCAGATTTTACGGAAATAGTTTATTTTCGAACCAAAACTGGACTTTTTTTCTAACCAAAGTTTCACATTTGAGCCAGAGAAATGCATTTTCCATAATTTACTTACAAAAAACTAGAGTTTACGGTCAAAAACCTTTATTAGTGCAGATTTTACGGAAATAGTTTATTGTCGAACCAAAACTGGACTTTTTTTAACCAAAGTTTCACATTTGAGTCAAAGAAATGTATTTTTCATAATTTTCTTACAAAAAACTAGAGTTTACGGTCAAAAACCTTTATTAGTTCAGATTTTACGGAAATAGTTTATTGTCGAACCAAAACTGGACTTTTTTTTCTAACCAAAGTTTCATATTTGAGTCAAAGAAATGTATTTTCCATAATTTTCTTACAAAAAACTTGAGTTTACGGTCAAAAACCTTTATTAGTTCAGATTTTATGGAAAAAGTTTATTTTCGAACCAAAACTGTACTTTTTTTCTAACCAAAGTTTCACATTTGAGTCAAAGAAATGTATTTTCCATAATTTTCTTACAAAAAAAAACAAACTACGGTGAGAAACCTTTATTAGTTCAGATATTATGAAAATAGTTTATTTTCAAACCAAAACTGGACTTCTTTTTTCCAAAGTTTCACATTTGAACCAGAGAAATGTATTTTCAATAATTTTCTTACAAAAAAGAACAAACTACGGTCAAAAACCTTTATTAGTTCAGATTTTATGGAAATAGTTTATTTTCGAACCAAAACAGGAATTTTTTTTTCTAACCAGTTTCACATTTGAGCCAGAAAAATGTATTTTCCATGATTTACTTTCAAAAAAAGACAAACTACGGTCAAAAACCTTTATTAGTTCAGATTTTACGGAAATAGTTTATTTTCGAACCAAAACTGGACTTTTTTTTCGAACCAAAGTTTCACATTTGACCCAGAGGAATGTATTTTCTACCATTTTCATACAAAAAACTAGAGTTTACGGTCAAAAACAATTATTAGTTCAGATTTTACGGAAATAGTTTATTTTCGAACCAAAACTGGAATTTTTTTCTAACCAAAGTTTCACATTTGAACCAGAGAAATGTATTTTCCGTAATTTTTTTACAAAAAAACTAGAGTTTACGGTCAAAAACCTTTATTAGTTCAGGTTGTACGGAAATAGTTTATTTTCGAACCAAAACTGGACATTTTTTCTAACCAAAGTTTCACATTTTTGCCAGAGAAATGTATTTTCAATAATTTTCTAAAAAAAGTAGAGTTTATGGTCAAAAACCTTTATTAGTTCAGATTTTACGGAAATAGTTTATAGTCGAACAAAAACTTGACTTTTTTTCTAACTAAAGTTTCACATTTGAGTTAAAGAAATGTATTTTCCATAATTTTCTTACAAAAAAACTAGAGTTTACGGTCAAAAACCTTTATTAGTTCAGATTTTACGTAAATAGTTTATTTTCGAACCAAAACTGGACTTTTTTCTAACCAAAGTTTCACATTTGAGCCAGAGAAATGTTTTTTCCATAATTTTCTTACAGAAAACTAGAGTTTACGGTCAAAAACCTTTATTTGTTCAGATTTTGCGAAAATAGTTTATTGTAGAACCAAAACTGGACTTTTTTCTAACCAAAGTTTCACATTTGAGTCAAATAAATGTATTTTCAATAATTTTCTTACACTAAACTAGAGTTTATGGTCAAAACCTTTATTTGTTCAGATTTTACGAAAATAGTTTATTTTCGAACCAAAACTGGACTTTTTTCTAACCAAAGTTTCACATTTGAGTCAAAGAAATGTATTTTCAATAATTTTCTTACAAAAAACTAGAGTTTACGGTCAAAAACCTTTATTTGTTCAGATTTTGCGGAAATAGTTTATTGTAGAACCAAAACTGGACTTTTTTCTAACCAAAGTTTCACATTTGAGTCAAAGAAATGTATTTTCAATAATTTTCTTACACAAAACTAGAGTTTACAGTCAAAAACCTTTATTAGATCAGATTTTACGGAAATAGTTTATTATTTGAAGCAAAACACACAAAAACACACACAAACAAAAACACGCACACACACAAAAAGACACACGCACACACAAACACACACACACACGCACACACACAAAAAAAGCACGCAAATAAAAAAACACAAACAAAAACACACGCACACACACAAACACACACACACACAAAAACACACACACACAAAAACAAAAACACAGAAATACACACACACAAAAACGCACAAACACGCACAAAAATTCACATAAAAAAAGACAAAACACACGCACACACAACACAAGCACACAAAAATACACAAACAAAAACACACACACAAAACACAAACAAAAAAAACACACACACAAAAACAAAAACACACACGCAAAAAAAACACACAAAAACACACACAAACAAAAACACACACACACAAAAAAGACACACACACACACACAAACACACACACACAAACAAAAGCACGCACACAAAAACAAACAAACAAAAACACACACACACACACAAGAACACAAAAACAAACACACACAAAAACACACAAACACACACAAAAAAAAACACACACACACACACAAAACCACACACACACACAAAACCACACACTCACACAAACAAAAGCACATACACAAAAAAAGACAGACACAAAAACAGACACAAAAAACACAAACACACACAAAAACACACACGCACAAAAACACACAAACAAAAACACACACCCAAAAACACACACACACACAAAAACACACGCACGCATAAAAACACACACGAACACAAACAAAAACACACACACACACACAAAACGCAAACAAAAAAAAACACACACGAAAACAAAAACACAAAAACACACTCACACAAAAACACAAAACACACACACAAAAACACACACACACGCAAAAACACACACACGCAAAAACACGCACACACACACACAAACAAAAGCACGCACACAAAAAACAACCACAAAAAACACACACACAAAAACGCACACACTCAAAAACACGCACACACAAAAATACACACACACATAAAAACACGCACAAACACAAAAACACACAAACACCCACACACACTTGCGAGAAATAAACCCGAAAATCATAGAAATCCAATATTTACCATTTAGAGAAAAAATTAAATACACAACTTGTGAGAAATGAACCCGAAAAGCATAGAAATCCTATTTTTACCATTTAGAAAAAAATAAAAAAACCATCATAATTCTTTAGAGCCAACAGCTGCATCAAATCCAATACAATGATTTAAAATCTAGATCTCAAAATAGCAAGCCATAAACATGCTATAATTAAAAGCTAACCAACCACTAAACTTCACGGTTATATATATAGGAAAGGCTACACTAGTTTTCTTGTCAAAGGGTGTACATGTCTGCACAATGAATCCATCCCCTTACAGTTCACGGGGGGAACAGTTTGTTTTCATCATACAACAAAGCTGTTAGAAGCGAGGCACTGCCCCTTCCCCCCTCCCCACATATTAACACTGAGTACTCAAAATGAAAGACAAATTTTCCATATTAAAATATTTATCATAATTGTCACCAGCCCCCCCCCAGCAATTTATAAGATTCCCTGTAGAAAGATACGCTGATAGATTAATTGAAAAAAGCGTATATTTCGTGAAAACTTCTTAAATGCTGCTTAACTTAGTGTTCTAATTATTTCATTTTTCCTTACCGATGATAAAGCCTTTCGGTTGTGGAATTGAAATATGATGCAATTCGAATACCCCTAAAATCATAAGGTCTTCAAACTATGTTAGCAAGGAATCTAAAGAGGTAAAAGTAAAACATAAGCTAGAACAACGTTTTCTATGCAATTACGTCCCCACTAGCAGGGGAATTTTCCACCAAAAATTTAATTTTATGCTAATAACCCTTTTGAAAATCGAATTCGCGTTTGAGCTTGGTATTGATTTATTGTTTGAAATTAATCCATATAAACTATATCATTAGCTTAGAGCAGCTCTTCATAGAAGGAAATTAAAAGTTCTAGTGCCTTTTTTAAGTACTCGAAAGATTGGAGGTTACCCCTTACTTAAACCTCGTGCTTTATACACTAATTTTTTACTTTTTGTCACAATTCTTCAAAAAGCTACTTCCAAAGGCCGTCGAATTTGAACGTAAGCATTTTTTAAAGAGTTTTTAATACTATAGTGTAAAGAGCGAGGGTTGATAAAGGGGCAGTTCCCCTAAAACACAAAATAATTACTGTTTGTTTTTAATTTCTATGTTGATCATTACTTTCAGTTGAAAAAAAATGCTATTGTTTTTAAATCTTAGATGATCAGAAATTGAGTTCAAAAATGATTTAAACTTAAAACGGTGTCTGATTAACGTCTAGGATTCGGATGTTTCTTTATTGACAAACCAGGCAAAGAAGAGAGCAAACGAAGCAACTAATCTTTGTGTTTTATTAAATTAAAAAACAGATTTTTGTAAGTGAAAGTAAGGAGCAACATTTAAAAAAAATGATAATATTAAACAAAAAATATTACAATGTTTGAGATACTCATGGCAATTCTTTGTTTAATGAATCTTCACTTCAATACAGACTGCTCTAATAAACAATAAATATGAACTTATATTGCAAAAGAAAGTAACGGTCCAACAACTAGATTAATCTATGTTATTAAACAATTTGAAAAACATGCAAATGTCCCCCTCACTATCATATAGAACTCTTCAGGATGAAACCATTATAATAATCAAATAAAATATTATCTTCAATTCCTAGCGCAACTTATTTTTTGATCCAAAACTACGAGCCTGAGAAACTTTGTCTGATTTTCGAAAAAAAGGGGGGAAGACATCGTTAAGATAATAGAATTTTAATGAAAATCATAGCACTGGATTCAACATATCAAAGAACCCTACTGTAGAGGTTTCAAACTCTTATCAGTAAAAATATGGGATTTTGCATTTTTGACAGAATGGGGGGACTTTGGTACGGGCAAATAATTAAACATGAGGAGGGGGGTTTCCAAGGGTGAAATTTCCAGGGGGAATTTTACCAATTTTTCCCAAGGAGACGGAATGGACAGAATTCGAACTTTAACGTAAAATTCCATATTATTACATAGAAATATCAGGGGGGAATTTTACCAATTTTTCCCAAGGAGACGGAACGGACAGAATTCGAACTTTAACGTAAAATTCCATATTATTACATAGAAATACCAAAACCATAGGTTAGATTAGGTAAGGTTAGGTTAGGTTAGTCTACATACAGGTTACGTGTGCGCACGTAACATTTTTAGGTAACTTACAGTAGGTTAAGTGGCGGGCCACTTAACCTAGTGTAAGTCATTTGTTGTGTTATTTTTTCTCTTATCGTAAGTTGGGTTATGCTATTGTAGAGGGGGTGAAAAGCGCCCCTCATTAATATTCTGAATAAATAACAAAACGGACTAAATAATAAAAAATTGCGTTATTTTTTCTTTTATCGTATGTTGGGTTATGCTATTGTAGAGGGGGTGAACAGCGCCCCTCATTAATATTCTGAATAAATAACAAAACGGACTAAATAATAAAAAATTGCGTTATTTTTTCTTTTATCGTATGTTGGGTTATGCTATTGAAGAGGGTGTGAACAGTGCCCCTCCTTAATATTCTGAATAAATAACAAAAAACGGACTAAATAATTATTTAGCCAATATAATTCTAGGGGGGAAATTAAGTTTTGAGGGGTTCGAAAAATGGTATTTATTTAGTACCCAGTAAACAAGTGACTTGAAATCCTTCATTAGAAATAGGTTATTGCTTCTTACGGAGCTAATGATACCTCCTCGACAGATATTTTGTATTGTATTTTATTGCTATTACCCCAAACGTTGCGTTGTGTGTGCCATACCAACTAATAAATATATATCGGGCTTTTTTTCTGTTCAATTGTTTTCAGTGTAAGCCAATATAATGCTAGGGGGGAAATTAGGTTTTGAGGAGGGCTAAAAATGGTACTTATTTAGTACCCGTTAAACATGTAACTAGGTTTGAAATGCTTCATTAGAAATAGGTTATTGCTTCTTACTGAGCTAATGGTACCTCATCGACAGATATTTTTTTATTGTAGTTTATTGCTATTACCCCAAACGTTGCGTTGTGTGTGTCATGCCAACTAGTAAATATTTATCGGGCTTTTTTTCTGTTCAATTATTTTCAGTGTAAGCCAATATAATGCTAGGGGGGAATTAAGTTTTGAGGGGGCGAAAAATGGTGCTTATTTAGTACCCAGTAGACATGTGACTTGAAATGCTTCATTAGAAATAGGTTATTGCTTCTTACTGAGCTAATGGTACCTCATCGACAGATATTTTTTTATTGTAGTTTATTGCTATTACCCCAAACGTTGCGTTGTGTGTGCCATACCAACTAGTAAATATTTATCAGGCTTTTTTTCTGTTCAATTATTTTCAGTGTAAGCCAATATAATGCTAGGAGGGGGAATTAAGTTTTGAGGGGGTGAAAAATTGACATAGTCTTTTAACTCTATAAAATAATGGATATTTCACATGGAAAATAAACCCTTTTTTCTATAGATTAATGAATTAGCACCACCAGCACCATCAATTCAAGAAACATCTATGTTTAGTGGACCTGAACCAATCATTGTACCACCAACGGAGTTTAGGGATGAGGATACTCTAGTTGTTGATAATATGGAGTGGCATAGGGGTTTTCTAAATGATTGTTTTGGGGACATGGCCAGCCTAGATGATCTAACTTGTGACATAGACATGGTGGAGGACCCGGAATGGACAGATAGATTTATGAGAGAGCATTTAGGTGATGCTAGTAGTATTAGTACTAGTGCATCTAAAAAGGGTCCTCATAAAGAAATTTCGTCACAAGAATATACAGGTTGGCTTGATCAGCTATCCCAAAACACCCTGGAAGACATATTAAATAACCTGGGCGATTTCATGCCACGTCCAACCAATGCAATTGAACAGACTGGGGGTGGTGCTATTGACGATTCTATGACAACCCCCTCCATTCTGGTTAATGATACCAGTAGTAGTACTAGTAATGATACAACATCACCACAAGTATCCCCACTTCCAGATTTTTTTCTTTCTAACTCTGCCTTGCACCATACAAAAGTCTACAGCGCCAAATACGGTAACCCCTTTAACTCTTTAGTGTCAGAGGATATAATAACACATCCCCTGGACACTACCCATTTATATTTTAACAAGATTAGAGCCCTTCTTGAACAACAGATGAGGGTTTTGGGGATGGGGGTCAGTTTAAAAGCATCAACAGCAATAAAATGTGTTTTTTAAATGAAAATGCGAGCGTTTTGTATTCAAAATACTTGCACAGAGAGATGTTGGCAATTCGCCCGCATTTAACAAATTATGAGGAGTTTTTTTTTAGATTGGGTTAATAGCATTCAAACTAAAGTGGATAATTATAACGAGGGGGGTAGCGGGTTGGTGGTTTTATTTATTGAGAGTGTAAACATTAATATTTGTAGATTTAAAAGGATTTTGTTTTAAGAGGTGGGCTTGGGGAGAGGGCTATACTTTTAAAATATCATTCAGATTTAGAGGGTCGTAGGGGGATACAACGAATCTGTTTCGATGCGAGGCTACACTGTTTCAAGTATGCATTTCTGATTGCCACCTATAGACCCCTGCGCAAAAATGCCACAGAAAAAGGGGGATGAATTAGCAGTTAATGGGATGGAGGGGTCAAAGTTACCAATAGTAGATTTTAATTGTTTAAAAGGTCAATTTCCTGTGACATTAAAAGGAATAGATATTTTTGAGCGGGCTAATGTACATTTAAATATTGGTGTCACGGTGTTGCAGTATGAAACAGAATTTGAGGAGGATCAGCGTTACGACAAGAAGGGTGTATTATTTCCAGTGAGGGTTCCCTCAATTGAATCAGTGGAGCATTGGGTGTGGCTTCTATACACGCCACCCACAGAGCCTGATTCAATTGGACATTTTAATCCAATTACAGATATTAGTAGGGTTTTGGGGGAGGGTAAAATCTTAATGTACGTTATTACTGTCCAACATGCCTGTCCCAATTTTGGACTGATTTAAATTTAAAGCATCAAATGAAACACTGTAAACGTCATGGATACCAGGCTATGGAAAAGGTAAGCGGAGATAGAACGATCTTACGTTTTAAGAATTTCCAGAACACGCTCTTACAGAGCAATAAGATCACTTTAGACTGCGAAGCGAAACTCACAGACGTGTACGATTCGTCAAATTCAAATCGTGTTAAAATACACGAAGCCATAGGGGACTCTCACGCTCTTGCGCAACGAGATTCCAATAATACCATGCAAGTGCTGGATGTAGTCGAGTCGTTGGGCGGTGAAGACTTCATGCGCTCGGCATTGGTCAGTCTAATCAAAACAGTGAACGGTACAATTTAGTGCCTTCGTTACACAAACTATCCTCTGCTCCTATCACCGGATGACGGATTGGCCATTAAAAATCGTAAAATATGTTGGGTTTGCAAGGGAGAATTTGATGATGGTGTTGGGAATGGGGGAGGAGGAAGGGGATCGACCATGATCATTTGTGACAGGAAATTCCATCGGGAGGGAGTAACTTTAGAGGGGTTGCACATCAGTCATGCAATTTAAACATTAGACAGCAATATTTCGTACCGGTTTTTATACAAAATTCTAATTACGACTCAAAGTTTGTTTTACCGGCGTTGGCCCGCACTGCCAAGGGTGGAGTTTTAGATAACGCATAGATAGATGGTTCTTTTTCATATAATATCATACCCAAATCATCGGAGAAGCTACTGCTGCTAGAATTCATGTGGAAAACAATTGACAAGGGTAACACGTGCCTGAATAAAATCCGTTTTTTAGACTCTTTCAGCTTCTTCCCCAAATCCTTAAGTCAATTGATTCAGGGACAGAAAAGTGACAATTTTGAAAGCTTCCCCCTCCTTAAACAGCGTTTCCCTGATGATGAAATGTATGATTTATTATTATGTAAGGGCATATATGCATATGATTATTACAACTCTGCCTCGAGGCTAGATGAGGTGTCATTACCGCCCATTGAAGCTTTTTACAATTCTCTTACTGAGAGTGAGTGCACCACTAGCCACTATGAATTTGCTAAGAGGGTTTGGGCAAAGGGCGGATGTAAAAATGGGTGGGATTATTGTAAACTATCCTTGGCCAGTGACGTACTCACTCTTCTGGAAATTGTGTGTAAAAATACGTATAAAATCTACGGATGAAATTCGATTTAGGGTATTATTTTTGAACTCATCATCTGGTGATGGAAAGGATACTTAAAATCAGCAAAGAAGAAATAGGTCTGATCGCCGATGTGGATCAGCATCTGTTTGTAGAGAGATCAACGAGGGGTGGGTATGTTTTTCACGGGGACCGTATCATGAAAACTGATCCGACCGGACAGCACACCGATGAAAAGTCAGACGCAGTTTTTTTGGATATGAATTCCCTTTACCCATCGGCAATGTCTCACTACTGTTTGCCGTGTGGCAATTATGAATGGCTTAACAATCCAAGTGCTTTGGTAAAAGCAAAAGGCTTTGTTTTTCCGTGCATAAATAGACCGGTGGGTAGGGACTCTCTGAGCCACTACAATTTATCTTTAGTAGAGGATGGGAGTATGCACTGGGTACCTTCAAAACAAAAACTAATTGCCGACCTCAACCCGAAACAGAATATCGTTGTTCATCACGTGCTATTGAAATGGATGGTGTCCAATGGTTTCAAAGTCACAAAGATTCATAGAGCCCTCCAATTTGATCAAAAGCCTTACATGAAAACGTTTATTGACACCTTTGTCAGTAAGCGTTCACAAGCGAAAATGAAAGTTGAAAAAGAAGTCTATAAACTCATTTTGGACTCAGCCTTCGGTAAAATGTGCGAAAGCGTGCGAAACAGATGTTGATGTGACATTGTAACCAATCCCAAAGAATGTGCTCGAATAATTGCGGATCCAAACTTCATATCGTTCACAATCATAGACACTGATATGGTGCTCCTACATAGTAAGAAAAGAATCGTTGTTTTAAATAAAAATATTGCAGGCGGGATTGAAATAACTGAAATATCTAAAACACTCATGTTGTCATTTTACTATAATGTATGCAAGGTACAATGGCCGATTGAGGGACAATTTAAAGTGTATTACGGGGACACTGATTCACTCCTGTTAAAAGTTAATACTGAAAATTTATTGAATGATTTGGAAATGGTGAGTACATTAGCTCACGAATGGACTACACCAACTGCAATGAATCCCTCTACCCAGAGCTAGTGAAAGGCCAGGCCCCAAATCAATTGTTAATGTTAAAATCTGAAACGGGTAACGATCTGATATCCAGTGGTGTGTTTCCTGGGCCGAAGGTATGCTCTTTGGAAACGCACAACAAGGATATCAAACAAGTTTGCAAGGGGGCAATTAAACACTTAGTAGCAAATTATTTATAAATGAGTGTGTATAGAAACTGTTTGGAACGTAGTTTAGTCCCAAGAGCGAAAGTCATGGCGGTTCGCTCTTTACAATTTAAAAACTACACAGTTAGAGTTGAGAAAAACGCCATGTCGGCCATATCACACAAAGTCTATGTACTTGAGGATGGTGTGAAGGTACTACCACACGGTCACTATCTAATCTCAGACCGAGTTGAATGTGCAGAGTACAGAAAACAACTCGGTCACCAAAAATTAACTTGAATTCTTTAATAGTACAAGGCGGGTGGGTGGTGATGGGTGTTTTTAATTTTTTTTTCTCTTTTTTATCACAAACAATTTTCAATGTGTGCAAGGCAGAGCAATTTCTTCTACATAAATTCCACTATTTAAAATGATTTAATGCCCCCCTCCGCCCTCGCCCGCCGCAGCGGCCCCATGGCGCTTCCTGGCCTTCTCGAGGCGCTTCCCGGCCACCGCAGCGGCCGCCCTCGGCCTTGGACCGCCACAGCGGCCGCCACCCGGGCGGACCCCATTTCAAAATAAAAAATGTTGTAAATAAAAAAAAATGTGATATTATTTTAAGTGTGGGTATATTTTAATAAATATTGTATTTTTCTAAATAAATTTTAAAAAAATGTATTTATTAAAGTGTTTTTTCTAGTGCTTATGTAAAATAAATGTTGTATTTTTATTATAAATAAATAAAAAAAGTGTATTTTTCTTGTTTAATGAGCTTTTTCCATGTTCAACGTATTATTTATAAAGTGCTATTACTTTTATGCATATAATAATAAAAGAAAATATGATTCTTTATTGATTTTGTTCTTCTCATTATTCTCGAACGGAGTACTAGTAGTAGTAGGGAAATTATTTAGTCATTAGACGGATATAGTCTATAGTTAGTTGTAGGTGAACTGTTGAAGGGAACATGTATCAATTTAAAACACCATTCAGATCGTTTCTCTGTGGACCATCAATGTCAGGCAAAACAACACTCTTAACTAAAATAATTAAAAATTGCGATAAAATTTTTGTGGAAAAGCCAAAAAAATATACTATTGATACAGTATTTGGCAGGAGTCATACGATAAAATAAAAGCAATGGCCATATCGGGGCTGGTGCAGATACAATTCATACAGGAACTTGATGTTTTTGGCATTATTGAATCAAACTCTTGGTTTATTATTGACGATTTGGCTGAATCTATTGAACAATGGTCCCAGGAAATGCTACAACTGTTCACTGTTTGCTCTCATGATGAACAAATTTCCGTTACTCTATTCCTTCACAACCTCTTTCATCAGAGCAAATGTATGCGAACACTTGCTTTGAACTGCACCTACTATATCATCTACAGAGTAGTTCGTGATTCTAGCTCGCTAATAACTCTCAATAAACAAATATACCCCGGCGCCCCCAAATGTCTGCTCTCAGCAAACAATCAGGCAACTAATAAACCCTACGGCTATATCCTATTGGATCTTAATCAGAATACACCCGAGGATCTGCGTGTAGTCTAAGATATTTTTGACTATGAAATTACAGTATATCTCCCAGTGAACAGTAAAAAAGGCTATTACTTGTCATCATGACACTGAAGAAACTACATGAAAATAGACATTTATTTTCCGTTCTAAGCACTTCAAAACCTCCACTTAGGAAAGTCATACTCAAGCATGGTATTGACAATGATTTGATTAATCTAATAACTGAACTTTGTTTAAATTTAACCGAGGGTGATGTTCAACTGCCAGAAGTAGTTAAGCAACAGGCAAAGCAACATCGTTCCATTGTACGTACATTAGCCTGTAAAAAGAAAGGAAAGAATTTTAAAGGGAAACGTCTTCTTCAGGCGGGCGGTAGCTTTTTCACACTTTTACAGCCGATAATTGCGGGACTTGTAAACAGTTTTCTCTAGATGGCTAAATCCTATAAATTGACTTCAATAGAAATCGCTCTCTCACACGTTGAACACTTTGAGAACAATCTGAGTAAATCAATTGACAACGAGAATATTGAGGATGATAAAAACTGCTTTTACTTCAAGATGCATTTGGCCGGGTGGACAAACATAAGCTCTATCCTGCGAAGGCCAGTGGTATTGATCACAAAAAAGAATCATCTCCTCAGGATTCTGCTGCTGCTGGAACACATTTACAGAAGGAGGAATTGGATTCGATTGTATCGAAAATTAGAAATATAATGCCCCACTCATATCGTGAACAAAGTAAACGACTCATAACTTATCCCATGGAAAGTGGTCAAGATCATATTCAAGTTGATAGCAATGGGAAAGAGATTATAATTCATGGCAAGAGCTATAATCTACTTGATTTAATCTATGATATGCTTACAAATCGTAAAGGACTATTATCATTTGACGCTCATCTATACAACTTTCTAAATACATTAAACTTCCCCAAAATCCTTATTAGCAATAGGCAAATTCTAAAAAAATTAAATGAACATGCGACCTCAACATCATTAAAATATGAACATGAAGAAGAAGAAGAAGATTTTAAATCAATCTTGGACAATACTAGCACACCTAGAGGGAACATTGATTTGACAATGAGGAAGAGCACAGCACTGATAATTAGACAAAAGCGAAGACGTATCAAGTCAACGTTACCACCGCCACCGCCAACCACTGGTATAAAAAAGAGTAGCGGACGTTACACTACGTGTTTACGTTCAAAATGGTTGAAGTTCTGAAATGTGTTTATGAAAATATTAGTGAAGCGGGAAGTTTAAGTTCCCCCACAACTCTTTCCAAAGTCACTGGTTTTCAAACTAAAAATGTACAAGACTATCTACAAAATGAAACAAGTTACACTCTGCATAGAAATCATAGGCTTCGTGCTAATCATTATCGAAAAACTAAAACCTTTTTCCCCCTGCATATAATGCAAGCAGATCTCCTAACTCTAGATGAGATTCAAAGACGTCACAATACACCGTACAAGTACATTCTTCTTGCAATCAGTGTTTATAGTCGTTATGCATATGCAATTCCATTGCGGTCAAAGAGAGGTGTTAATGTTGCTCAGGCTATTGAAAGTATTCTCGAACAGGACTCGTGCAAAAATATTCAAACGGATCGTGGTAGTGAATTTGTTAATACCCATGTTGCAAAAGTGCTAATGAAATATAATACACTGCTCTATCATAGTTATAGTAAAATAAAGGCTGCATAGGCCGAACGATTGATAAGAACTATTCGACTTTTAATTGCAAGATATTGTACATTGAAAAATACATCTGTTTTTATTAATGATTTAGATAAAAGCATGTTGATTTGTAATAAACGACCTCATCGATCATTGTCCAATTCAACCCCAACGGAAGTTCATCATTCTGATCATGATACAATTGATACTTTTCATAAACAATATTCCAATGAAACGATTGTCAAGAAGAAGAAGAAAAAATTCAATGTTGGTGATACTGTTCGAATTAATAGAACAACTAATGTTTTTGAGAAGGGTAATTACTTGTGGTCCACTGAATTTTTTAAGGTGGCAAAAATCCTAAACACCAAACCCATAACTTATCATCTGCGCGATACCAAAGATGAAGAGATTCTCGGTGGCTTGGATGACTATGAACTACAAAAAGTTAAAATAGTAGTGAAATCTATCAAATTGAAAAGATATTAAAGACTCGTACTCGCAGGGGTAAGAAACAGTCACTTGTTTGGTGGCTAGGATACAACTCTGATTTTGATTCTTGGATCGGATTTGAAGATATTGACAATGCCCAATGATTTTATGTAATATTTATGTCCAACGTTTCCGATCCTACAATGACTTGAATAAAACAAGTGATTTTTGGACGGAACTCTCCCCCGCCATTAATTTCGATGAAGGAAAGTATGAGGTGGCTCTTTTCGACTGTATTCTTCTAATGGGGGGGTTTTAAGTAGAAAGTGATTCTAGTTTTGTTATTCAATAATACCTTCTGATAAGGGAGTCTCAATAAAAATTGTTTGTTCTTATATCAACTGTTTAATTAAATGGGGAAATTAGGTTAAACTCTTTGCTGACGGTTCGCGTGTGGCTTACCTGAGTGGAGGCTGAACTTCTAGAGAGGGGAGCTTAAACTAGGAGTACGTGTAGGGAGCTTACGTTAACGGCCATACTGAATCGAAATCAGACTGATAAATTTCAATTTCCCTTAGGAGCGAGTGGAGCCACAAGGACTAACAAACTTGAGAAATATTAACATAGAGAGAATAAAATAAGAAAGTAATGCATTTATTGTTACTCACATAATTGTCGCAGAGCTTCGGATATATCAACACACTTGTAATACAAAACACTGATACAAAATTGTCGTCTGGAGCGATGCTACACAAGAGTTAATGCACTGTCAAAAAGTTCTCTCGAAGGTTTATTTTGAATAGACTCTCACATAATATAAAACACAAGAAATTCCTCGGTTAGGCTGTGTACAACTTCTCTAAGACTCCCATAAGACTGGCGCAAAATCGTTAAGTCCTAACTATCTATCCTCTGCAATTTTGCCGGGGGTTACGTTTGGGCGTTGCTAAAAGTATATTTTACAATTCTTATTGGTTGCATTATTTGTCCTAGATCATTATTGGGCCGGCTTGCACCAATGGGCTACTTGGGTTTAATTGAAGTTTATGACTTTTAAGATGTCACTTTGAAATTTTTCTAACAATTCAAAATTTTACACTGCAACATTTTGCTAGCAGGTGTCGCTTAATTTATGACTTAAGTGACTATTTTTTTTGTAGTATAAATTTTACTCTCTTGACAGTTTGGTATTTTCGAGTTCTTAAGATTCAAATTACATTGTTCGTTGGCTGTCATACAAGATTTGGTCAAAATGATATTTATTGCATTTATTGGTGACACACGGGCGGATTTATTTGTTTGATTTTCTGTGGGAAAGATTCTTACGATGTTTATTACAAAGTATAATTACAATGTATAATTAGATACATTCGTTTCACTATGTTAAATTGAAGGCTTGAGTCTCGCTCGATCTGTAGGTTACTTGAACTCTCCAGGTTCATATTTTGGGTGATTTTATTCTTTATTTGGGTAACTTAAATTGGGAGATTTTGGGGTTTTTGAAAATTGATCTCATTACATTCTCAAAAATACCTACGACATCCTGAGAAAGGATCGTGTGTTTAATATAAAAGTTATACCATTCGACTGTTCACTCTTTGTCGAGTATGAATGGGTTCAAGCATTTAAATCTAGTGAATATCCAGATGTTACATTGAGATATAAAGAATATGGTACTATGATGTATTTGTGTCGTGCAATCAATCGAAAAATCTCATATCGTAGGAAAGTTACATTCCATTTTAATTATTCAATGGAACACGATAGGATTTACATTACCTCACCTGTTGACACTGAAATAATTCATCTCGATGATAATCTAAAAGACGTTCTTGGCTTTAAACAGAATATGATCAATGGAAAAACGCAGGCACTGTTAACGGGATGGATCAAGTTATTTTTGCTGATTATCCACCTGGTTTCACCTCGGACTCTTGCATATTTCTATATGCATCCTTTGTGGAAACATCGAGAGTTGGTAATTCAAATGTCCCCCTCCTACGTGTTCTTGAACGAAAAACAACCCATGAACTTGTTCATCACTATAATATAAAGCATCTTCAGTATGTTCCTGTAAACACTTCGTATTTGGAACTCTGTCAGTTAACACTAAGAAGTGAATTGGGTGATCCTCTAGCACTAACAAAAGGTTTAGCAGTGATTACCTGTCATTTTCGACCCATCGTCGGCGAAAGTACCACCTAAAATGAACAGTAGAAGAATTCCATTTGTCTGTCCCGATATCAATTGCTATGTTGGTGCTCTGAGTCCACGTCAAATAGGTCATGGATTGGACTACTACAAGGGGTGTACTACAATATCTGGCTATTGTCTTGGTAGCTGGTTTGCTAGGTTATTTCGTTCTGCACTACCCCTTGCCAGAAAATATCTTGTACAAGCTGCATCAAATTTTGCTGCCTCAACACTACAGGACTGGGGGTGGGGTAAAAATTTCAACGAGAGTGTTAAGGAAAATATTAGATATTCAGCAAGAGCCGTTGATGAGCAATTAAAATCTCAGCAAAATGGGAAGGGGTTGAAAAAGATGCGTGCGCGTCATTCACTCATCAGTCTCTAACCAGGAGGGAAGCGAAGGACATCAACAAGGACTTTGAGGCATAAAACGAAGAAGACCAATAAAAAGAAGAAAAAGAAAAATATTGTTAGATCAAAGAATGATTTCTTCTCTTAAGATGACTTATCTCCCCCACAAGGAATCATATCCATCAATCAGTTCCTCATTGAATCTCTTAAATGCTGAAAATGTTGATGTCAGTGTCAAGTATGGCTACTATGAACAATTTCACCCCAAGTAGTCCCTCTCGGAAAATATACACTTTCAGATATTTTCCAATGAAGACTATTTCATTGATTTGTCATCAACATTTATTGATTTAAATGTTGCGGTGAAGAAAAAGTCATATAATACAACTCCAACTGCTGCCGATGGTCTCTCCTACGAAAACTGTATTCTGCACAACCTGTTGAAACAAATTAATGTATTTATTAATGTAACATTGTTGAGCACTAGCAGTAATACATCCAACTATGCAAGCTACATACAATTTAGGACGATGACACCAAAGGCATATAAGGAGTTGAGAGGACAGTCATTGGGCTATGAATATCGAACAGGTGTTGATACTGACGGTGAGTTGACTACTGCAGTGACCCAGGAGTATCATTTAGTTGGAAATTTAAATCATGAGAAATTCAATATATCCCAATGGTTACCCCCCAATGTCAAGATTAACATAAAGTTACAACTAGCCCCATAGAATTTTATTTTGAGGAAAACACTTCCTACAGCACCCAATGCAAATGTCGTTATCACATCGGCAGTTCTTCATGTCCGAAAACAACAGGTTATGAGCTCTGTTGCATTGGCAGTGGAAAAGCTAAGAGCCGATGGCAACAATATTAAACTTCGATTCATCATTTATCAATGGAGAAATCCCATTAAAACTCGCTTTGGCCTTTGTGAAGAGTGGCAGTGCCGTTGGGTCCTGTACTGCATCTGTGGTAAAGCTTTCTAATTTAGTTAATTATTAATTTAGTAAAAATATATAAGACACAAATATGAAGTTTTGAAATACCACTTTTTATTAAGATAAGGAACATATCTTGTTAAGTTCTGTTTAACGGGAAATTGAGAAATTACCACTTCCTAGCGATTACGTGGGAAGGTGTGTTTGATAAAAATGTATAAAAGATACATTTTATCGGAAGGGGGAATCTGATACTAACTTTATGCCGGACTGACCTCTGGTCCGTTGTTTTTAGAAATACATTGGAACTTTGTCTTATCATATAAGTGTCTAAGTATATATTTATATATTATTGTTGTTTTTGAGACTTGTGGTCTACTTGAGACAGCCAGTCCCAGTAGACAGAATATATCCGATTATATTATATTTTAAATGAATAAAAGTAATGTATTTTAGACAACCTCTCTACGATCTACCTTTAACCTCTCGAACATACCCAGTCGGTACGCCTCATTAGTTCGGTTACAGCCTAAGGCACGCTACCAAAGTTTAATTACCTTAGGGCCAGAGTTTATCTCCCCTATAAAGGGAGAATAAAGGCATCTACGACTACAGCCCCCAATTACCATAGAATAAAACTTCACAACAACTGGTGGTCGCAAGAAAAACTGGGTCGAGAAGGCTAGATAAAAATAGTAGATTGAAATAAAATGGCTTTACCAGAGGAAAAAATGACTTCCCTATCAACAGTACTTGAAATTGCAAAAATTATACCAGAATACGCGGGAAATTCAGATGTAGATGAGTTTATCGAAAAATTAAAAAATTTTCGACGAACTAACTGAATCGTTTGAGAATAAGGTCAAAGAGCAATGCGTTGCAGCCAGATTAAAGGGAAGCGCCCTTAAACATTTTGAGGCAATTAAGGAAAAAGAGCCCAAGGACATCAGTACTCTAATTGAATCTTTTAAAACAAGATTCATTGAGACAAGCATCTCCGAGAGGCTAAGAACAGAGGTAGTCACATTCGATACCTCAACTAGTATCAGGGAATATACAGACAAAATTCGTAGATCCGTTTGTTTACAATTAGAAAAAGGCGGAAATGACGAGACAATAAAGATAGTACAACTACATACTTTTACTCAAGGGTTACCAAAAAAGTTATTAAGACTAATATTATCGCGGAAACCTGAAAATTTAGAGCAGGCTATAATACTAGTCGAAACAGAGGTAAAAATTGACGAAGCTATGATAAAGTTTGACCAGATGTCAATAAATGAAACGGGAGCCCAAGAAAGTATAAAATTAGAAAGGGGACAAAAAAGGGTGAGCTTTGAGGAGCCGAATCGTGAACCAAAAAGGCGCGACGGAGGCCGAGGGTCGCCGTCTAGGGAGATAGCTGACAGATTTCATGACCTTGAGAGATTAGCAGCTAATAACTATAGAAAATATGGGCACCCTCCCCCACCAAAGACAGATAGTTGGGGAACCAACAAGGACAGATCAAAAATATTTAGAAATAACCAGGAAACAAACAAACAATTTAAGAGAAAATTTTATTGCTATTATTGTAGCCAACCAAACCACTATGCAGCAGATTGCTGGCATAGAATACGCAAAGAAGGCCAGACGTACAAGACAAGACACCAATTCAGAACGCAGGGGGACAGAAATTTAGGAAGACGGAACAAATAATACTTAGCAAACACCTAATAATATTCTTGAATTTAGGCCTAGGAGGCAAACGGTTAACAATACCCAGGGTCAAAGTAGAAGCACTGAAGAAAACTGGGATAATCCCAGAAACTTTTGGCCAAACAGTGGGCATTTAAACGGAGAAACCAGCCTGTAAGGGTCGACAGAGCTGTTTCCTCACAAAGACCCCTATATAGTTTAGAATGTTGTGATACAAATGCAAATAATAATAATCTACCGATTCTGCGTTGTTTTAAAATTGAGTGTTTTCAAAATTTACCATGTTTACTAGATACAGGCGCATCTAGATCATTAATTCGAGAGGAAGTTTTTAATAGGTTTCCTCCTAGTGTCAAAAATCGAGTAAGCAGATGCCAAAATACCCTAACATCAATGGAAGGGCACAAGCTGACAATTTTGGGAGAATGTAGACTAAAATTTAGTGCAGGGGATAAAGAAATAACAGTAACAGTAATAATATGCAAGCAGCTACCATTTCCTTGTATTCTAGGAGTAGATGCCACCAAAAAATATGGCATTGTATGGGAACCCATATCCAATACAATCACAATAAACCAGGCAAATGAAAATAATAGGCAAATTTGCGTAACAACAAATAACGAAAGTGAAGATTCGAATTATAACCTAAAAATAAGCGGAAAAATCACAATAGAAGGGGGAACGACAGCTCAAGTTCTAGCTACATTAAATGAAAAAGAAGGAAAGGTTATAACAATGGATGCCGTGATAGGGGGACACACCATAAAAGGATACCCAATGATTTTCGTGGAAAATCAAGTTATAAAAATTGAAAATGGTATAACATACTTAAAACTATCAAATCTAAGTAATATTAAGATAAAACTGAACCAGGTAGAGCTTGGATCAGTAGAAAAGATTTCAAATTCGGAAATAAAATCTCTAAACAGTTCAGAATTAAGCGTAAACTTCATTAGCCCCGAACATTTATCCTCATTAAAACCGCAACCACAAGAAGAGTATGGAATGGCGAAAACGGATTTTTTGCAACAATTTGATTTAAAACATTTACCGGAAAACGTATAAACTAGGGTGTAAAATATTCTTTGGGATTTTAAATGGACTTTTGCAAGACACAAAGCGGATTACGGATTAACTCACTTAATCACGCATAAGATATCAACAGAGGGCCCTCCAATCAAAAAGTCACCGTATAAAACACCTTATCATTTAAAGCCATGGCTAGAAAGCCAAATAAAAGAAATGGAAGATCAGGGAATAATTAAAGAAAGTATTAGTGATTGGTGCTTTCCATTAGTAATAGTCATAAAAAAAGATAACACCTGGAGATTATGTATAGACTTTAGATCACTAAACGCCGTCACGGTTAAAGAAGTGATGAAGCTACCAAGAATTGATTCGATTTTAGATTCGTTAGGGGGTTCAAAATATTACACTAGTTTTGATTTAATAGCAGGATATTGGCAAATCGCTTTAGATGCAGAAACTAAGCATAAGGCTACAGTAATCTTAGACGATGGGAGAACGTTCACATTTGAACGTATGCCGTTTGGCTTATCATTTAGTCCAAATTGTTTTTGTCGCCTAATGAATTTGGTGTTAAAAGATAACGAACCAGGAAGAAAAAAGATACCTTGGCTTATTTAGATGATGTAATTCTGTTTAATGAAAACTTGGAAGACCACTTGGTCGGACTTAGAAAAATACTGGAAAAGTTTGAAAAAGCAGGCTTAAAATTAAAACCAGAAAAGTTAAAAATAGTAGTACCAAAATTATTATTTCTTGGACACCTGATAAACCAAGGTACTATTTCACCAAATCCAGAAAAATTTACAGTCATAGAAAATTTACAGCCTCCTAAAGATCAAAAAAGCTGCAGATCAGTTTGTGGGTTGTTAAGCTATTTCAGACGATATATTAAAAATTATGCCACAATAGCGCAAGCTTTGACGAACCTTTTGAAGAAATCGGGTAAATTCGAATGTCCAGCGGAAGCAAAACAAGCACTAAATGAAATAAAAAGGCAATTATTACTGGCACCAATACTAAAATTACCAGATTTGTCACAAGACTTCTGTTTGCAAACAGATGCTTCAGGGTACGGTATAGGTGCCATATTATTAAACATAAATTCTGAAGGAGTAGAATCAATAGTTCAATACGCCAGTAGGTCACTGACGGAAGCAGAAAAAGAATACTCGACAGCTGAAAGGGAGTGTTTAGCAGTTGTAGTATTTACAGAATATTTTCGACAATTTTTACTTGGAAAAAAATTTATTTTACGCATAGACCAAAAATCATTAGTTTGGCTACATACGATGCAAAATACTTCAGCCCGGCTGACACGGTGAATACTACGTCTGCAAGCATATTCATATACCCCAATATATATAAAGGGCCGTACAAATATTTTACCAAACTATTTGTCACGAAATCCAGATAAGGAAGAAAATGTGATAGCAACCATCCAGAACGAACTGGAAGGGGTAGAAATACTGTCTAATGAAAATATTTCGAAGCATCAAAATAAAGATGATTTTTGTTTAGCAATGAAATCCTTTTTATCAAAAGGAACGGAACTGCCAGAGCACTTTAAACATTTTTCAAAGGACTTAGATAATTTTGATCTGGACGAAAGTAAAAATCTTCTAGTAAGATACCATAGACCATCGCAAGAATATAGATAAAATGACTTAAAAATTATTCCAGTAATTCCAAAATCTCTGGAAGGAGAAGTTTTACAGATGGCACATGCAACGATTGGCTGTCAAATGGGAGAAGCAAAAACTATGGGGAGACTGAAAGGAAATTTTTATTTTCCAAAAATGTACTCAAAAGTAAAAGCTTTTATACAAAGCTGCCAAGACTGCGCCAAACAAAAGTCGCCACCAAAGACCCCTAGGGCTGAATTAGGTCAATACCCCACCCCTTCAGGGGTAGGAGAAATAATGTCAATAGACATTTGGGGATCCGGGGGAAGTTTACCAGTTTCCAGGAAAGGAAACAGGTGCGTACTAACCATAGTAGACCATTTTAATTCATATTTATACGCTTATCCAATTAAAGATGAAAAGACAAAAACCATTGCGAAAGTTTTGGTCAATCGCCTATTTCTGGAACACGGGATTTTCCCTAGAGTTTTACTTAGCGATAATGGGCCACATTTTAGAGCCAAATTATTAGACGAAATTACAGAATATCTGGGGGTTAGACGATGGTTTACCTCGGCTTACATGGCCGCAGCTAATGGGAAGGTTGAACGTAAGCATAGGGAATTAGCTTACATGCTGGGAATACATGCAAGAGAGGAAAATGAAAATTGGGATGAACATTTACCATTTGTAGTCTTTGCAATAAATACGGCTTTTTCGCGTACCTTAAAAGGAACGCCATTTTTTGCAACATATAAGATATCCCAGAATTTGTTTAGATGAAATACAAAATGACAGAATATATTACAACCTAGACCAATATAAGCAAGAGATGGTGATGCGAATGAAAAAAGCTATGGAACAAGTTAAAGACAATCTGGAAGATGCGAAAACAGAACAAAAAGAAAAATATGACAGAACAAGCAAAAATAAAACGAGTTACTGTTTAGGAGATTTGGTTTATGTTTACAAAAAAAATCTGGAAGGAACAAAAAAGTTAAAACCGAAATGGGATGGACCCTACAGGATTACAAAAATTCTACCAAATAACTTAACATATGTTCTAAAACATCAGCATAAGGAAAAGGAAGAAGTAATACACCATAATAGAATGAAAAAGGGATATTTTTCAAAACCGTGGAAAACAGAGCCTATACTGTCAGAAGAAGAAATAGAGGACACAATCTTACCAGTATATATCAGAAGACCATATGAATTTTATGACCTTTTTAACGACCACAACAGTTGGGAGAAGTGGAAGGAATATTTAGCCCAGTCTTGGCTACAAACTTTCCACAACAAACAAGAGAAAAAAGGAAAAGTTCAATGTTCATCGGATACTAGCGATGAAAGCGACAGAGAAGAGCCTCAAACACAGCCTACTAGTTAAAGACATAATAAACCAGAGGTTAAATCCAAAGAGGAAGAAAAATTTTAAGAAACCAAAGAATTATCTGATTTTCATACATTAGACTCACCTACAGTCTTAACACAAAAATGGCTTTTGGAACAAACGCCAACTACCAGACGCGAGCTAACAGAATGTGACACTGAAAATTCTTCTACAGAAACCGATATAACTAAACCTGGGCCATCGTCAAGAAAACCTTCTTTGAGAGAAAAAATATGGAGAACAGTAAAGAAACCAAAGGGGCAGCAAGAAGTTCCTTTTTCAGCAGCACAAGTCGCTAAAACACTTATGAAAAAGGCCAAACATCAAGAGAAACAAAGATTAAAGATATTTGACGAGGCAACAAAACAGCACTCGGACTCAGAGCCTTGTAAACAGCACTATAGAGACCACGGAAAAACTTGCCAATATTATAAAGAAGAAAAGCAAAAATTTGGGGTTCAAAACTCGGACCAGGAAACGGAGAAAGGCAGAACAAGCGCAGCCCCCAGAAGATTAATATTTGAATAAAACAATACTAACAAAAAAAAAATATTAAATAAAAATCAAACGAGTATAAAAGCCACTAAAGAAATATCTATATTTTCTTTTTTAATCGGTATATAGATAACACTAAGTTTTCCTTCAAATATATATCGCCAGTAAAAATTATGACCGTCACATTCTAACGTTAAATTATAGCTTCGATCTGAAGTGACATCATAAGTTCCAGCAAAAAAAAAAATTTTGTTTCCGATACGAGATAAGACTTCGCGAGCGGTATAATATCAAGACTTGTCAAAACAAATTAGGCTGCGCTTTATAAAAAAAAGGAAATAAGTAAGGCCACGTAACTTTTAAATGGGTGTAGTGAACCTAATTTAATTATACATATTTAGAATCAGCATTAAAAGGCAATTCTTTTGATATGCATATTGGAAAAATATATTTAGGGGGGATAATCAAGAAAAACCGAAGGAGGTTTGACTCCGGAAATAGGGTCACTGGAAGCTAGCGAATTTGGAGTTGAGCTCAATCACTACTGGTCTCTCGTTGTTAAGTACATGCAATGCATCTACTAACCTTTGACTCTCTGAGGTGACACTTTCAGTCGAATTTGAAAAAAAATTGTTTTTGAAGAATTTTAAAATAATTATAATAGGAAAAACAGCAAGAGTTTACATTAAGTCGCGACATGTACAAGCTAGCTGTAATCTTATTATAATTAGTTATAGTCTAATATAATATTTTTTTATTAGTTACAAATGGTAAAAAGAAAGACAGAAATTTTAAAGAAGCGCTATAAAGGTTTATACAAAACTTAGAATAAGCTTAGAAAGCAAAAAGAGTGCTAGGTAAAGGAAACGAAAAGCGATATAAAAATAAATTATAACCTAAAAAATTACCAGGAGGTAAAAGCCAAGGACAAAATCCATTAAAAATAAACCAAAAATTCAACCTCATCGTCACAAGCAAACCACAGTAGTTCAAGATAATAATTTTAACTCTAGCGATGTTTTGGATCTGAGAAAACGAACTGGCACAGGAGAATCCTAGTTTAAACAATTGGTTTTCACCTGTGCCAACCCAAACACCCAAATCCCAATCCGTTGAACCCTAACACAAACTAAACAGTATCCACTTTTCTTTGAAAATAAAATATAGCTTTACACAACAAAAGAAAACTCGCAGTAATGAACACTGAACTGAAATTCATTCTTGTAAGTTCTCCCAGATTCAAGCTTATCAATAAACCACAGATAAGGAGCACCGAATTCAAAGTTATTTAGCCTTGCAACGGAAGTATTGTCTCTCTTTCTTTGGCAAATAAAATAGTAATTAAAGCTGGAATAAAATTGGCAACCAGTATATCGTAAAAATTGCGTTTTAAGGAAGAAATGAGAACTAGCAAATGCGGGGCAAAACTTAATTAAAAGTGTTTAAAAAAAATTAGCTGAAAAACTACAGTACTTTTCTAACACAAAAACTTTCGAAGAAAAAAATTTAACTAATTTCAAAAAATACAGTTTGCAAAAATTAGACACCCCCCCCCATCTCTTAAAAATATGGAGATAATGAATTTGATCATAAAGGGCAATCAGCATAAAAACTTGTTAAGGTTATTGAAAAAGAACATGGAATATATAAATATAGGCTTAAAAAAAAGACCTGTTTTACTGAAAAAGCGGAAAAAGACTTCAAAGAAAAATGACTAACATGGCATGAAAAATTAAAAAAAAAAGGCACATAATATCCATAAGGACTTAATTTGAAGTTGAAACCTAAGACAAGACCACTAAAAGTGGGGAAGTTAAAGTGAAAATAGTCATTGTCACTTGTAGGTCAAAAACTGAATTACTGTGTGCCATGAAGGCCAGGTATTTTCTGCAGAAGGGCCACTTTTTCTGAAAAAAGAATAGCCCAAGAGAAAATCGTAGCCACAAATTATTAAATAATTAATTATTGTGTGTGCAGGTTCATCATAGTCTTTTAGCTGTAGCCATGACAAGAAGACCTGGAAACGGTATAAGGAGCTACCAGAAGGCAGTCATGGTAAGCGAACCTTCAGAGTACAGGCAAAGTCATTTGATAATGGCATAACAGGTATAAGGTGAACAGCAAAATATTTTAGCTTATCAGATATAAACTGTAAATAAAGCCTTAAACCAAAAGGACATTAAAGCTGAAAAAAGAGAGATTACAGACAAACGCGTTATAAAACTGTCTCAAGTACCAAAAAAAATTCGATAAGAATTAGAAAGCTTAAAAGTCTGAATAAACAAACAGGCTTATAAGCTAATTACAATTAATGACACAAGTGGGTTCGAAGTAGAACCAAAGTTTTAAAACAAAATGTATATAGTCGTATATGGGAAAAGTTATATGGTTGTAACAAATGTAATTGAGAAAATATCTACTGTTATAAATATATTTCGAAAACCTTTTATATGCAGAGAATTGTATACAAAAAGAAAAATTATTATAGAAATGTAAATAGAAAAATTATGTTATATGAAATATTGCCAAGCCCTTATATAGAGGCTAATCACAGTTATCAATTATAGTGCATAAATCTATTTGTTGGAGTTGTTTTTGTTTTGTAAATATTTTAATTACAGTTAGGACTCATCATATAAAAGTCTTGACGGACTTATTTAAAAGTTGTGCAACGAATAAATATTGCAGTGATTAAATAAATTATGAAAATACATAATTATTATTTGTTTTTAACAATTAAGTTATGTATCAAAATAACTTTTGTTAATATATATATATATAAATATATATATCCTAAACTATCCATGTAAATAGAGTGAAGTAAACGTTGAGTATTTGTGTTTTTTTATTCTTATATCATTCAAGAAGTATTCTACATTAGTACTTCATAAACAATTAACAAAACAATAATTGTAATTAATTCCAATGCTTATCTATACCGTGTATTATTTTTTAATGTTTTAAGATTTAAACAGTAGTTAAATATCCTATCTAGTTTTGCAAAAAAAAAATACTTATGTAAGCTATTACACAATGCTTATATATATATATTCTATGTTTTTATCAACTTTAAGTTTTAACTAGAGATTTAATGTTATATGTAAATGTTTGACCTCGAGTCAACGTATTAATAATTTTTATTGTAAAATAATCCGTTTAGTGCTAAGTTTGAAATAATACAGGAAGAAACATAATGTTTCGATTTAAGCGGGATATTATTTTTGGAGTAATTAAAAAAAGTGGAGAAAGTAATTAAAAGTAATTAACTTTCGAATGCATTGATATATACGAAAATTGAGTGTTTCATTCTACTATATATGTAAAAATATATGCTTTATATGTATACTAATGTGAATATTAATTTTTACAGCCTTAGCTAAATTTTTTTTTGGAAATCAAATTTTTCATAACATCCTTTTGGATCCATTTCTCAATCATTTCTTTGACGCATTTTTGGAAAGTAGCAAATTTCAAAGCCAGTTCAATTATATCCAGATACTATCATCTCATACCATCAGAAACCAAACCATACTTGATCAACGGATATTTAGAAACTACAGACTTTACTACAAAATCATCATTAGTGAGATAAAATCAGAACTTTATTTAGGCCTAGACATTGTGCTACATAGCCCAAATGGCTTATGCTACTGAAATATGTGAAAATGCTTTGTGCTGGAAAAATATGTGAAAATTTAAAAATCAATAATGTTATTTGTAATTTATCCAAGGTAATTCTAAAACGAAAAATAAACGGTAGATCAACCACATCACACAGATAAATTAAATTATGATGGGAATTAAATTTAAACTCGAATAATTCATAAACTTGTCTAATATAACTTGAAATCTAATTTAAGCAAAACCACTAACATTATGTTAAAGCCGCTTGGGGTCAAGTTAAAACAGAAGATGCATATGAAGAGGGTAAACGAGTAATTGTCAGTCCTAGAGACAGAGAAAAAGAGAAACAAGGATGAATTTCAAATTGAAATCCTTCGACAAAAAATAACATGGCCTATATTTGGACCAGAAACATGACCCTAAGGAAACCCATTGAGGGTATATGCACATAATGACCCAAAGATGGCAGCATAATAGCTGTAAACAAAATTAAGTTGTTTTAAAAGTAAAATATTGAGAACTGGGACAATTCTTCTTTAAATGGGGAGTATTGTGGTAAAGCTTTCTAATTTAGTTAATTATTAATTTAGTAAAAATATATAAGACGCAAATATGAAGTTTTGAAATACCACTTTTTATTAACTTAAGGAACATATCCTGCTAAGTTCTGTTTAACGGGAAATTGAGAAATTACCACTTCCTAGTGATTACGTGGGAAGGTGTGGTTGATAAAAATGTATAAAAGATACATTTTATCGGAAGGGGGAATCTGATACTAACTTTATGCCGGACTGACCTCTGTTCCGTTGTTTTTAGAAATACCTTGGAACTTTGTCTTATCATTGTAAGTGTCTAAGTATCTATTTATATATTATTGTTGTTTTTGAGACTTGTGGTCTACTTGGGACAGCCAGTCCCAGTAGACAGAATATATCCGATTATATTATATGTTAAATGAATAAAATTATTGTATTTTAGACCACCTATCTACGATCTACCTTTAGCCTCTCGAACATACCCAGTCGGTACGCCTCATTAGTTCGGTTACAGCCTAAGGCACGCTACCAAAGTTTAATTACCTTAGGGCCAGAGTTTATCTCCCATATAAAGGGAGAATAAAGGCATCCACGATTACACCCCAAATACCATAGAATAACACTTCACAACACATCCCCCCATGATTTCAATTTTCTCAGTCTGTCTAGCCTTGTGTGCAAAGCGAATGGTATTCCACTGTACACTCTATCATTTGACAAAAAATCCTATAAAACTCTGTAAGAGTTGACCATGCAATCCCTAGATCATGACTCCAAACTATTTGAAAATGAAATAACCGATTCAATGTTTTCAAAAAATCATGGTGTAATTGTTTTGGACCTGTCGGGGACCCAGGATATGAGCATAGTACGAACAGGGAATGTACGCTTAGAGTGCACATTTGCCGATGCTTTGACTGAGAGTTTCACACTAATATCATTTAGTCGATTTGAAACCTATTGGGAAATCACACCCGACGGCAGTGTTCTACTAGACCTAGCACCAAGGACACAAACCGAATAATCAGCGTATTTAATATGGATCCATACATGTCCCAGTACAAGTCCTATTGCATACCATCGGACTTCATTGAAAAAATTCCAAGTGTTAACAATACCCTAATCATTCTTAATAGCAGTCCGTCAACTTTGAAGACAGGCCATTGGCTATGCATCTTTCAAACAGCGAAGAATATTGAATTTTTTGATCCTCTTGGCCTATCATATAAATGCTACACTCCACACATCAGCAACTTTATTGAGAGCAGTGGGAAAACTATAATTCAAAATCAAAGGAGAGTACAGGATTTAACGACTAAGACATGCGGCTTTCATGCACTACTCTTTTTCATGTTCAGATGTCGTGGCTATACCTACAAGCAGTTTCTCAACATTTACGTTGACTTTCCTAGATTGAACGACTTTCTAGTGGAAAATATACTTAAAAGCGTGTTTAATATTGATTTTAGTGCCCTACGACTAAAATGTTCTAAAAATGTATGTGAAATTGTTTTTTAATAAAAATATTGCATATACATGATAAAAACGACTTTTTTACTCTTTAGCTTTCATCTTCTACTACATATAGATACTTGTCGAGAACAACTAATGCAGGTAGATTATCTGAATTCACGGTATACTGATCCTGATGTGCTGTATTGTCAGGGTCACATTTTCGACAGTAGAGTGTAACTTCACTCTTGTTATATCTCTTTTAATAGTCAATGATACTATTCTCATTCATTTTGTAGAATTCGCATGTTTCAATTTGCTTATTTGAAGCAATGTCACAAACAGTGTCCTCAAGTGGCGAATCACATTCCGTCACAGCCAAATAAAAATCAGTGGGCTTATAATCATAGTAGTCATTGTTCTCAAAACGATGACGTAGAAATCAAATTCCTTTGTTGCTCCAACAATTGAATCGCTGGCCTGGCTCCTCCTCCCAGAACAATTTAAAGCCACGACGATACCAATCTCTTAGCAATAAACTGAAATCAGGCTTAGGATTCTTTCCAGTCCTACCAGGATATGTATTCTCCCACTGATTACATTTATCATAGTGGCAATTCGAGCATAGGTGCCCTCTAGGATGAGAGTCACACACCACTTCAATACAGGAATTACAACCTTTAATTTGTAAAGCATATCCTCTATGCAATTTACACGGGTTGCATAATCTGCAATTTTCATCATACTCATCAATCATTGTGCATTTCTCACATGGTGACCAGCTACCCAGTGTGTACATGCATAGTGGACATGTATGGAACATTTTTTCATGTGTTGACACTCTCACCGGCAAAATGAAACTGAGCTACTATCAACAAATTGAGTTATATAGAGAGAAAGAGAGGAGTAAATCATCCTTGAACATCATCTTTCTCATGAAAAAAGTCCTAAATGTCTAAGCTAGTGTTTAAAAGCATATCCACGATATCATTTTGCTGTGTCGTGATTAATATGTCAATAAATTGTGTAAATGCCATAGGTGCAAGACGTAAAAGCTTCATGCAATAGTCTAATGATGGAGAATCAGTTTTCATTATATTGACAAGCATTCCCTGAGAAAATATCTTCCTTTGAATAGACAGCTCTAGAAAATCATCATCTAGAATCAAACGTTTTTCCATAAACACGAGATTCCCCATGATTCGCTCTTTCTCAAATCTATCCATTTTTTTTAGAGTCCTAGCACTCTCACAACCAACTTCAGACTAACCAGAATTCTTTTTTCTACTCTAAAAATATACGCTAGCCTACTATAGAAAGAAAAATATCTTTGATTTAGAAACTGTTTTATTGAGCATAATTACAACAATAGTAATCACTCATTCAATTTGTTTTCATCAATATGTTCCACTAGTGCATCTAATACTGACTGAAGTCTATTTATATTGCACAATGTTCGGTTTCGCAGCAAAACATAATTGCTCCTCTATTTTAAATTTGCTCAATGATATCACGTATACACCATACATGTCGTCCCACTCAAGGCTTAGTCTATATCCTCGTGTTATTTCAACAGACACGTTTGGTACTCTTGTATTATTGCTGCTGCTGCTACCTGCTCTACCATCAACCTCCAATAGTGTAAATGCTCCACTCATTTTCTCTACTAATATCGTCTCAAATAAAACTATTCTCTGAATTCAATTCTCTTACTAATATGAACTACAATGAATATCACTCCTTTTATTTGAAACCAATTACTAATCAAGTTATCGTATATGGAGTAGCCTCCACTCTCTCTGATTGGCCCTACAAAATGGGTGTTGCCTCAGAAACCAGTCTGGTAACTCAGTTATCGTTCATAGTAATAGGTGACTGTCCTTGGTAAGTCAATGTACCGGTTAAACTACACTGTATATTCATGCCTCAGGCTTGTAGTCGTGAAAATACATCGTATATTCATGCCTCAGGCTTGTGTAATTCCTTGTATCCCTGAAACCTTTATATAAGGCACTACTCTAATAAAATTTTTTGACCGTAGTTTGTTTTTTTGTAAGAAAACTATGGAAAATACATTTCTCTGGCTCAAATGTGAAACTTTAGTTAGAAAAAAAAAGGCCAGTTTTGGTTCAAAAATAAACTATTTCCGTAAAATCTGGACTAATAAAGGTTTTTGACCGTAGTTTGGTTGTTTTTTTTGTAAGAAAATTATGGAAAATACATTTCTCTGGTTCAAATGTGAAACTTTGGAAAAAAAGTCCAGTTTTGGCTTGAAAATAAACTATTTCCATAAAATCTGAACTAATAAAGGTTTTTGACCGTAAACTCTAGTTTGTTTTTTTTCTGTAAGAAAATTATGGAAAATACATTTCTCTGGCTCAAATGTGGAACTTTGGTTAGAAAAAATGTCCAGTTTTGGTTCGAAAATAAACTATTCCGTAAAATCTGAACTAATAAAGGTTTTTGACCGTAAACTCTAGTTTTTTGTAAGAAAATTATGGAAAATAAATTCCTTTGACTCAAATGTGGAACTTTGGTTAGAAAAAATGTCCAGTTTTGGTTCGAAAATAAACTATTCCGTAAAATCTGAACTAATAAAGGTTTTTGACCGTAAACTCTAGTTATTTGTAAGAAAATTATGGAAAATACATTTCTTTGACTCAAATGTGAAACTTTGGTTAGAAAAAAAGTCCAGTTTTGGTTCGAAAATAAACTATTGCCGTAAAATCTGAACTAATAAAGGTTTTTGACCGTATACTCTGGTTTTTTGTAAGAAAATTATGGAAAATACATTTCTTTGACTCAAATGTGAAACTTTGGTTAGAAAAACAAGTCCAGTTTTGGTTCGAAAATAAACTATTTCCGTAAAATCTGAACTAGTAAAGGTTTTTGACCGTAAACTCTAGTTTTTTGTAAGAAAATTATGGATATAATAAAAAATATTATGTAATCCTGTTTATTACATTTATAGAACATCCCTGAGTATGTCCGTGAGGGAGGGAACATATTGGACACATGGATTTTAACAGAATCTGTAGAAGAGTTCCTTCTTTTTAACATTAATGAAGATAGTACTGATATAATGGAGATGAACTATATAGAAGATGGTCTATCATATACATCGGAGGACTTGGTACGGCGGGGACCTTCGGGAAGACTCTGTATAGAGGACGATGAGCGGTTGGTTGATAGTTTGCCCATAAGAATAAGAGAGGATTTATTCAATGACATGCCCCCTCTGCTAGATATAATGGTAATTGAAGAAGATGAGGTTCAAGTAATTAAACCCGATATTGTATGTATACCACCCCCTCTGCAGATATATTCGTAATTGAAAAAGAAGAAGACGAGGTTCAAGCAATTGAACCCGAGATTGTATGTATACCGCCCCCTCTGCAAAATATATTGGTAATTGAAGAAGAAGACGAGGTTCAATTAATTGAACCCGATATTGTATATATAAAAACTATTATAAAAATTGACATATAAAAAGAATAAAGATTAGAAGAATGATTTAGTTTTTATCATTGATAGAAAACTTGACTGAGGATTGTAGGATTGATAACACTCTTAGGGGTGATCTATTCAATCTGAACTATTCATGTACAGAAGTTTCTGTTGGTATTCGTACTCTAGGCTTATCGAGTAGGAGAAAATTAATATAGTACAAACAAATTTATTACAAGGTTATGATATATAACTTATCAAACAAATCAATAATTAGATTTATTGTAAAATGGTTTATGAGAACTCTTCCAGAACGATTTTTGATGTTTAGAATCCATTCCATTGAATAAACTCTTATGTTGTCTCTTAAAGGGCCACTTTTTCCCTTCTCTTAGATCATATTCATTATAATATTCACTGCTATATCTTGCATTACGCAAGGTTTTCTTCGAGCTTTCATCATTGTCTTTTATACTATATTTTGAGGTATCTCTGTAGAGAAAGCCCTCTTTTCCCAGTATATTCTGTCGATCTTCCTTTTCTGTCATATCTAACCTTGTTTTATGCGAGTTTGCTTGCAATCTGTATAAATTTCTCTCCATATCATGTATGATTTTTCTCCTTATTTCCTCCAGATTTTTCTACTCTATCCTTACGTCTACATTGTCTAAACGTATAATAGGTTCATGAGAATGTTCAAAATCATGATAATGTCCTTTACATATAGAACATTTGCAATAAAAGGAAATTTCTAACTCAATTTGTTTACTCATGTTATCACACTGCTAACTATAGACTTAGTGAACTTCTATTCACACAATAATATATACCAAATCTCAAGGGCAAATTGTGATGTAATGTGAAACCTTACGTAACTTCCTGATTGGTTTAGAAAGAGACACGTGATCTTGTTCCCGTTAGCGGATCAGTAACATTTGGAAACAACAAAAAAATTGACCTAGAAAGAGGTGTCATTGACCCTGTCCCGTTAGACTCGATAATCCAGCAATTGTTGATGTGAACTTATGTTGACATCCAAGAAAACAACAACAAATTGACCTAGAAAGAGGTGTCATTGACCCTGTCCCGTTAGACTCGATAATCCAGCAATTGTTGATGTGAACTTATGTTGACATACAAGAAAACAACAAATAAATTGACCTTGAAAGAGGTGTCATTGACCCTGTCCCGTTAGACTCGATCAATACGCTTAGAATTATGTAATCAATTTCCCAGAAATCTAGTCCCCTTCGATTATGAAATCAATATCCCGGAAATCTAGTCCCCCTCGATTATACAATCAAGTTCTCAGAAACCTAATCCCCTTCGATTATGCAATCAATTTCCCAGAAATCTATACTCGATTATAGATGGCAGCACAGTATTCGTAAAGTACCTCATGAGGCCTCCCTACTGACTATTAATAAGGGCACTGGCCATCTCATTTCCCAATTGATTGAGCCCTTTTTGAAGTTTCTACGACAACACATTCTAAAAAAAACCTTATTTGCCTGCAGGGTATAACTTACAGTCTTAGTCCTGATGGCTTTGGGGGTGGGGGTCGTCATACACAAAAACATGATTTTCAGACCCTTCAACTAGTTCAGCAAATGGCTATATCAAAATGTTGATCAGAAGTACTTGGGGAAATTATGGGCAATGTGGGGGGGGGTATATGTTCTCCAATCACTTTTAGACTATTAAGAAGGGCACTAGCCCTCTCAACTCCCCATTGGATGAGCCCTTTTTGAAGTTTCTAGGACAGCGCTTTTCATAAAAACCTTATATGCTCCAAGGGCATAACTTACAACCTTTGCCCTTGGGGCTTTAGGGGGTGTAACATCCTCAAAGACATAATTTCTGGGCCTTTGAACTACGTTGAACACAATGGCTATTTCAAAATTTTGATTGAATGTGTTCGGTAAAATTGTCTTCTAATCACTTTCAACAATTAAAAAGTGCGTAGCCATTTCAATTTCCAATCAAATGAGCCCTTCTTGAAGTTTCTAAGATAAGACTTTTTATCAAATCCTTCTATACCCCCAGGGCATAAATTACAACTCTTCCTCTAAAGGTTTTGGCGAGGGGGTGTCATCCTCAAAGGCCTAATTTCCAGAACTTTAAACTACGTTGAACAAAATTTTTATCTCAAAATTTTGATTGGACGTGTTTGGGGAAACGGTGGGCGTTAGAGGGAGGCTTTTGCCCTTCAATCACTTTCGACTATTAAAAAGAGGACTGGCTCTCTCAATTTCAAATCGATATACCCTTTAGGCATAATTTACAACCTTTACCCTAAGGGCTATGGGGGGTTGTCAGCCTTAGAGACCTAATTTTTTAACTCTCAACTACTTTGAAAAAAAAGGCTATCTCAAAATTTTATTGGATGTGTTAGGGGAAATGGTGGACGTGAGAGGGGGGTTAGTTGCTCTCCAATAGCTTTTGACTATTAGAAAGGGCACTAGCCCTTTCAATTTCCCATGGAATGAGCCCTTTTTGAAGTTTCTACGACAATACTGTCTATAAGAATCTTATATGCCCCAAGGGCATAACTGACAGCCCTTGCCCTGAGGCTTGTGGGGGGTTTGTCATCCTCAAAGACATAATTTCCAGAACTTAAAAAATACTATGAACAAAATGGCTGTCTCAAAATTATGATTGTATGTGTTTTGGGAAATGGTGAGCGTGAGAGGGGGTTTAGTTGCCCTCCCATCAATTTCGACTATTAAAAAGAGCACTAGCCCTTTGAATTTCCAATTGAATATGCCGTTTTTGAAGTTTCTACGACAATACTTTCAATAAAAACCCTTGCCCTGAGGACTCTGGGGGGAACATCCTCCTCAAAGATATAATTTCTAGATCTTTCAACTACGTTGAACAAAATGGCTGTCTTAAAAGTGTCATTGGATATGTTTGGGGAAATGGTGGTTGTGGAAAGGGTTTTATTTGCCTTCCAATCACTTTCGAGCATTAAAACAGGCACAAGCCATTCCAATTTCTAATCGAATGAGCCCTTTTCCAAGTTTCTACAACTCCTTCGATACGAAGTGCCGTCGTCTAGGACCAACCAAAAACAAAAATAATAAGTAATACATTGTGCCAACATCGTTGTTTAGACTAAAAATAAGTGAAGATGAAAAGGTGACGCTGGGTAACGAATCAATCATCTACGTCTTAAGTCTAAACGAAAAACAGACCGTCCTCTATTGGGGGTAGGGGGATGTCGTAAGGATATTTTTAAGGGAAACGGGAGCTTCCTGGGAGGGTGTAAAGAGGGAGGCTTTGAATAGATTGGAGATGAGAAGGAGGGTGCGTGGTTGATTTGGCCTCAGGCAGCTTGGGGCTGCGGTGAGCTGTTAGTAGCTGTAGTAGTAATCAAACTAGTCTCATTGACTACAAAAAAATCTGAAAAAAGAATCTGAAACAAATTTGAAGAAAAAAAATCTACTGAATAGAGGAAAAAAATAATTGTACATAGACATTGTTATAAATAAACAAATCTACGCACTTTATCTTCACTACTATTATTGCACTTTATTCTTAGGATACGGATGTCAATATCGTACAAATAGGTGCGAAATTCTTAGACAAAATAATTCCATTTCTTTTTTTCAACTACAGTATCATTCTAGATCGGCACGTCTGAAAAATATTTCGGAAATCCTTCGTCGCTATATCCTCGACAACGAAATACAAAATACAGCAGTACATGGAAGCCACAGCTCTTGTTCGAATAATCTTGACCTCTCTGTCAGTTTGAACTACACACATTCCTTTTTTTCAGCGTAGGTTTGGACGTGAGGGCTGTAGAACGTTTAGGGTAGACAAAGTTTTATTTTGAAAAATGGATAGCCATTGACCAGCCACTACACGTGATGTATTACTACTAACAAAAGTAAAGGAATTATCACTTAAGATCTCATTGCTGACGGCAGATGGTAAACAATGTGACTCATATATGGTCATTTTTAGACCCCTTTTGAAAATTATTTGAAAAAAAACTACGTTTTCTAAAGAGTTAAAGAGGCTGAGTTACAAGGTCGAACCTTAAAACGTACAGGGATTAGGAGGCACAGTTGGGGGGCTGCCGCCCCCAAACCCCCCGCTTTCGCAGCCTTTAAATAAAAAAAAAGTTCTTTAAACTGAAAGTAAGGAGCGACATTAAATCTTAAAACGAACAGAAATTATTCCATATATGAAAGGGGCTGTGCCCTCCTCAACGCCTCGCTCTTTACGCTAAAGTTTGACTTTCTCACAACTCTTTTTTTAAACAATAAAAACTTTAGCGTAAAGAGCGAGGCGTTGAGGAGGGCACAGCCCCTTTCATATACGGAATAATTTCTGTTCATTTTAAGATTTAATGTCGCTCCTTACTTTCAGTTTAAAGAACTTTTTTTTATTTAAAGGCTAAGAAAGCGGGGGGTTTGGGGGGTGGCAGCCCCCCAACTTTGCCTCCTAATCCCTGTATGTTTTAAGGTTCGACCTTGTAACTCAGCCTCTTTAACTCTTTAGAAAACGTAGTTTTTTTTCAAATAATTTCTGCACGTTTTTGTACAGTTTATTACTTATTATTGCTTGACTAGCTGTTAGCTGATCGTGTCAGGAGTTAAAGTTGGGGGGCTGCCACCCCCCAAACCCCCCGCTCTTCAACATTCTTGTTTTAAGGCTTTTAATTCCTGAATACTCAAATCACGTCGTACAGGGTGCCTCCTAATCCCTGTACGTTTTAAGGTTCGAACTTGTGACTCAGCCTCTTTAACAGCCCCCCAACTGTGCCTCCTAATCCCTGTACGTTTTAAGGGTCGACCTTGTAACTCAGCCTCTTTAACTCTTTAGAAAACGAAATTTTTTCAAATAATTTAAAAAAGAAACTGAGTTTCTTTTTTAAAGTTTAAATTCAGTATATAAAAAAATTGCTCTGAAGGTGAATCGAACACGGGTTTTCCGCCTGACAGGCTGGAGTATCAACCGCTGGACTAAAGAGACACAATTGTAATTGTTTTTTAGTAAATGGAATCTATTTTTGACGCAAGCAAATTCCCACAAAACTTGATATTTGGTTTTTGGAAAACAGGGAAGAGTGATCAGATTGAGCTGAAATTTCGAGGATAAGCTCCCAGGCCCCAGGAAAGCTTATCCTCTAAATTTCAGCCCGATCAGACAACGTTAAAGGGGGGTTGTAGTGGGAAAAATTAACATGGGCTATTATAGGAAAACGAGGTTTTTCGTAAATGTAAATTCGGGGAATAATTTTTTCGGTCTGAAAATATCAAAAGGCCCTAACAGGTCAAATTCTGCTTCGAATGAGTCCTTATTCACCCGGATTAGTTGCCAACTGTGGCCTGTAGGCGTGGATAAGAAAAAAAAAGAAATGAATTTTAAGTGGCTATATTTGTTTTTTTGAAAACAGGGAAGGAGTGATCGGATTGTGCTGAAATTTCGAGGATAAGCTCCCGGGCTCTAGGAAAGCTTAACCTCTAAATTTCAGCCCAATCGGACAACGTTAAAGGGGGGCTGTGGTGGGAGGGTCAAAACTTCCGGCCCAGTTTACCCCATGAAGATAAAATCGGAGGAGGATGAAATTTTGCAAGTTTCTTAGTTTGAGCTTGGGCTACAAAATGCGATTACCGCCGTCTCTCTGCGACCTCTAGGACCTGAAATCGCTTAACATTGTGGTGGGTCGCCTCTTTATAGAGGCACAAGTGTGCCTCCTTGACTTCAATTATTAATTACAAAAAGGAGAACAACAAAATCAACATGAAGAAAAAAAAAATAGAAAATAACCACGAGAAAACACACAATGGACAGTGAAATATAAGTAAAAAAAAAGGTCTGAAGTAGGCTGTACGGTCCCAAATGGTCTTGCGTCTTCCGTACTAGATTAGATCTGAGTTCAGCTAGCTGTGTCAGTGTATCTGGCAGTAGATACTTGCCGACAATTTTCATACTGTTGCATGACCGACTGGGGAGCAGTAACCGGAATATGGGCGCTCCGGGCCTTTTCTGATAAATTAAAAAAAAACTAGTTTTTTCAACTGAAAGTAAGGAACAACATTAAAACTTAAAACGAACAGAAATTATTACCTATAAGAGGGGTTTTTCCCCTCGTCAATACCTCGCTCTTTACGCTAAAGTTGAAATTTGTCCCAATTCTTTAAGAATGACCCCTGAATCACAAAGGCCGTTCAATTAGAATAAATAGCTCTTTTGAAAGTATTAAAAAAAAACTTTGCCGTAAAGAGTGAGGTATTGACGAGGGGTCAAAACCCCTCATATACGTGACAATTTCTGTTCGTTTTAAGTTTTAATGTTGCTCCTTACTTTCAGTTGAAAAAACTTGCTTTTTTTATTTAATTTCTGATCATTTTTCAAATAATGCTGAGAAATCCAGTGCCCCCTTTATGGAAAAATCTCTTCCCCCTTGAAAAATTCCTCCACAAAAAGATCCTCTCATGTAACTCTCTCCCCTTGACCCACCCCACCAGAAAAAATCCCCCTGAAAACGTATGGGTACTTCCCAATAACCAATACTATATGTAAACAATGGGCAAAGTTCATAACTTGAAGCCATTCCCTGGGGACTGTGGGGGATTAAGTCCTTCTCAAAGACATAGTTTTAAAATTTTTCGACTATGCTGAACAAAATGGCTATTTCAAAATGTTGACCTCGTGACTTCGGAAATAAATTAGGGTTGGAGGGGGCCTTGTTGCCCTCCAATTTTTTTGCAACTTAAAAAGGGCACTAGAACTTTAATTTCCTGTCGAATGAGTCCTCTTGCAACATTCTAGGACCACTGGGTCAATACGATCACCCCTGGGAAAAAAAAAACAAATAAACACGCATCCGTGATTTTTCTTCTGGCAAAAAATCAAAATTCCACATTTTTGGAGATACGAACTTGAAACCTCTACAGTAGGGTTCTCTGATACGCTGAATCCGATGGTGTGATGTTCATTGATTTTCTATGACTTTTAGGGGGTGTTCCTTCCTTTTTTCGAAAATAAGGCAACTTTTCTCAGGCTCGTAACTTTTGATAAGTGAGACTAAACTTGATGAAACTTGCGTATTTAAAATCAGCATAAAAATCAAATTCTTTTGATGCATCCATTGGTATCAAAATTCTATTTTTTAGATTTTCGGTTACTATTGAGCCGGGTCGCTCCTTACTTACAGTTCGTTACCATGAACTGTTTGATAGTCCAGGATTAGAAACAATCTTACCGTACAAAATTCGGAGGCTTCGGAATGTCATAATAACAATGAAAGAGCCGATAGTAGTTACGGACGATGTGATCCGAAGGTAAGGCTAAGCCAATTAAACTGTTCAACACGCGATACGACTCAACCAATTAGCAGCAAAAAAAGACGCATTTTTTTGTTGCTAATGGGGGGGGGGCAGGAGGCCTTAACATTATATCATATAAACTAACACTTCGATATAATTTTGGAAAGACCGCGATCTGGCAGTACCCACCGCAAAATTTCAAATTTCGTCGAAAGAACAAATCAATTATTGATTGTCAATCTTGGTGCCAGGTCAGGTTGAACTCTGCCGTAGGGGCTTATTTCCCAATAGGTTTCAAATTGAATTAATGAAATCAACGTAATGCTCTCAGCTGATGTATCAGAAAATTTACACTTTAAGCGCACGGTACCAACTCTCACAATGCTCATGTCTTCTGTGCCAGACAAACCGAAAAAATTAGACCATGAGTTCTAGAAAATATGGAGTTTGTTACTCCGTTTTCAAGTAGCTGCCCCTCCATAAGAACCATACATTCCCCCAGGGCATAACTTATAACGCCTGCCCTTAGACCCTGGGAGGCTGTGTCGACCTCGGAGTTTTTGTTATATGGTCTTTGAACTATTTTTTTTAAAAAACGACTATCTCAAAGTTCTTTTCGGATGGGTTGGAGAAAAAAAGGACGTCAGGAGGGGGCTAAGTGCCCTCCAATCTCTTTTGCCTCTTAAAAAGGTGAACTAGAACTTTCAATTTTCAATCAAATGAGTCCTTTTTGAAGTTAATAGGAGCATCCCTTCCATAAAAACCATATATGCCCCCAAGGTATAGCTTACAACGACTGCCCCCGGGCGCTGGGGGGTTGTCTCGACACTGGAGTTTTCGTTATATGATCTTTGAACTATTTAAAAAAAATGTTATGTCAAAATTTTTATTGGATGCATTTGGGAATAAAGGGTTTGGGGAGGGGGCTCATTATCCTCCGATATCTTTTGACGCTTAAAAATTGAACTAGAACTTTCAATTTCTAATCAAATTTGCCCTCTCTGAAGTTTATACGCGCATTCCTTCCATAAGAACCATATATGCCCGAAGGGCATAACTTATAGCCTAACCCTTGCCCTGAAGGCTGTGGAGGGAGTTTCCTTTTCAAAGATATAATATCCAGAACTGACAACTATGTTGAACAAAATGGCTATCTCAAAATTTTGAATGGATGTGTTTGGGGAAATGGTGGGCGTGAAGGGGTGTTAGTTGCCTTCCGATGACTTCCGATGGTACTAGCCATTTAAGCTTCCAATCGAATGAGCCCGTTTTGAAGTTTCTACGACAACTCTTTCTTTAAAGACCTTATATACCCCAGGGCATAACTTACAACCATTGACCTGAGGGCTGTGAGGGGGTTTTCATCCTCAAAGCCATTTCAACTACGGACCTTTCAACTACGTTGAACAAAATGGCTATCTCATAATTGAATGTGTTTGGGGAAATGGTGGGCGTGAAAGGGGGGGACTTGCCATCCAATCACTTTTGACTATTAAAAAGGGCACTAGGCGTTTCAATTTCCAATCGAATGATTCCTTTTTGACGTTTCTACGACAACGCTTTCTATAAAAAAAAAAAACTTATATGCCCCCGGACATAACTTACAACCGTTGCGCTGAGGGCTGTGGGGGGAGTGTCATCATCAAAAACATAATTTCCAGACTTTTTAGCTACGTCAAACAAAATGGCCAGCTCAAAGTTTTGATTGGATGTGTTTGGGGAAATGGTGGGTGTGAGAGGGGTGTTAGTTATCCTCCATTCATTTTCGACTATTAAGAAGGGCACAAGCCCTTCTAATTTCCAATCGAATGAACCCTTTTTGAAGTTTCTACAACAACACTACCTATAAAAACATTTTATGCCCCCAGGACATAACTTACAACCCTTTCCCCGAGGGCTTTGAGGGGGTTATCATCCTCAAAGACCTAATTTCGAAAACTTTTAATGACGTTTAACAGAGTGGCTATCTAAAAATTTTGATTGGATGTGTTTGGTGAAAAGGTGGGCGTGAGAAGAGGGGGGGGATAGTTGCGCTCAAATCATTTAGACTATAAAAAGGGCATTAGCCCTTTGAATTTCCAGTCGAATGAGCCCTCTTCAAGTTTCTAAGACAAAGCTTTCATTAAAACCTTATATGCCCCCAGGGCATAACTTACAACAATTACCCTGAAGGCTGTGGGGGGAGTGTCATCCTCTTAGATGTAATTTCCAGATCTTTCAACTACCTTGAACAAAATAGCTATCTTAAAATTTTGATTGGATGTGTTTGGATAAATGGTGGGCATGGGAGAAGTTTTAGTTGCCTTCCAATCCCTTTCGACTATTAAAAAGGACGCTAGCCATTTAAATTTCCAATCAAATGAGGCCTTTTTGAAAATTTCTACGACAACGATTTCTATAAAAAATCTTATTTTCCCCTAGGGCTCAACTAACAACCCTAGACCTGAGGGCTGTGGGGGGGTGTCATCCTCAAAGACCTAATTTTCAGAGCTTTCAACTACGTTGAACAAAATTACTATCTCGAAATTTTGATTGGATGTGTTTGGTAAAAAGGTGGGCGGGAGAGGGGGGTTAGTTGCCCTCCAATCACTTTCGACTATTTAAAAGGGCACTAGCCGCTTAAATTTCCAATCCAACGAGCCTTTTTTGAATTTTCTACGACAACGCTTTCTATAAAAACCTTATATGCCCCAAGGACATAACTTGCAACCCATGCCCTTAGGGCTGTGGGTGAGTTTCCTCCTCAAAAACATAATTTCTCTCTCGAAATCAACTACGCTGAACAAAAGGGTATCTCAAAATTTTGATTGGATGTGTTTGAGGAAATAGTGGGCGTGGAAGGGTTGTTAGTTGCCTTCCACTAACTTTCGACTATTAAAAAAGGGCAAAAGCTACTCCAATTTCCAATCCAATAAGCCCTTTTCGAAGTTTCTATGACAACTCCTTCGATACGAAGTGCCCTGGTTTAAGACCAAGAAACAAAAAAAAAACAATACATTTTGCCAACATCGTTCTTTAATGAGCCGCTATTGCGCTGCCTATGATTAAATAAAAAGGAAACAAGTTTTCTTTTATTAATTAAATCAACTTTCCAAAAAATTAGTTTTTCAAAGAAAAGTAAAGACCATTTTAAACTTAAGCTCAGCAGATACAAATACCTTTTAAAATTCAACCTCAAAACGACCAGAATTTACTATTAAAGAATAAATGAAACCCAAAACGAACAGAAATTAAAGAAAACAATCATAGCAAAAACATACAACAAGTAATAATATAAATGAATAAATAGATCTTAAAGCGAGTAATGCTTAGATTGAATATGAAAATCAAGCTTAAGACGAAAAAAATATTTTCCGATTGAAGTACAAATGAAACTTAAAATGAACAGAAATTAAATAAACAATCATTGCAAACAAACATACAATAGATATTAATGTTAACTAATAAATAAATATTAAAACAAGTGAAACTTAAGTTGAGTATGCAAATCAAGTTTGAAACGAACAAAAGTCACCACAAACAAGAGTTTGGATAGTACCTCCTTCTCTCACTGTAAACGTCTAAAACCTACTGCGTCACTTGCGCTTTACTGAAAACCAATTTTATGACAAATATTTTCTTTTGCACTTAATATTGAAAATAAACATTAAAATTATAGTAAAATCTTGAACTGATGAGCTTTCAGCAATTAATATCATTATACATCAAATATTCAGTTTAATTTATTAGCTCTTTTTACAGTTGTTAAAGACAAACATAGTTTCACTACAAACAAGTGTTTGGATACTGCCTCTTTTTCTAACTGTAAATAAAAACCAAAAGCCTACTTCGTCATTGGCGCTAACTGAAAACAGATTATATTACAAATATTTTCTTTTCCAGTTGTTACAGCATTGAAAATAAAAAATCAATTACAGTGAATTAAATTCTTGAACTGATGGATCTTTCAACAATTAATATCATAATACATCAAATATTCAATTTGATGTTGTTTATACTTTCCAAGACTGTTCAAGGCGCATATAGTTTTCAGTAGAGCGCCAATGACGCAGTAGGTTTTAGACTTTCAAAGTGAGAAAAGGAGGTCATACCCAAACTCTTGTTTGTGGTGATTTTTATTCGTTTCAAGCTTGATTTGCATATTCTTTTTAAGTTTCACTCGTTTTAAGATTTATTTATTAATTTATATTAATATCTATTGTATGTTTGTTTGCATTGATTGTTTAATTAATTTCTGTTCGTTTTAAGTTTCATTTGTACTTCAATAGGAAAATATTTTTTCGTCTTAAGCTTTATTTTCATATTCAACCTAAGCATTACTCGCTTTATGATCTATTTATTCATTTATATTATTACTTTTTGTATGTTTTTACTATGATTGTATATTTAATTTCTGTTCCTTTTTTGTTTCATTTATTCTTTAATAGTAATTTCTGATTGTTTTGAGTTTGAATTTTGAAAAGTATTTGTATCTGCTGAGCTTAAGTTTAAAATGGCCTTTACTATTCTTTGAAAAACTTATTTTTTCGGAAAGTTTTCTTAATTAATTTTTGTTCGTTTTTGATTGCAAAAAAATTCAAGTTTTTAAAAATTCCTTATTTTAAAATCAAGCTTTTTAAAAAAAATCAAATATTCATCAAAGTATCAAAACTTATATCAAAGTAACAATAACTAAGTGAAAAAATGGGTTTGCGTCAACCTCGGAGTTTTTATTATTTGATATTTGAACTATTTTTAACAAAATTGCTATCTCAAAATTTTTATCGGATGGGTTTTGGGGAAAAGGGCGTGGGGGGACTAGATTAAGCCTCTTTTGACTCTTTAAAAGTAAACTAGAACTTTCTGTTTTCAATCAAATGAGCCCTCTCGGAAGTTTATACGAGTATCCCGTCTATAAGAACCGTATATATCCCCAGAGTATAACTTACAACGGCTGTCTTGGGCCCTGGGGGGGGGGGGGTGTCGACCCTGGAGTTTTAATATCTGATGGTTGAACTATTTTTAACAAAATAGTCACCTGAAATTTTTATCGGATGGGTTTATCCATCCTATACACCCAAAGACGTGGAGGGCGTGAGGGGCTAGTTGCCCTCTGATCTTTTTTCGCTCTGAGAAAATGAACTACAACTTATAATTTCCATTCAAATGAACCCTCTCTCAAGTTTATACAAGCCTACCTTCCATAAGAACCATATGCCCCCAGAGCTATATTTATAACGCCTGCCCCGGCCCTGCGGGGGGTTGGGGGTTTTCAACACATGAGTTTTTCTTACCTGACCTTTGGACTATTTTTAACGAAATGTACATGCGTAAAGGAGTTTTTGTTATATGATCTTTGAACTATTTTTAACAAAATGGCTACCTCAAATTTTTTATCACATGTATTTGGGAAAAAGGGATTGGGGGGGGGGCAGTTGCCCTTTGATCACTTTTGACTCTTAAAAAAGGCACTAGAACTCTCGATTTCCAATCGAATGAGCCCTCTTCTATGTTTATACGACGACCCCTTCTATTATTTTTATTATTATTTTATTACCCATTATTATACATACAAAATGTTGTAAATGGAGTACAAGAAAAGAAAAAAAAGTAACATCAAATAACAACAAAATATCCGAAGAAAACTCAACTACAGAAAATAAGATTAAGACCGTTCCTACGATAATCAAAACAGACAAATTTAAGTTATTGCGACTATATAAAGTGGCTCTGGGAAAAAATAAATGGAGTGTGGGGGGAGGCTAGCTGCCCTCCAATCACTTTTGACTCTTAAAAAGTGAATTACAACTTTCAATTTTCAATCAAATGAGCCCTCTAGGAAGTTTATACGAGTATCCCTGACATAATGACCATATATGCCCCTAGGGCATAACTTACAACACCTACCCCCGGGCCCTGGGGGGCTGTATCGACAACGGAGTTTTTCGTTATCAGAACTTTAAACTATTTTTAACGAAATATTTATCTCAAAATTTTTGTCTAATACATTTAGGGTGTGGAGGAAGGGGGGCTAGTTACCCTCCGATCTCTTTCCACTCTTAAAAAGTAAACAAGAAGTTTCATTTTCCAATCAAATGAGCCCTCTCCAAAGTTAATACGAGCATCCCTTCCATAAGAACTATATATGCCCCAAGAGCATTACTCATAACGCCTGCCTCTGGGCCCTGGCGGGTTCCGTCGACATAGGGGGTTTTCTTATCTGATCTTTGAACTATTTTCAATGAAATGGCTATTATAAAAATTTTATCGGATGGGCTTGGTGAAAAAAGGGTGTGTGGAGGGAGAGCTAGTATCCCTCGGATATATTTTAACTCTTAAAAATTGAACTAGAACTTTCGATTTCCAATCAAATGAGCCCCCTCTAAAGCATATACAAACATCCCTTTGATAAGAACCATTGACGCCTCCAGGACAACACTTACAACGCCTATCCCCCGGGCTCTGAGGGGAGTTTTTGTTATCTAATTTTTGAACAATTTCCAAAACACTGGCTATCTCAAAATGAGTAGCGGACGGGTTTGGCGAAAAAGATCGTGGGGGGGCTAGTTTAACTCTCTTGGCACTGGAGTCTTAGTTATATGATCTTTGAACTATGTTTAACAAAATAGTTATCTCAAAATTTTTATTGGATGCATTTGGGAAAAAAGGATTTCGGGGGGGGGGGGGGGGGTCGTTACCCTCCGATATCTTTTGCCGCTTAAAAGTAAACTAGAACTTTCAATTTCTAATCAAATGAGCCCTCTATGAAGTTTATGCGAGCATCCCTTTCATAAGAACCATACATGCCCTTAATGCATAACTTAGAACGCCTTCCCCTGTGCCCTGGGGGGTTCTATTGACACCAGATTTCTTCTTATACAACCTTTGAACTATTTTTAACAAAATTTCTATCTCAAAATTTTCATCAGATGGGTTTTGAAAAAGAAGGCGTGGGAGGGGGGGCTTGCTGCCCTTGGATCTCTTTGAACTATTAAAAAGTGAGCTCGAACTTTTAATATCCAATCAAATGAGCCCTCTCTGAAGTTTATACAAGCATCCCTTTCATACGAGCAATATATGCCCCAGGGCATAACTTACAATGCCCGCCCCCGGGTCCTGGGGGGTTGTGACGACACTTGACTTTTTGTTATCTGACTTTTGAGCAATTTTTAACTTAATGGCTATCTCAAAATTTTTATTGGATACATTTGGGGAACAAGGGGCGTGGGGGGGCTAGTTGCCGTCCAATCTCTTTTGACTCCAAAAAACTGAACTAGAACTTTCAATTTCCAACCAAATGAGCCATCTCTGAATTTTTTACGAGCATCCCTTCAGCATTCCCCCAGCATTCCTTCAGCATTTTTTTACGAGCATTCCCCCAGGGCATAACTTACAACACCTGCCCTCGGGCCCTGGGGAGCTGTGCTGACCCCTAAGTTTTCGTTATATGATCTTTGAAATATTTTGAAAAAAGCTATCTCAAAGTTCTTATCGGATGGGTTTGAGGAAAAAAGAGCATGGAGGGGGGGGGCTAGGTGCCCACTAATCTCTTTGACTCTTAAAAAGTGAACTAGAACTTTCAATTTCCATATCACCCTTACCCCTGAAGACTGTGAGGGGGGAAGTGTGCTGCTCAAACATATAATTTCCAGAACTTGCAATGGCGTTGAACAAAATGGCTCTATCAAAATTTTGATTGGACGTGTTTGGGGAAAACGTGGGCGTGAGAGTGGGTTAGTTGCCCTCCAATCACTTTCGATTATTAAAAAGGGCACTAGCCCTTTGAATTTCCAATCGAATGAGCCTTTTTTGAAGTTTCTACGACAACAACTTCTATAGAAACCTTATATGCCCCCAGGGCATAACTTAAAACCATTGCGCTGAGGGTTGTGGGGAAGTGTCCTCCTCAAAAAATATTTTCTATCTGGAAATCAACTACGCTGAACGAAATGGCTATCTCCAAATTTTTATTGGATGTGTTTGGGGGAATGATGGGCGTGAGGGGGCTAGTTGCCCTCCATTCACTCTTGACTATTAAAAAGGGTACTAGAACTCTCGATTTCCAATTGAATGAGTCCCCTTTAAATTTTCTACGACGACTCCTTCCATATGAAGTGCCTCTAGGAAAAAAATTAATAAATAATAATAAAACATTGGAGCCGTATGGCCTTTACTATAGGCAACGCTATAGCGTTGCCTCTGATTGAAAGTAAGGAGCTACATTGAAACTTAAAACCAACAAAAATTATTCCGTATATGAAAAGAGCTGTCCCCTCCTCAAAACCTCGTTCTTTACGCTAAAGTTCCGTATGTTTTAAAAAATAAAGTTGTGAGACAGAGTCAGACTTTACCGTAAAGAGCGGGGCGTTGAGGAGGGGACAGCCCCTTTCATATACGGAATAATTTCTGTTCATTTTAAGTTTTAATGTCGCTCCTTGCTTTCAGTTAAAAAAACCTTGTTTTTTCTTTATTTAATTTCTGAACGTTTTGAATTAATGCAGCTTGGATTTTGGCTCACCGTACATGAATAATTAAAACAAAATTTGCATGTTAATTTTACTTTTTTGGCTAAATGGCTTTCTTCTGACGAAATTTTCTTCTGACGTAACTTACGAATTAACTTACGTAACGAACATCCATATTCGTATATTTTTATAACGTATATTAGGGTTTTCGCCCCCTAGTCAATACTTCACTTTTTACGCTGAAATTCAAATTTTGTTCCAATTCTTTAAGAAATACCCCTCAATCACAAAGGCCGTTAATTAGAATAAATAGCTCTGATGATAGTGCAAAAAAACTTTAGCGTCAAGGTGAGGTAATGACTAGGGGGCGAACCCAGCCATATACATAATAATTTCTGTTCATTTTAAGTTTCCTTACTTTCAGTTTAAATAATTGTTTGTTTTTTTTATTTAATTTCTGATCGTTTTTTTAAATAGTGCTGGGAAATCTGGCGCCTCCTTCAAAGCAATATCCCTTCCCAAGTGAAAACTTCCTCCATGGAGAGATCCTCTCCTGTAACCCCTGATCCCCCCCCCCTACTACTAGAAAAAATCCCCCTGAAAACGTCTGAATACTTCCCAATAAACAATACTATATGTAAACATTTCGCAAAGTTCATAGCTTTCAGACCTTCCCCCGGGGACTGTGGAGTATTACGTCATCCTTAAAGACATAGTTATTGTATTTTTTTACCATGCTTAACAAAATGGCTGTCTCAAAATTTTGATCCGACGACTTTTGTAAAAATTACCGTGGGAGGGGGTCTAGTTGCCCTCCATTTTTGTAGATTAAAAAGGGCACTAGAACTTGTAATTTCCCTTCGAATGAGCCCTCCCGCGATATTCTAGGACCATTGAGTCCATACAATTACCCCTGTAAAAACAAAAGGAAAAAACCAGATAAACACGCATCCGTCATCTTTCTTTTGGCAAAAAATACAAAATTCCACATTTTTGCAGATACAAGCTTGAAACTTATATAGTAGAGTTTTCTGGTACGCTGATGGTGTGATTTCTGTTAAATTTCTATGACTTTTAGGGGATGTTTCTCCCTTTTTTTCGAAAACAAGACAAATTTCCTCAGGCCGTAACTTTTGATGGGTAAGACTGAACTTGATGCAACTTATATATTTAAAATCAGCATGAAAATCTGATTCTTTTCATGTATCTATTGCTATTGTTATATTTCGGTTACTATTGAGCCGGGTCGCTCCTTACTTACAGTTTGTTACCACGAACTATTTGATGGTAAACATAATTATCCATGGTTTTTTTTTCTCTCTAGAGCTCGTGGAAGGATAACACTACTATTACCACTTCTGAGAGGTTCCACAAATGACACATAAATAAACATGCTGTCTTAACTGTCTTCGGAGAAGCTTGGTGCATAGTCAGCATCAATCACACGATCTTTTCCACTGGAATTTTAGCCCTAATTATATTATTTTTAAGGGCAAAGAAGTCGCACAAATTGCCATTAAGAATATTTTTTTCGTTCTTGATGTGGTTAGTAATGTAAATTATTCTCTGTTTCTTTGGACATTTGAATATGAAAGCCTCCTTCCTTCGACTCTATACCTTTTTGTTGATAACCTGATACAGTCACAGTTCATGTATATTGTTTTAGTCTTTGTTGGGTATGGCGGTAATTAGATGTTCATTGGACTAAAACAGTTGCAAAAATTCCTCACTGTGTAAATGCTAATCGCAAAGTCTTACTCTAAAATTAATCAAGAGCAGCTTCATATCTACCATCAAATTTGAGATGGGAGAGGGTTTAGTCGAAAAATCACTAGAGAAGGTCGAAAAAATTGTTCCCTAATCAGTGAGCCATCACATGTTTCGAACCTTAATAGGTTCGAGTTTTTGATACCTTTCCAGTTCGATATAAACAACCGTCTTTAACTTACTGTAATTCATAATCATAAATCCCACAAAATATCTTTGTCCTTAGTGTCTCGTCGTCAATAGATCACGGGTACAATTTAAATCGATGTCAATGCCAATCTCTAGGTTGTAAACAAAACCCTTCTGTGTTTTTTTTTGCAATCAAACCAAGGTAGATGGTCTCCCATTGTTCCATTTATCATAATAAAAATTACAGTATCAGAATCTATAACATATAAATAGCTAATATGTTCAACACAGGTTGAATAGCTTTTAATCTGAAACGTATACATCCTACGTAATTTAAACAGATTGCAAAATCTACATTTGTCATCATATCTTGCAACAATTGCGCATTTATTTATAAAATCAACCATAACAAAAAATTCTTGCAAATTAGGATGTTACTGAAATTACAGAAGTCTTATTTTACAGCAAGATTGCCAGATATACTTGACAGAAGATAACTAAGAAACTTAGAAATACGAGAGTTCTGTTCGTAAACTAATTTGAACAATATTAAAACTTACAACACAGAAAGAATATTTACTGTGAAAATTGAAACTTAAAACCAGCAAAAATCATCGAAAAACAAACCTTACAGGTTTTTTTTATCATCAGCAATTTACGTAACAATTTTGAAAAGTAGGTTTCAGGTGAAATAATAGTGTTTTGACCTTTTTTGTAGGATTTTTTAAAAGTTTCAGATTTCTATTTGATGGCTGATCCATTAAAACTAAATTTTGCTGGATGGATGCGATTTTGACATGTTAAATCAAATACAACTTTCTTATGCATTTTATTTTTTACAAAACTTACTGTATAAAAACAATACTTCTTTGCCTTCGTGTAAGATCAGTTTTACTGCAATAATTTTTAATATTTTGAAATAATATTTTTATATAACAATCAACCTGATATGCTGGTGTGGTGTGAATTACTTAATTTTTCGGGGAATTTGTTTTATGACAAAAATTATGGTATTTAGATCCTTTTTTATATCGTCATTTTTTATATTATTTTTTAAAGTTATATAGAAGATTTCCACCACATTTCTAAATAATCGGTAATCTATTACAATTGAATTTTTTATTGGGAGGAAGCAAAATTGTGTTATAAATTTAGCAACTTTCTTATGTATTTTTTTTTGTGTGGTGTAAACACGTTGTTCAAAATTCGGTACTGGCTATTATCTTTGTTTTTCATCAATATAAGCTAATTTTTGTCTTAATGTAATGTTTTTTTTATGCAATGCAATGTTCATGCAAGATTTTGCAACAATATTTTGCATGACTCAATTCAGTTCAAGAATAAAAACTTCATAATGGACTGATTCACATGAAGCTTTTGTTGTGTAACCATAAATACAGAAGAGGAACAAACACCCTATTCTCACTACTGAGACTCTGTTTATTCTATTGTTCATTATAAAATTAAACTTCATTTTAAAATTGTGTTACATTCCAGGCTAATGGCAAATTTTGACAGGAAAACTTTACAGATTCTAGCCCTGTCTCCATTTAATCTCTATGCAATTAATTTCCAGAACAATAAATAATTATCACTATCCCTGGAATTAATCAGCCAAACAGCAACCCATAGTAAACAATACTCGAAACGCTGCCACCATTAAAAATATTATCTTAAAGCTTGTCCCTCCCAAAGCTGTTCATTTTCAAAGACCCCTTTATTCAAACTAGAGTAGTATATTGGTTGTGTACGGACATCTCTCGCCCCGTAAATAAGTTGGCACTACTAAAACCAAAGTATGGTTAGATATTAATAGCATCTCATGGAATCGTCTAGAGTAGCTGATCTCGTTTATTTTTCAGCTATTATATTATACTTTTTAACTTTTTGCATGTCTCTCTCACTATAACTGTGTGTCTGAGTGGGTGTGCTACCATCTATATCCACTTCAAAATAAATTCAACAGACAATTTATTCATAATTTCTTTAATGAAATTTCTGTATTGTGTATCCAAGAGGCGAATTCAAGAAAGAGTTTGTTACTTATTTTACTTACAATTTTTTTTCATAGTTTCATGAATGAAATTTCTGTATTGTGCATTCAAGAGGTGAATTCAAAAAGATTTTATTACTTACTTGCAATTTTTCATGATTTCATGAAAGAAATTTCTGTAAGTTGTATCCAAGAGGTGAATTCAAAAAGAGATTGTTGGTGAATTTAAAATGCAGTTTGGAGACTGGGGCCCTGATCTTAGACGGTGTTTCGTTGATCGAAGTTTCTCAAGTGGACATTTTGAGGGTAATTTCAGTGCTAAAAATAGTCAATAGCGGGAGCTGGCCCATGGGCAAAATAATACGTGCATTAAGTTGTTGCAGTGGAATATCCAAGGTCATAATGATGATAAAATAAATGATTTGCGTAGACTAGACGATTATGATGTTATCAGCTTAGTTGAGACACGGCAGAATGTGCCAGTATTTAGAAAAGGTTTTATACGTTTCCATGTTTCCAGAAAGAGTACTAAGAATAATCGAATTTATGGTGGTGTTACACTGTTGATTAGGAACAATATATTTAGTACATGTGATAGGTTAAAATCGCGATCAGAGAGTGTGATTTGGTTGAAGATTATTATAGGAATAGTTAAGTTTATGATTTGTGCGGTGTATATCCCTCCAGAATCAAATAGTTGTAGTTCGCAGGAGAATACGTGGGATATTTTGTATTCAGAGGTGTTTAAGTATAAGAGGCTGTATAAAGATTATAAGTGTATATTTTTAGGTGACTTCAATGCATACACAAGTGAGATTTTGGAGAAGTGGATTGATCCTTTGCAGGCTGAAGAAGAAGATAATGGTATGAATCATGAAGATATGCCAAACAAGAACTGCTAAATTGTTATAATCACGCTTGGGCATCTTCTAGGTTCCCCAATATATGGAAATGTTCGTCCCTCCTACCAATCCTAAAGAAAAATAAACCAAAAGATAACCCTGAGTCTTATAGGCCCATAATGATTACACCTGTGATGGGGAAAATAATGGAGAAAATTATTTATCACAGACTCCTCTGGTTTGTTGAGAAAAATAACATGATCCCACACACTCAAACTGGATTCAGGAAATACCACTCCTCAACAGATGCTTTCATTTTGCTAACAAATGCAATAAATGAATCTTTCTCAAAAAATAATATCCTAGTGGCAGCTTTCCTAGATTTTGAAGGAGCTTATGACAATGTGAACCACCAAATCCTTTTAAATAAACTTGCAAACCTTGGAGTACCTCCTAAGCTAGTATCCTTTATTAAATCCTTCATAGAAGTGCGAAGTTTCATTGTTTGTGTTGGTTCCGCCTCTTCACCCCAAAAGACAATATCCAAAGGCCTACCTCAGGGAGCAGTCCTCAGTTGCCTCCTTTTTGCCCTATATCTCTGGGACATGAACCTACCCCACACGAATCTACAATATGCTGATGATCTGGTGCTATGGTCATCTGGCAACACCTTTCAGATAGCACAGTCAAATCTGCAAAAGTCACTTTTCCAGTTTGAAAAATTCTCTCAACATTCAGATTTACCCATTGCACCCACCAAGTCAAAAATAATCCAATTTCACCGGAAGCGAAACCATGTTAATGCAAAACTAACTCTAAATAAAACAACTATTCCAGAAGATAATAATATTAATTACCTGGGTCTCATGCTTGACCAAAAACTTAATTTCCACCTCCACATTTCAAACACAATAAAAAAATGTTATAGAAAAGCAAATATACTAAAAAGACTTCTTTACACACCCTGGGGTTGTAAGGAGAAAACCTTACTCCAGTTTTATAAATCACATATAAGACCCCATATTGACTATGGGCTCATTGTCTATGGTGCATGTGCAAAGACCCAGATGCAAAAAATTGAAACAACACAAAATGATATAATACGTCTCATATTTGGTCTTAGGAAACCCACAAGCACCAAGTTTCTGCTTATGGAGAGTGGATTAACAACAATAAGGGAGAGACGTAGCTTTCTCTTGATAAAACATCTTACAAAAATTGAATCAAATAGCTCACACACATTACATAATTGGTTAAGAAATCCAGCCATGTATAGAGGTATTGCAGATGAGTATGCCAATATTCAAAAGAAGTTCCCTGTACCAGCAAAGTCTATTGCACCTACTTTCCCCCAATCCCCTCCATGGAATTGGTCATTTCCCATAATAAATACTGAATTTTCAAAATGGAATAAAGATTTAACCCCCATTGCTTTTGTCCAGAATAAATTTGCAGAACTTAATACAATTACCTATAAAAATCACTTCCAAATATTTGTTGATGGGTCAAAAATGGATGAGAAGGTTGCAAGTGGTGTTTTCCTTCCTCACCTGAAAATTGCAATAGGAGAGAGATTATTTAATAATTTATCTATAATGTCTGCTGAGTTAAATGCCATAATCATGGCATTAGAACACCTTAAGCAAAACCAACCTTTGATTGAAAATTCGAATAATATTATCATCTATTCCGACTCTTTATCAAGCCTTGAGTTGCTGGCCTCAGCTCCTCAATATAAGTTGGACATTGACACTTATCATTGTCTCAGTATTATTGATAATCTTGCTTCAAGTGGCATAAAAACTTACTTTCAGTACATTCCTAGCCACTCTGGCATAAGTGGTAATCATCAGGTTGATGAAATAGCAAAAAATGCTATAAATATTGACCAGCCAAGTGGGAGACCAATCCCAATTAGAGATATTTACCGATGGAGGCTATCAGATATTAATTTTAATAAGATCAATCCTATCCTTTCCCCCTTCCCAATAAGTATCTTTCTAAAATTTATCATAGAATTCGTTCTGGAACAAATGGACTAAATTTCCTTGCATTCTCATATAAGCTTTCTAATTCAAGTGGTTCAATTCCCCTGTCCCCTCTTTGCAGGCATTGTAATATGAATAATGAAACAATTGACCATTGCCTATTTGAATGTAATATGCTGACGTCTGCACAACATACCTTGCTTTGTAAACTGTTAAAATACTTCAAACACCACAAAATCCCACTATCAGCCAAGAGCCTAGCCAACTATACCTGCACACAGAGCATAGAAATCGACATCTATCATCTTATATTTGAACTCCTAGAGTCGAAAGATCTGCTGAAAGATATCTGAATATATCTAATAAATATGAGGCAATCAAGCCAGTAGCTCTGTAGCCCACGGAGTGAAGCAAAAGGAAAAGGGCTAAATAGTTTTACTGAAAAGCCCACCTGCTGTTAAATAGAAGAAGAAGAAGATATGCAAGGAGATTGGAAGATGTATGGAAAAAGGACAAGTAAGGACCGGTCACGGAGGAAAAATAATGGGGGAACTAAACTTTTAGATTTTTGTGGAATTAAGAAGTTAGTAATTTTAAATGGGAGGTTGGGAAATAGTTAAAGACAGGGGGGATTTTACATGTTTTGGGGTTGGTAGTCCCAGTCTTATTGATTGTATTTTAGTTGATGTAAGCCTTTGGTCGTTATGTGGGGATTTTGGTGTTCTGGGAGTTGTGGGGTCTGACCATCAGCCTATTGTAGCAGATATATGGGTGGATAGGGCTATAAATAGGAATGACGAGAATATTTCTGTTAGTATTAGATATAATTTTATTATGAAAAATATTGAGGTGGATAAAATAGGGGAGGATAAGGTGGTTAAATGGCTAGGAGAGAGTGTAGTGGAAAGGAATTTGGAGCAAACTCAAAGAATCATAGAGAATGGCCAAGTGGATAAAGGCCTAGGACAATTATGCCAGATAATTGAGAGTTTAGAGACTCATAATGTAGCAAATAGAGGAATGACAAAAAATAGTAAGCAGGGATTTTTTGATGATGATTGTGCAGAAAAAAAATGGAAGTGGGGGAAGCTCTAAGAAAGTTGAAAAAGAATAACGAGGAATCTGCTCTCCTGGTATATCGACAGAAGCGGAGGGAATACAGACACTTCTTAGTAAGAAGAAGGAACAAGATGAAGTCAGGAACTTAGAAATTGAGACAAACTTTGTAACAAAGGAAAAAAAAATTCTGGCAACTAGTACGAGGATCTATTAACCCTAATACTACAGAGAAAATGCTGGGTGCTGATTCCTGGCCCGCTTACCTTGAATCACTGGATAATACAAAGGATGGCGGACTGGAGGATTTATCACAGAGTTTAAGCCAACAGGCCTGCTACCCTCTCAGAGAGGGGGATTACAAACTTATCTCACCAATTACGCATGAAGAGATTGGTAAAGCTCTGAAGTCTGTGAAGGCGGGATCTGCACCGGGGACAGATGGGATCCCGATGAAAATTTGGAAGTGAGGAAAAACATATTTTGCTCCAATTTTGATTAGTTTATTTTCAGTTTTGGTAAGCTCGTGTAAGTGGCCTGAAGAGTGGAATTTGTCAGTTATGATACCATTATTTAAGAAGGGGGATAGGTCTCATCATAATAATTATCGAGGAATTCATTTACGGAATAGTTTATCGAAGCTATTTTGTAAGGTGTTAGACCTTAGACTAAGGAGTTGGATAGAAAATAGGGAGGTTTTGGATAAGGTTCAATCGGGTTCTAGAGAAGGTTGTGGGACGATTGATAATATATTTATTATGCAGGCCTTAGTCAATAAATATACTAGTGCTAAAAAAGAAAGGTTATCCACGGCATTTATAGATATTAAAGGAGCTTTTGATAACGTTTGTAGGTTTCTATTAATGGAAAGTTTGTTAGAGATAGGTCTCCCAATCCCATTTATGTTAGCTTTAGGTCAAATGTATAAGTTTACTAGAGTGGTTGTGAGAGTTTGTAGCCAAATTTCAAGGGTATTTAGAAGATATAAAGGTGTTAAACAGGGTTTCACATTGTCTCCTAAATTATTCACCCTGTCTATATATTCTGTAGTGGCGTTTATGGAAAAGAAGCAGGCGCCAATGGTGAGTTTAGATATTGTTTCCCTTTGTATGATGTTGTTCGCAGATGATATTGTTTTGGTTTCTGATTCAGAGAGAAACCTTCTGAAATTACTTGATACTTTAGGTGATTATTTGGATAAGAAAAAGTTAGAACTTAATGTGGATAAAACCGTAGTGTTGGTATTCCGTAAATTTGGTAGACTTGAGGAGGATGTTAATTTTAGTTTTAAGGGTAAAAGGGTTAGATTAGAGGAGGAATGGTCATATTTAGGTGTCAAGTTTAAGTCGAAAGGAAATTTATTTAGTACCCATGTAGAAAGTAGGATCAAAAAGGTAAGGCATGTTGTAATATGGTATTAAGAAGTCAGGTGAGGGATATTAAAAAGATCCAAGTAGTTAAAGAGGTTTTCAAGGCTAAAATTTTAGGTGTAATGCACTATGGTTCTGAGGGTTGGGGGTATGTGAAGGGAGTTAGGCTAGAAACAGCGCAATTAGGATATTATAAGAGGTGGCTAGGGATAAGTAAGCACACAAATAGTTTAGTAGTTAGAGGAGATTTAGGCTTGTTTCTTTTAAGAAGTCGTAGGCTAGTTAACATGGTTCGGCTTTGGGAGAAATTTTAGTGATGCCTAGGGTGCGGGTGATGAAGGCGGCTTAATTAGAAATGTTGAAGGGCCGCTCAGCTAGTGGAAGGCCGTGCCAAATTAAGAGTGTATTAGATCTGTGTGGACTAAGTCATATGTGGGGGGATGGCTTAGGGCTCGAGGATATGGGGGATCAAGTAAGTAGAGTAGTTGAAAGGATTTTACAGGACCAAGAAATACAGGCATGGCAGGCCCAGCGTTCAATTTCGAATTCACTGCGTCTTTATTGTCGGTTGGAGGAGATTTGGGGTGAAGCTTTATTTTTTAAGGTGGGTTTGAATAAAAATGAAATTAAGCTATTAATTGAAAGTAGGGCTGATAGTTTGCCACTGGGCCAAAGAAGAATGTTTATCGGGAGGGAAAAGTCAAAGGCTGGTCCTTATTTTTGTCCTATGTGTGGAGGTTTAGACGAGAGCATGTGTCACTTGATGTGTGAATGTGAGGAGCTGAGTGATTGGAGACTGGAAGTGTTTGGTAGGGGGGATTATGATTTTGAGTGGTTGGTGAATGTGTGTGTGGATGAGTGTTTTATGGGTATCGGAAGCTTGGCACGATTCCTTCGTCTCGCGATGAATCATAGAAGTAGATTTCTGTAGGAATATGTTAGGTTATGTGCAATTTCTTTGTAATGGTTCTTTGTTTATATTTTAGCCATGGCCTATGGGCTTTTATAGAAAATAAATTCTATTCTATATTATACTACATTATATAATTTATATAGATTATTTTTATTACTGTAAAATTTAGCTGGTATGAGTTAAAACCCACTTTAAATTTAAACTGGTATGGGTAATGACATGCTTTAAGATTAATATGATAAATTCAACACACATAAACCCTAAAGAGAAATATATTACTAAAAATTATACAAATACCTTCGTTTCAACAAGTATCTTAACCCTTCCAGTTTCTATTCCCTCAGGTTAGTGTCTGCTTAATGACAAGCTTTAAATTCTACATCCTAATTCAATTACGTATATAAGAGAGCAAAGTCCGGGTCTCTGTAATTTCCTGGCTATTTTTCCTTTTCTTTCGTGTAATTTGTCTCTTTCGGGATTTCAACCCTCAGTGGTGGATCCAGGGGGCGGGGACCCTGCCCCCAAGATTTTTTTGCCCTCATTCCTTACATTTGGTAATTATTGGCACCCTTCTCACATTGCCCCGCCCCAATACTTTATCTATTGGTATCCTTGCCAAATTCCCCCCCCCACCCTTCGCAAGATTTTGCTCTAAATCCACCCCTGGCCCTCCTGCCAATAAAAAAAGACTTGTGCATGTGATTTGCCTGATTCCGTTTATAACAGAGTAAGAAGTTTACAGCTAAACAGACTTGTTCCAAGAAATCTTTCACATATAGCCCAGAAGCCACCTTAGATCTGGCCAAAAAAAACATTTTTGATCAGTTATTATCAAACCAAATTGGTCATTATGAAACTTAACTATTATCTTCTGTTATTGAAATAACTGAATTTATTTATAACCCAAAACACAAAAAAAGTACAAAGGGTAAAACAATACAAGAGAAAAACACACAATCAATAAAAGGATCAGCGAAAAAATTGGACGGTTGAAATCAACTTTTCTTGCAATTGATTATGGTGACAGATCTTAAAGAGATCCATATACAAACAGGAAGTATCATCAATAACCTCTGAGGGGCTACTAAGCTGTCTTTATTGTAAACGATCCTCATATTGAGGATAAAAAGGCTAATCCAAAGTGCTTTTAATCATGTTGACAGATTGATTTCGTATAAGAAAGAGTCAAAGCATCCTTCACCCTTCTTTAAGAAAGAATCATTAATGATAGGTATCTCTCTTATGGGTATTAAATTTGATTGTTATATTTCTGAGTTGTAATTTTTTATTATTACAATGACATTATTATTGAAACCGATTATTGTTACATTCGATTATTGTTGAAAGCGAAGACCGCTGTTAACACTTTTATTGAAGGAGGGGGAATATTTGCAGGTGAAAAAGATCAGAAGTTAAACGTAGGCAACATTTCTCCAACTTACCCCTAAAATGAAACCCACAGTGTCCCTCGTAGACTGGAGAATACTAATATCAAGGGTGAATATCTCCTAACTTTATCTAGTTGTTATCCAAATAGACGTGGCTTGGGAAAACTATCCACACACAAACGCTATCTTGCTTCTTTACTCAATAAAGGCTGGAACAGAAGAGACGAAATTGGATACAAGTTGTGAGCTAAAATTTGTGGGGTAAGATCTCCCCCATAAGAGTTGTCAATCCTGAAACTCATTGGCCACTTTTTTCAAAACATAGTTAAAACAGTACCACCAGTCACATTGTAAAATAACTCCCTTAAAATGAACAGTATACACTATAAACTTAACAATTATTATCAATTCAAGTAAAAATGGAATAATAACTAAATTCATAGAGGTCAAACAGATCCAAATGAAAGGGATCATCAGTTTCTTCTGAAAGGCTGCAAAGCTTTCTTTATTATAAATGGCCCGCGTATTGTCAATAAGAAAATAACTAATCAAAAATGCTTCTGATCATTGTGATGGATTAATTTAATCTAGGAAAGAGCAGAAACATCTTTCACTTGTCTTTCACAAAGAGTCATTTATCATAGGTCTTTGTATCGTCGAAGCTCTTCATTATTCATTTATGAACAAAGAAGGTCTACTGGATTGAAAAGAAGCTTATCTTTTCAAATTTGGCTGAACTTGTTTCTCGCTGGAATCATTTGGTTACATTGGGCAGTTTGAACTGTGGATAGGGGATGTACACAAGACCTGGAGGGGTAAAATTTGGCTGCATTAATTCAATTGATGATATATTTCATATTTTAGATTTTAGAGGAGAGTGAAAATACTGCCAATATGTTTCGGGTGTTTCTTTTCTTACTGATGGAAAGCTGTTAGTAACAAGAATATTCTATCCATCCTCCAAGATAAGATAAAGGCCACCCTTAGGTTAAAAGTTCAAGTTTCCAAATTCTTCTGTTTTCTTCAAAAATACATCTGACGCTTTTTGGAAAAAGCAGAAACTCCTGATTACCTTGACTTACAAACAAAATATGACAACGAGGAGTGTGACAATTGCTCGTCGTATTTCATTTTACAAAGCCTGTTTTATTAAGAAATCCTAATTCCAGGTTAATCCTTGCCATCTATGTTTTTCTGGAGAAGGATGTTAGTTTTAGTAAGCTAAAAAGGAATAAGCAAAATTTTCTTGTTATAATTTTCTAATTGTCACTCCTTAATAAAATATATAAAATGATGAATGAACTGGAATAAAGCTTTCTTAATAAAACAGGCCTAAGAGGTGAGCTATAAGGACCCCTTTACCAGCCTGAAGTAATAGCCCATCGCCAAACGCCCTGGCCATCGCCCTATGTTCAGTGTTGCCAAATTTTGAAGAAAACATCCCTTGCCGATCACCCAATCTTTAAAATTGATTAAAATGTTCCAAATTTTGTCTCCTTTAACCTAAAGGACTATTAAAAATACTTTAACACAATCGACTCACAGCAGAGAAGATTCTAAGGGGTCAGTCACTTCTTTTTGGGACTAAACCTTTTCTGCTTGACTAGTAGCTCATTTTAAAGCCCATTTTTCGCTGATTCATAATGTATGCGTCTTACCGCGTTTAAAATTCTTGAATTCAATTTAGTTCCCAAATAAAGTTTTTTTTAAGAAATTCAAAATCCTTGTCTTACAAAAAAGCGGGCGATGGCCTTGTTTTGCCTTGCATTGGCTTATTATGCCCTATACGGTGTTTTTATGAAGTGAAAAAAATTTACCATAACATTACCATACCATTCAATATTTCCTTCATTGCTACAACTCTTTGTGACTTTTTAATTTAACCAGGGCGATTTTCTTATCGCCCTAGTCTTAAAATTCCAGCCATAAGGTCAAAGAATGAGAAAAAGGTTCCTGTTCTTCTCAAAACGTGGAGTGCTATCATTAGACGGATGAGTCGTTTCAAATTAGCTGTCATTCGCCAAAAATCAGAGCAAGATCACAATTGACTCACAGCAGAGGAGATTCTAAGGGGTCAGTCACTTCTTTTTGGGACTAAACCTTTTCTGCTTGACTAGTAGCTCATTTTAAAGCCCATTTTTCTCTGATTCATAATATATACGTCTTACAGCGTTTAAAAGTCTTGAATTCAATTTAGTTCCCAAATAAATTTTTTTATGAATTCAAAATCCTTGTCTTACAAAAAAGCGAGCAATGGTGTTGCTTTGCCTTGCTTTGGCTTATTATGTCCTATACAGTGTTTTTATGAAGTGAAAAATAATTTACCCTATCATTACCATAACATTCAATATTTCCTTCATTGCTACAGCTCTTTGTGACATTTTCATTTAACCAGGGCGATTTTCTTATCGCCCTAATCTTAAAATTCCAGCCATAAGGTCAAAGAATGAGAAAAAGGATCCTATTCTTCTCAAAACGTGGAGTGCTATCATCAGACGGATGAGGCGTTTCAAATGAGCTGTCCCTCCGCACAAATCGGAGCACAATCACAATCGACTCACAGCAGAGGAGACTCTAAGGGGTCAGACACTACTTCTTGGGACTAAACCTTATCTGCTTGACTAGTAGCTCATTTTAAAGCCCATTTTTCTCTGATTCGTAATTTATCCGTCTTACTGCGTTTGAAAGTCTTGAATTAAATTTAGTTCCGAAATAAAGTTTTTTTTATGAAATTCAAAATCCTTGTCTTACAAAAAAGCGGGCAATGGCGTTGCTTTGCCTTGCTTTGGCTTATTAAATAAAAAAACAAGTTTTTTAACTGAAAGTGAGGAGCGACATTAAAACTTAAAACGAACAGAAATTATTCCATATATGAAAGGGGCTGTCCCCTCCTCAACGGCTCGCTCTTTACGCTAAAGTTTGACTCTGTCTCATAACTCTATTTTTTAAACAATAAAAAACTTTAGCGTAAAGAGCGAGGCGTTGAGGAGGGGACAGCCCCTTTCATATACAGAATAATTTCTGTTCGTTTTAAGTTTTAATGTCGCTCCTTACTTTCAGTTAAAAAAACTTGTTTTTTTTATTTAATTTTTGAACGTTTTCGGATAAATGCAGGTTTTGATCTTTGCTCACCGTTCATGAATAATTAAAAAAAAATTTCATAATTTACTTTTATTTGGTTAAATGGATTTCTCGAAACTTTTAATTTTATTTACGAACATTTTTATTAGTAATAAATATACGTAACTTACGAATTAACTTACGTAACGAACTTCTATATTCATATATTTTTAGGGGGTTCGTATATTAGGGGGTTCGCCCCTAGTCAATACCTAGCTCTTTAAGCGAAAGTTCGAATTTTGTTCCAATTCTTTAAAAATGACCGCTTAATCACAAAGGCCGTTAGTAGAATGTATCTATGGAATTTGCTTACTCTATGTTCCTTCCTGTGCTATTTGCTTACTTTACGTTCCTTGGCACCTTTCCAGAGCATGTATCTATGGTATTTGGGTAGATTCCGTTCCTTCCAATGTTATTGGGACCTCTACACGTGATTAAAAACATGTTGTGAAACTATAGTCAAGGTTGTATAAGAGAATTAGACTGGTTTTTTTTGCTATTGATATCAATTGCACATGGAATTACACAAGAACCGTACAAGAAAACCCACGTCTGAGGCACTACAGTATCACATGGACATTGCAAAAAGCTGGCAAGGTATAATGGGGTCTAACATGTTTTGAGAGTATGGTCGAAATTATATAACTCAACCAGACTGGTTTTTGTTATTGTTGTCAATTGCACAAGGAATTGCACTTCAGCTTCACGTGCACATTTTTTTTTCAAGCTGGCAACATATGAAGTGGTTCAACATGTTTTAGGAGTATAGTCGAAATTATGTAACTAAACCAGACTGTTTTTGAGTCAACATCCGTTTTTTAGGGCTCCAATCAGAGACATTGGAGGTTGTTCAATATACGGTAAGTTGATTGGTGATTGGTTACAAATAAAAGGACTGATTTTTTATTCGTCCTTGAGATTTGTATAAAATGCTCTTACCTTACTATTTAATTTTCATAATGATTTGATATATCATAGATATCACATTGAATATTATTAACTTTAAAGCAATGGATACATCAATTTACAATTGGAGTACAGATTACTAAATTTCCTAATTTATTTCCAAATAAAATCATTTTACCATCCCACTAGTAAATTTAAATTTCAGGGGGACATAGCCCCCCTCCCCTCCAACAATACAAACCCTACAATAGTATGAGTATACTCGCTAGAAAACGCAAAGTACGCTCTTTTTTCCACTATGTAAACCTACACTTCTCCTTTGTTTACGATTTTAATTCTATAGAAATAGTTATCTCGTTCAAAATGTCCCTTTTCCCAATTGTGTATTTAAGATGTATTGTCTTTTTTCCAGTCTAAAACCGCATGTGTTTATAATTACAGAAAATGGTCCTTTTGGAACGAAACTTCGCACGTCTTATCGCATAGATTAATGCCACGTGTCTTTGTGATTCAAGACACATTCAAAAATAGATTGTTTTTCGGCCAAATTAGTCGAAATATTCTATTTGATGAATGCAAATGGGGTTTCATAGATGATTAAGCTTTTATAAAAATATAAGACGGGGAAGTAATTCTAACACCATCGTTGCAAGGTGAAAAAACAAACTATTTCGTCGCATGGAAAGTAAGGGGGAGGGAGAAGGGAATTCTTTGTGCAGAATAATTTTTTCTTCTGTAAAAAAGAGGGTTGTTTTTTCCATACTAAATTTTTCTTCTTTTTTAAGGAGGAGGAAGATTCCAACAATTACTCCCCCCCCTGAAAAGAGAACAAGATGGAAAAATACCACATTGATGCAAGCTACAAGGCCTTCCATCATCAGATATGCTAGTTCCATTACAAGTTCTCTGAACCAGCCAGGAGCCTCTCAAGCCACTGTCAGCTCTGCAAAAACCTCTATGCAACCTGGCAGAAAATTCAAGAGGGAGTGGATGGATTCTCATAATGCATCAGCCTCATCTAGTCAAGATCGGGAGGGCACCCCCCTTCATGCTTTGCCAGGGGCTTCAGGCGTACAAATGCACTCTGAATTTGGAAATGTGGGTATTTTATCTCTACCTTATACATGATTATTTCCTTAAAAAGTACTACGAGGAATTGATTTTTGTGAGTGGGGTGAAAAATGGTACTTATTAAATATCCTGGTAAACATACGACTAAAAAAATGCTTCAGCATAAAGATGGTATTGTGTGTTTCTGAACTTTCTGTGGGAGGTGGGGGGCGGGGGTAAGTATTTAGTTTAAATAATTTCAGGAGGAATTGAGTTTTGTGGGGTGGGGAGAAAATGGTACTTATTAAATATCCAGGTAAACATACGACTAAAAAAAAGAAAAAAAAGAAAAACAACATTAAACGAGTAGATTTGTTGGAAAAGGAATCTGAGCGCTATTTTTTTTATGGATAAATAGATTTGTAGGAAAAAAAGAGTCAATTTTTTTTAATGAGCTATTAAGACAATTATTGAGTTGATTTTTTTTACCATATTTTATTGCTATTAGTCAAACGTTGCTATGTGTGTGCGGGTATGTGCGCATGTGTGTGTGTGTGTGAACATGTGTGCGCATACGTGTGTGCGTGTGTGTGTGTGTGTGTGTGTGTGAGTGTGTGCGCATTTGTGTGTGTGCGTGTGCGCGTGTGTGTGAACATGTGTGCGCATACGTGTGTGTGTGTGAGTGTTTGCACATACGTGTGTGTGTGTGTGTGTGTGTGTGTGTGTGTGTGAGTGTGTGCGCATGTGTGTGTGCGTGTACGTGTGTGTGTGTGAGTGTGTGCGCATGTGTGTGTGCGTGTGTGTGTGTGTGCGTGTGTTTTGTAATTTATTATGCATTTTGTAATTTATTATGCATTTGTTTTGTAAATAATGCTATAAGCAAAAAATTTGTAATTTATTATGCATTTGTTTGATAAATTCGAATCCAATTAAGAAAAAAAACAATTGTTTGATAAATACAAATCCGACTAAGAAAGAAAATAAATAGTATGCTTTAATTGTGATAAAACTTTCCTCGGAGAAAAAAAAATGTTTGATAAATCCGACTAAGAAGAAAAAATAAATAGTGTGCTATAATTGTGATAAGACTTTCTTCAACGAAAAAAAAAATTGTTTGATAAATCCAACTAAGAAACAATAGTGTGCTATAATTGTGATAAAACTTTCCTCAAAGAAAAAAAACTTAATCCATTCATTTTCTAGTTTCAGGGGGAAGCTACGAAAACAACTTCCTTCCCTGGCCCAGGACTTCAGAATATCATGGGCAATTGTCCCCTCTCGCCGGATGATGTTAGTGAAGGTACTGAATTTAATATCCCCCTGGATTTTCAATTTACAACTGAAGAAACGGACAGCCTTATGCAAATTGTTGGACCTAATGTTTCCGGGGACATTTTTGACGATGACTTTACTATTAGCGAATTGGATCCTGTTCAAATAGGTGCAGGACATGAAAATAGCGTCACGTCCCCGGAACTACGTAAATTTTATTTGTTGGAATCTGCTCTAGGTCACCTGCAAACACATAGGGTAGATGTTAATCCCTCCGAGGAAAACCCCGTTGACGGGAGTGTCATTTAAACAGACCCCGTAAATGTTCTTCATACCTACATCGACCGAATTCGAGCACTTATTGAGATTCAGATTCAGAAATGGGGGGGTCAGGGGGGGATTAAGGCATCGGTAAATCAAAAAGTTTTTTTACAAAAGGGGACATCTGGGGACATTTTTTATTTTCATTTTCCAACTGGCAATCAAACTTTTTACCCTGGCTAAATGAATTCGAGGGTAACTTTTTCAATTGGGTTAATAAATTGATATCAACTTTGGACACATTTAACGAGAGGGGAAGTGGGTCCACAATTTTATACATTGAACACATGGATCTGAATCTCAGTAGATTAAAAAAAACTTTATTATAAGAGGGGCGGATAGAAAAATAAAATGCCACCCAGATTTTTCGGCTACAGGAGGGGTTCAGGGTTTCAAATTTGACACGGGGCTGCAATGCTTTAAATATGCATTTTTAGCAGCAGCCCATAAAACATTAAAAAAAGATTCAACAATGAAAAATCTCGACAGACTTGCACGTAACGGTGGTGAAAATTTCCCTAAAGTAAATTTTGACTGTTTAGAGGGGAAGTATCCGGTGTCCTTAAAAGAAATAACCATATTTGAAAAAGCAAACGAAAATCTTGGGTTGGGGGGGTTGTTCTCCAGTATGACACGGAATTTGTAAATGGGGGAAAGAAACCAAATAAAAAAGAAGTTTTATGTTCAGTTAGGACACCGTCGGTAGATACTGGTAAAAATTGGGTTTGGGTTATTTATGAACCTCCCAAAGATGTAAATTCCTATGGTCATTTTTTCCCCGTTACGGCAATAAGTCGACTCTTATCCCAAAGCACGAAGAAAGGAGAATGTCACTATTGCCAAATGTGCCTTTCCTCATTTAGATCTGAGCGGACATTCTCGGATCACGTGAGATATTGTAAACTTCATGGCAATCAAAGAATAGAAATGCCGGCAGAAGGCAAAGATACTTTAAAATTTAAAAACTTCCAAAATTCCCTGCTACAGGTTGATAAAGTATCTTTAGATTGTGAATCAAGACTGGTGGAGGTATCAGACCCATCAAGGCCAAATATAGTCAAGGAACACAAACTAGTTGCGTGTTCCTATGCACATGCCCGTCGCGATTCCAATAATAAAATGCAGCTGGAAGAGTTTTTTGGCTATGGATGAGGAAGGTAGCATGGAGACGTTATTGGTGTCCTTAATAAAAACAGCGAACGGTGCAATTTCACGATTGCGTCACACCAACTACCCAATGTCATTATCAGATAAGGATCAACTAGCACTAGAAAAGGGGACAATTTGTTGGGTACGTAGGAGTGCTCTTGCCCCAAAAGACGCGGTCCAGGATCATAATCATCTTATTGACCCCAATTCAACGGGGAAAAGTAAATTTCGGGGATGGGCTCACAATTCATGTAATTTAAAAATTAAACAGCAACTCTTTCTTCCAGTTTTTATACATAATTATAACTACTATTTGAAGCATGTGCTACCAGCAATGGCACATCTTCAAAGAAATGGAACATTGGATGATGCATGGGTGATAGACAGCTTTTCCTACAATATCATTCCTAAATCATCGGAAATGTTGCTTGTTTTGGAATTTCTGTGGAGATATGTTGAAGACAGCGTTGAGTACACGAATAAAATTCGCTTTTTAGATTCCTACAGTTTTTTCCCCAAATCAATTAGCGAATTAATTCAATTGCAGAAAAACGATGACGGCTGCAACGCTTTCCCCCTTCTCAAGCAACGATTTCCAAATGATTTATACGATTTGTTGACGGTCAAGGGCATCTATCCTTATGATTATTATTGTTCCATGTCGAGATTTGCCGAGGAAACTATTCCCTCGATTGAATCGTTTTACGACAGTCTACACGATCGTAGGTGCACCCCCGATGAATACAGTTTTGCTAAAAAAGTGTGGGCAGAGAGAGGGTGTAAAAATGGGTTTGACTACTGCAAGCTGTATTTGTCGAGTGATGTGTTAACTTTGTTAGACATTATGTGTAAAAATACGGACAAAATCTATGGGGAATTTAATCTTGATTAAGGATATTATTTTTCATCTCCTCATCCGGTGATGGACCTCATCCTAAAAATTAGCGGGGAAAAAATTGGGCTGATCACCGATATCGATCAGCACCTGTTCATCGAGAGGTCAATGAGGGGTGGATACGTTTTTCACGGGGATCGTATCTTGGAAACTGATCCAACTGGAGAGAAGACGGGGAGAAAATCGGATGCAGTTTTCCTTGATATGAATTCTCTCTACCCCTCGGCCATGTCCCATTATGCGCTACCCTGTGATGACTATAAATGGCTCAATGACCCTCAAGCTCCCCATTTCCCCAACATTGACAGTGTTGAGGAGAATGGGCCGGTTGGATGGTTTTTTTGAAATTGATGGGGAGATACCAGTTGAGCTTCACGATTCAGTAAAGGATTTTGTTTTCCCATGCATCAATAGACCTGTGACTAGGGACTCTTTGAGCCCCCGCAATAGGCGTTTAGTCGAGGTGGACGGATTGCATTGGTCACCTTCAAACCAAAAACTTATTGCTGACCTTCTGCAGAAAAAAATATTGTTGTACATCATGTGGCTTTAAAATGGATGTGCAACAGCGGTTTCAAAGTCACAAGGGTTCATAGAGCCCTTCAGTTTAGCCAAAAACCCTATCCGAAAACGTTTGTTGACACCTTTGTCAAGAAACGTTCTAAAGTGCAAACGAAAGCCGAAAAAGAAATTTATAAGCTCATTTTGAATTCGGCTTTTGGTAAAATGTGCGAGTGTTCGCAATAGGAATCGTTGTGACATCGTGACCGATCCCAAACAATGTGCTCGAATTATTGCTGATCCAAATTACACTTCCTTCACAATCATTGGCCCGGACTTGGTACTATTGAATAGAAAAAAAAGAAGCAATGTCCTGAATAAAAATATTGCTGCAGGCAGTGCGATCTTGGAGATCTCTAAAAGGCTCATGTTGGAATTCTACTACAATGTGGCTAGGGTACAGTGGCCGGAGAAGGGGCAAGTAGAGGTCTGCTACGGGGACACAGATTCTCTACTGCTAAAAGTAAAACCCCCATACCTACTTGATGATTTGGCGCACGGTGAAATCATCAGCTCGCGGATGGACTACACCAATTGGAGTGGGCTTTACCCAGAGCTAGTTAAACGTCGGGCGCCAAATCAGCTTTTATTTTTTAAATCAGAAACGGGAAGCGACATGATTTCCCGTGGTATGTTTGTAAGTCCGAAGGTGTACTTTATACAGACACACGATTAGGAAATCAAGAAAAGTTGAGCCCCGGGGGGCTCCCAACCGGCCGCCAGTGGGTGCGCACCACCACTACCAAAGTTATTTTTTTTTTACTTAGAGCAGAATTTTTTTTGTGCTTTTGTAAATATACATGTTGCATTGAAAAGCAAAAAAAGTGATATTATTTTAAGTGCTTTTTCTAGTGAACTTTTTATAAATAAATTTAAAAAGTATATTTTTCTTTGTTTTCTGTAAAGTACTGTTTATAATACAAGAAATGCGATTCTTTATTGATTTTGTTCTTGAACAGACTAGTAGTAATAGGGGAAATTATTTAGTCATTAGACAACTATAGTCTACAGTTAGTTGTCCAGGTGAACTGTTGAAGGGAACATGTATCAATTTAAAACCCCATTCAGATCGTTTCTGTGTGGGCCGTCAATGTCGGGCAAAACAACACTCTTAACTAAACTAATTAAAAATCGCGATAAAATGTTTGTGGACAAGCCGAAAAAAATCTACTATTGTTACAGTATTTAGCAGGGGTGATACGATAAAATAAAAGCAATTGCCACGACGGGATTGGTGCAGATACAATTCATACAGGAACTTGATGTTTTCAACATTATTGAACCAAACTCTTGGCTGATTATTGACGATCTGGCTGAATCTATTGAACAATGGTCCCAGGAAATGCTGCAATTGTTCACAGTTCACTCTCATCATGAACAGATTTCCACTACTCTAGTTTTACACAATCTCTTTCATCAGAGCAAATGTATGCGAACACTTGTATTGAACTGCACCTACTATATCATCTATAGAGTTGTTCGTGATTCTAGCTCCCTAATAACTCTCAATAAACAAATCTATCCAGGTGCTCCCAAATTTCTGCTCTCAGCGTACAATCAGGCAACTAATGAACCCTACGGCTATATCCTATTGGATCTTAATCAAAATACACCCGAGGATTTGCGTGTAGTCACAGATATTTTTGACAATGAAATTACAGTATATCTCCCCGTGAACACTAAAAAAGGCTATTGGTTGCTATCATGACACTGAAGAAACTACATGAAAATAGACATTTATTTTCAGTTCTAAGCACTTCAAAACCCCCACATAGGAAAGCCATACTCAAACATGGCATTGACAATGATTTCATTAATCAAATATCTGAACTTTGTTTAAATTTGACCGAGGGCAATATTCAACGGCCAGAAGTAGTTAAGCAACAGGCAAAGCAACATCGTTCCATTGTACGTACATTGGCCTCTAAAAACAAAGGAAAGAATTTTAAAAGGAAACGACTTCTTCAGGCGGGCGGTAGCTTTTTCACACTTTTACTACCGATAATTGCAGGACTTGTAAACAGTTTTCTCTAGAGAATGGCAAAACCCTATAAATTTACTCCAATAGAACTCGCTCTCTCACCCGTGGAACACTTTGAGGACAATCTGAGTAAATTCATTGACAACGAGAATATTGAGGATGATAAAAAACTGCTTTTACTTCAAGATGCACTTCGCCGAGTGGACAAACATAAACCCTATCTTACGAAGGCCAGTGGTATTGATCACAAAAAAGAATCACCTCCTCAGGATTCTGCTGCTGCTGCTGCTGCTGCTGCTGGTACACAATTAAAGAAGGAGGAATTGGATTCAATTGTATCGAAAATTGGAAATCTAATACCCCAGTCATATCGTGAACAAAGTAAACGACTCATAACTTATCTCATGGAAAGTGGTCAAGATCATATTCAAGTTGATGGCAATGGGAAAGAGATTATAATTCAAGGCAAGAGCTATAATCTACTTGATTTAATCTATGATATGGTCCCAAAAGCCTTATTAGCAATAGGCAAATTCTATAAAAATTAAATGAACATGCACCATTGTCAACACCATTAAAATATAAAGAAGAAGAAGATTTTAAATCAATATTGGAAAATACTAGCACACCACTGATAGCTATACAAAAGCGAAGACGTATGAAGTCAACGTCACCACCACCACGAACCATAAGTATACAAAAGGGTAGCGGACGTTACACTACACGTTTACATTCAAAATGGTTAAAGTTCTGAAACGTGTTTATGAAAATATTGGGGAAGTGGGGAGTTTAAGTTCCCCCACCACTCTTTCCAAAGTCACTGGTATTCACACTAAAAGTGTACAAGACTATCTACAAAATGAATCAAGTTACACTCTGCATAGAAATCATAGACTTCGTGCTAATCATTTTTGAAAAACTAAAGCCTTTTTCCCATTGCATATAATGCAAGCAGATCTCCTGCTCAGGCTATTGAAAGAGTTCTCGAACAGGATTCGTATAAAAAAATTCAAACGGGTTGCAGTAGTGAAATTGTTAATCCCCATGTTGCAAAAGTACTAGCGAAATATAATACATTGCTCTATCATGGTCATAGCCCTATAAAGGCTGCATTGGCCGAACGATTGATAAGAACTATTCGACTTTTAATTTCAAGATATTGTACATTGAAAAATACATCTGCTTTTATTCATGATTTAGATAAAATCATGTTGATTTATAATCAACGACCTCATCGATCATTGTCCAATTCAACCTCAACGCAAAATCATCATTCTGATCATGATACAATTGACACTTTTCTTAAACAATATTCGAATGAAACGAGTGTCAAGAAGAAAAAATTCAATGTTGGTGATACTGTTCGAATTAATAGGACAACTAATGTTTTTGAAAAGGGTAATTACTTGTGGTCCACAGAACTTTTTAAAGTGGCAAAATTCCTAGACACTAAACCAATAACTTATCGTTTGCGTGATACCAAAGATGAAGAGATTCTCGGCGGCTTTTTTGACTATGAACTACAAAAAGTTAAAAATAATAGTGAAATCTATCAAATTGAAAAGATATTAAAGACTCGTACTCACAGGGGTAGGAAACAGTTACTTTTTCGGTAGCTAGGAGACAACTCTGATTTTGATTCTTGGATCGGTGTTGAAGATATTGACAATGCCCAATGATTTCTATGTAACTTTTATGTCCAACGTTTCCGATCCTCTCTAAAACGACTTGAATAAGACAAGTGATTTTTGGACGAAACTCTCCTCCGCCATCAAAGTTGACGGTGTGTATGAAGTGGCTCTTGTCGATTGTATTCTCAAAAATACCTATGACATCCTGAGAAAGGATCGTGTGTATGATATAAAAGTTATACCATTCGATTGGTCACTCTTTGTCGACTATGAATGGGTTGAAGCACTTAAATCTAGCGAATATCCACATGTCAAATTGAAATATATTGAATATGATGATATGAGAGATTTGTGTCGTGCAATCAATAGAAAAAACTCATATCGTAGGAATGGTACATTTCATTTTAATTATTCATTGGAACACGATAGGATTAACATTACCTCACCTGTTGACAGTGAAATAATTATTCTCAATGATAATCTGAGAGACATTCTTGGCTTTAAACAACATATGATCAATGGGAAAATTGCTGGCACCGTTTACGGGATGGATCAAGTTATTTTTGCTGATTATCCACCTGGTTTCGCCTCGGACTCTTGCATAGTTCTCTATGCATCTTTTGTGGAAACATCGAGAGTTGGTAATTCAAATGTCCCCCTCCTACGTGTTCTTGAACGAAAAACAACCCATGAACTTGTTCATCACTATAATATAAAGCATCTTCAGTATGTCCCTGTAAACACTTCGTATTTGGAACTCTGTCAGTTAACACTAAGAAGTGAATTGGGTGATCCTCCAGCAATAACAAAAGGTTTAGCAGTGATTACATGTCATTTTCGACCCCTTGTCGGCGACAGCAGCACCTAAAATGAACAATAGAAGAATTCCATTTGTCTGTCCCGATATCGATTTCTATGTTGGTGCTCTGAGTCCACGTCAAATAGGCAATGGATTGGACTACTATAAGGGGCGTACTACAATGTCTGGCTATGGTCTTTGTAGCTGGTTTTCTAGGTTATTTCGTTCTGCACTACCCCTTGCCAGACAATATCTTGTACCTGCTGCATCAAATTTTGCTGCCTCAACACTACAGGACTGGGGGTCGGGCAAGAATTTCAAGGAGAGTGTTAAGGAAAATATTAGATCTTCACCAAGAGCCGTTGGTGAGCAATTAAAATCTCGGCAAAATGGGGAGGGATTGAAAAGGATGCGTGCGCCTCATTCACTCATCAGTCTCCACCCAGGCGGGAAGCGAAGGACATAAACAAGGACTTTGAGGAATAAAAAAAGGAAGACCAATAAGCAGAAGAAGAAAAAGATTGTTAGATCAAAGAAGAATTTCTTCTCTTAAGATGACTTATCTCCCCCGCAAGGAATCATATCCATCAATCAGTTCCTCATTGAATCTATTCAATGCTGAAAATGTTGATGTCAGTGTCAAGTATGGCTATTATGAACAATTTCATCCCCAACAACCCATCTCGGAAAATATACACTTTCAAATATTTTCCAATGAAGACTATTTCATTGATTTGTCATCAACATTTATTGATTTCAGTGTTGCGGTGAAGAAAAAGTCAGATAATACAACTCCAACTGTTGTCGACGGTCTCTCCTACGAAAACTCTATTCAACACAACCTGTTCAAACAAATTAATGTATTTATTAATGGAACATTGGTGAGCACTAGCGAAAATTTATCCAACTATGCAAGCTACATACAATTTATGATGATGACACCAAAGGCATACAAGGATTTGAGAGGACAATCATTGGGCTATGAATATCGATCAGGTGATGATACTGACGGCGAGTTGACTACTGCAGTGAGCCAGGAGTATCATCTGGTTGGAAAATTAAATCATGAGATATTCAACATATCTCAATGGTTACCCCCCAATGTCAAGATTGACATAAATTTGCAACTGGCCCCATCGAGTTTCATTTTGATAAAAACAGTTCCTGTAGCACCTGATGCAAATGTCATTATCACATCGGCAATTCTCCACGTTTGAAAACAACAGGTTATGAGCTCTGTTGCATTGGCAGTGGAAAAGCTAAGAGCCAATGGCAACAACATCAAACTTCTTGTCCCCCATACAATCACCAATCAACGTCACATTGCCGCCGGCTCTCGTAGCTATACCGATTCATCATTTATTAATGGAGAAATCTCATCAAAATTGGCTTTGGCCTTTGTGAAGAGTGGTAGTGCCGTTGGATCCTGGACTGAATCCCTCATGATTTTAATTTTTTTGTTCTATCTAGCCTTGTGTGCAAAGTGAATGGTATTCCACTTTACACTCTATCATTTGACAAAAAATCCTATAGAACTCTGTACGAGTTGACCATGCAATCCCTAGATCATGACTCTCAACTATTTGAAAATTGAATAACCGATTCAATGTTTTCAAAAAATCATGGGGTAATTGTTTTGGACTTGTCGGGGACTCAGGATATGACCATAGTACGAACAGGGAATGTACGTTTAGAGTGTACATTTGCCGATGCTTTGACTGAGAGTATCACGCTAATATCATTGAGTCAATTTGAAACCTATTGGGAGATCACACCCGACGGCAGTGTTCTACTAGACCTAGCACCATGAACACAGACCAAATAATCAACGTATTTAGTATGGCTCTATACATGTCCCAGTACAAGTCCTATTGTATACCATCGGACTTCATTGAAAAAATTCCAAGTGTTAACAATACCTTAATCATTGTTAATAGCAGTCCATCGACTTTGAAGACTGGCCATTGGCTATGCATCTTTCAAACAGCGAAGAGTATTGAATTTTTTGACCCTCTTGGCCTATCGTATAAATTCTACACTCCATAAATCAGTAACTTTATTGAAAGCAGTGGAAAAGCTATTATTCAAAATCAGCGAAGAGTACAGGATTTAACGACTAAGACATGTGGCTTTCATGCACTACTCTTTTTCATGTTCAGATGTCGGGCTATACCTACAATCAGTTTCTCGACATCTACGTTGACTTACCTCGATTGAATTACTTTCTAGTGGAAAATATACTTACAAGCGTATTTAATATTGATTTTAGTGCCCTACGAATAAAATGTTCTAAAAATGAATGTAAAATTGTTTATTAATAAAAATAATGTATGTACATGATAAAAACGACTTTTCTACCCTTTAGATTTCAGCTTCTACTAGGTATTTGTCGACAGCAACTAATGCAGGTAGATTATCCGAATCACAGTATACTGATCCTGATGTACTGCAATGTCAGGCTCGCATTTTCTACAATATGAGTGTAACTTCACTCTTGTCATATCTCTTTGTATAGTCAATGATACTACTCTCATTCATTCTATAGAATTCATATGTTTCAATTTGTTTATTTGAAGTAATGTCACAAACAATGTCCTCGAGTGGCCAATCACATTCCGTCACAGCCAAATAAAAATCAGTGGGCTTATAATCATAGTAGTCATTGTCTTCACAACGATGACGTAGAAACCAAATTCTTTTGTTGTTCCAACAGTTGAATCGCTGACCCGGCTCCTCCTCCCAGAACAATCTAAAACCACGACGATACCAATCTCTTAGCAATAAACTAAAATCACGCTTAGGATTCTTTCCAATCATACCGGGATATGTATTCTCCCACTGATTACATTTATCATAGTGGCAATTGGAGCATAGGTGCCCCCTAGGATGAGAGTCACACACCTCTTCAAGACAGGAATTACAACCTTTAATTTGTACACCATATTCTCTATGCAATTTACACAGGTTCATAATCTACATATCATAATCTATAAATTCATAATCTACACTTTTCATCATACTCATCAATCATTGTGCAATTCTCACATGATGACCAGCTGCCAAGTGTGTACATACATAGTGGACATGTATGGAACATGTTTTCATGTGTTGACACTCTCACTGCCACAATGAAACTGAGCTAGCAACAACAAAAAATTGACTGGGATAGAGAGAGAGGAGTAAATCATCCTTGAATGCCATCTTTCTCATGAAAAAAGTCCTAAATTTCTAAACTAATGTTTAAAAGTATATCCACAATATCATTTTGCCGTGTCGTGATCAATATATCAATAAATTGTGTAAATGCTTTTGGACCACGACGTAGAAGCTTCATACAATAGTCTAATGATGGAGAATCAGTTTTCATTATATCGACAAGCATTCCCTGAGAAAAGATCTTCCTTTGAATAGAAAGCTCTAGAAAATCGTCATCTAGAATCAAACGTTTTTCCATAAGCACTAGATTCCCCATGATTCACTCTTTCTCAAATATATCCATTTTTTAGAGTCCTAACACTCTCACAACCAACTTCGGACTAACCAGAATTTTTTCTACTCAAAAAAATATACGCTAGTCTACTATAGAAAGAAAAATACCTTTGATTTAGAAACAATTTTATTGAACATAATTACAACAATAATATTCACTGATGCATTTTGTTCTCATCAATATATTTCACTAGCCCATCTAATGCTGCCCGAAATCTATTTATATGCACAATATTCAGTTTCGCAGCAAAACATAGTTGCTCCTCCTGCTTAAATTTGCTTAATGATATCACATATCTAGCATACATATCGTCCCATTCAAGGCATAGCCTACAGCCTCCTGTTATTTCCACAGCCACATTGGGTACTCGTATACCCAATTACGTTGCTGCTGCTGCCGGCTCCATCATTAATCTCCAATAATGTAAATGCACCACTCATTTTCTCTACTAATATCCTCTCAAATAAACTATTCTCTCTGAATTCAATTCTCTTACTAATATGAATTGCAATGAAAACCATTCCTTTTATTTGAATCCAATCACCAATCAAGTTATTGTATATTGAGCAACCTCCGCTGTCTCTGATTTGCTCCTAAAAAAAACGGATGTTGCCTCAAAAACCAGTCTGGTTGAGTTATATAATTTCGACCATACTCTCAAAACATGTTAGACCAAATTATACCTTGCCAGCTTTTTGCAATGTCCATGTGATACTATAGTGCCTCAGACGTGGGTTTTCTTGTACGGTTCTTGTGTAATTCCATGTGCAATTGATATCAATAGCAAAAAAAAAAGTCTAATTCTCTTATACAACCTTGACTATAGTTTCAAAACATGTTTTTGACCACGTGTAGAGGTCCCAATAACATTGGAAGGAACGTAATCTACCCAAATACCATAGATAAATGCTGTGGAAAGGTGCCAAGGAACGTAAAGTCAGTAAATAGCACAGGAAGGAACATAGAGTAAGAAAATTCCATAGATACATTCTACTGCCGTTAATTAGAATAAATAGCTCTCATGAAAATACTAAAAAAATCTTTGGCTTAAAGAGCGAGGTATTGACTAGGGGGTGAACTAATCATATATGTTATATTTTCTGTTCGTTTAAAGTTTTGATGTTGCTGCTGTTGCAGTTGAAAACTTGTTTTTTATATTCAATTTCTGATCTTTTTTTAAATAATTCTGGGAAGTCTGGCGTCCCCTTCATAGAAATGAACCTTCCCCCATGAAAACTTCTTCATGGAAAGATCCTCCCACATAACCCCCGACCCCCCCCCCCCACTACCAAGAAATATTTCCCCTGAAAACCTCTGTATACTTCCCAATAACCAATACTATATGTTAACATTGGGTAAAGTTCATAATTTTCACCCCTCCCCCCGGGAACTTCGGAGGATTAAGTCATCCTAAAAGACATTCTTATAATATTTTCGAACATGCTGAACAAAATGGCTATCTCAAAATTTTGATCGGGTCACTTTGGGAAAAAAATGAGCGTGGGAGGTGGCCTAGTTGCCCTCTATTTTTTAGGTCACTTAAAAAGGGCACTAGAACTTTTAATTTCCATTCCAATGAGCCCTCCCACGATATTCTAGGACCACTGGGTCGATACGATCACCCCTGGGGAAAAAAAACAAAACAAATAAACACGCACCCGTGATCTTTCTTCTGGCAAAAAATGCAAAATTCCACATTTTTGTAGATAGGAGCTTGAAACCTCTACAGTAGGGTTCTCTGATACGCGAAATATGATGGTGTGATTTTCATTAAGGTTCTATAATTTTTAGGGGGTCTTTCCCCCTTTTTTCGAAAATCAGCCAAATTTTCTCAGGCACGTAACTTTTGATGAATAAAACTGAACTTAATGAAACTTATATATTTGAAATCAGCATTAAAATTTGATTCCTTTGGTGTATCTATTTGTATAAAAATACCGTTTTCTAGAGTTTCGGTTACCATTGAGCCGGGTCGCTCCATACTTGTAGTTCGTTACCACGAACTGTTTGATTAGGTCCTATACAGTGTTTTTATGGAGTGAAAAACAATATGCCTTAGATTTACCGTAAAATTCAATGTTTCCTTCATTGCTACAACTCTTTGTGACTTTTTCATTTAAGCAGGGCGATTTTCTTATCGCCCTAGTCTTAAAATTCCAGCCATAAGGTCAAAGAATGAGAAAAAGGTTCCTATTCTTCTCAAAACGTGGAGTGCTATCATCAGACGGACGAGAAGTTTCAAATGAGCTGTATCTCGCCACAAATCGGAGCACAATCACAATTGAATCACAGCAGAGGAGATTCTGAGGGGTCAGACACTACTATTTGGGACTAGACCTTATCTGCTTGACTAGTAGCTCATTTTAAAGCCCATTTTTTGCTGATTCATAATATATACGTCTTACCGCGTTTAAAATTCTTAAATTCAATTTAGTTCCCAAATAATTTTTTTTATGAAATTCAAAATCCTTGTCTTACAAAAAAGCGGCCGATGGCCTTGCTTTGCCTTGCTTTCGCTTATTATGTCCCATAAAGCCTTAGATTTACCATACCATTCAATATTTCCTTCATTGCTACAACTCTTTGTGCCTTTTTCATTTAACCAGGGCGATTTTCTTATCGCCATAGTCTTAAAATTCCAGCCATAAGGTCAAAGAATGAGAAACAGGTTCCTATTCTTCTCAAAACGTGGAGTGCTATCATCAGACGGATGAGACGTTTCAAATGAGCTGTCACTCGCCACAAATCGGAGCACAATCACAATTGACTCACAGCAGATGAGATTCTAAGGGGTCAGGCACTACTTTTTGGGACTAAACCTTATCTGCTTGACTAGTAGCTCATTTTAAAGCCCATTTTTTGCTGATTCATAATATATACGTCTTACCACGTTTAAAAGTCTTGAATTCAATTTAGTTCCCAAATAATTTTTTTTTAAGAAATTCAAAATCCTTGTCTTACAAAAAAGCGGGATATGGCCTTGCTTTGGCTTATTATATCCTATACAGTTTTTTCGTGAAGTGAAAAGCAATTTACCATGACATTACCATAAAATTCAAAATTTCCTTTATTGCTACAACTCTTTGTGACTTTTTCATTTAACCAGGGCGATTTCTTATCGCCCTAGTCTTAAAATTCCAGCCATAAGGTCAAAGAATGAGATAAAGGTTCCTATTCTTCTTAAAACGTGGAGTGCTATCATCAGACAGATGAAACGTTTCAAATGTGCTGTCACTCGCCACAAATGGGAGCACAATCACAATTAGACTCACAGCAGATGAGATTCTAAGGGGTCAGGCACTACTTTTTGGGACTAACCCTTATCTGCTTGACTAGTAGCTCATTTTAAAGCCCATTTTTTGCTGATTCATAATATATACGTCTTACCGCGTTTAAAATTCGTGAATTCAATTTAGTTCCCAAATAATTTTTTTTTAAGAAATTCAAAATCCTTGTCTTACAAAAAAGCGGGATATGGCCTTGCTTTGGCTTATTATATCCTATACAGTTTTTTCGTGAAGTGAAAAGCAATTTACCATGACATTACCATAAAATTCAAAATTTCCTTTATTGCTACAACTCTTTGTGACTTTTTCATTTAACCAGGGCGATTTCTTATCGCCCTAGTCTTAAAATTCCAGCCATATCATTGGCTATCTTGGAAAGGGCTTAGGCTAGGAAAAAGAAACTTTCAGGGTTGGGTCTACAGGCTAAAGTATGTCCCTGGAAGGGATTTTGAAGTACCTGCCTCCACTCCTTCTCCTTCTAGAGGGTCCTGACCTTTGATGACCTTTAAAAATCTGCGTGTTATACAAGTGAGACCTTGCAAAATAGATCTTCTACTTAAATGAGGTACACCAAAATTGTTTTCACCTTTACAACTTTAATCAATCCCAATTTATAAGGTTTTAAAAATATGCAAAAACATTTCCTAAATTTGAAAAAAAACATTTATAAGGCTTAAAATTCTACTCGAATAACAGGAATTGTAATTTCGAAACTAACGCCAGATAAAAAGAAACCGACAACTGCAAATTAAGGTAAAATGCTGTTTTGACAAAAGTTCAAAATTTCTATTTTAAGAGGTCAAAATAGACCTGTCATGTAGGCAAATTTCAGGACCCTCGAGACGGAGAAGAAGTGGAGGTAGGTACTTCAAAATGGTGGCCGGCATTTACCCCCCCCCCCCCCTCCCCGACGAATACCCCCCACCCCTTACCCCCACCCCCTCCCCGACGAATACCCCCCACCCCCTTACCCCCCCCCCCCCTTGGAAAGTGCCCCGGGCAATACTCCCCCTCCCCGCCGAAAACCCCCCGTGGAAAATAAGGCTTTCCAAATTTGAGAATTTTGAGAATTTTATTTAAGTTTTATTTTTTTTATTTCCGTAGGGGGAAGGAATTTTGGTACTTGTGTATTATGCACCACTCACTAACGTTTATGCTGTGTAAGACTCGAGAACAAACCTGTTTCTTCGTTAGTTTCTTTCAGCTTAGCGTGAGACAACACAAAGAGAAGTGACAGAATATATGGGAAATATATAATTTGGGCTATATATTTGCACATAAGGGAAGGGGTAAAGTGTTTGGACAGTTTGAAGTCAGAAAACAATTCTTTTTAGGTATGGCAACATAAAAATTACAGAAGAATAGCGAGGTATCTGGAAATTGTGTTAACTAAAAAATAAAAAATGAAAAAAAAAAAATCAAAGCATAAAGTATATGTGACGTTTCATTTAAGCGTTTTTTCCAAGTGTTAATTTTTTTTTTTTCAATGACCTTTTTTCCAAGTATTAAGTACTATTATTAGGTTAATGTATTGTTTCATTTAAGTATTTTATGATGATCGCTGATCAAAGTTTATGTTATTTGTGCCTTTTATTTATGTTATTTTACTGTTTTCATAACCGTATATTTGGCTTTAAAATACACTTTTCTATCTATCTATCTAATATGCAGAATACTTGTACCAAACACATTTTGCATGCAGACCCGCTATACTTTACCCCCCCCCCCTAATATGCAAATATATAGCCCAAATTGATTTCTAAAGCAATGAAGAAACTAACATAAAAACTGGTGCGTTCTCGAATTTTACACAGCGTAAACTTGAGTGTGTGGCACATAATACACAAGTACTAAAATTCCTACCCCCTACGGAAAAAAAAAATAAAAGTCAAACAAAATTCTCAAATTTGGAAAGCCTTATTTTCCACGGGGGGAGGGGGTAAGCCTTATTTTCCACGGGGTGGGGGGTAGTAAAAATAATAAAAGTATACTTTCTTATGAGAACTTCAAAATGTTTTATAGCATTGTGACAAAATAATTGCAATGATAAAGAGATGAATTCTTATCAGTTGAATTATTTATAGCTTAAATCTCAAATTTATGCATGTTCCGGCTTGTCTTTGAGTTTTATGAAATCTATAGGTTTCATATAGGAAAATTTGTAATAAACATTTGAATTTTGGTCTGAAACCCATCCATGATAGTGATAATAGTAATCACTTGGGATTCTTCATATACTAGGCAAGTTTTTTAACTAAACATTTTGACATAGGCTGTTACACAATGCCTATTATGGATTCCCTCGCTATAGCTTCCACCTACTAATTCAAAATGCTACAGTTCAGTCTCTTCGGTGTTAAACAACCCAGTAATTTTTATTAGGCCTATATTGTTAGGGGTGACGTTTATTGCCAAATATCCAAAGTAAAGGCTCTAAAGTTTTTCTTTCCGTTGGAAAATGACCCCTCTCTGTATTTCCTAAGACTATTGTCTCGATGCGATCCCCACGGGGAAAAAACCCGACATCCACCATATGGCTAATATGGGTGTAAAAGTCATTTGTGATACAAATGAATTTTATATTTAGATTAAGGATGCAATTCTGGGTATATATTTGCACATTAGGGGGCTGGGGGTGTATACTCTGTAAATATATAGGTTCTAAGAAATTCATGAATTTCTTAGAAAAACTGGAATAACAAGGAAAGAAGCGAAGTTAAAGGTCCCCCCCCCTGCAAAATGTGTTTCATTAAGATTCCTTGACTTTTTGGGTACGTAACCTCCCTTATTTAAAATGCAGACACATTTTCTTAGGCTCGCACCTTTTGACGGGCAACATTAAACCTAAGGAACTTTATTATTTTTAGAATCAGCATAAACCGCCAGTTCTTTGATGGACTATTTGGTATCAAAATTCTAGCTTTTGCAAAAATAACATTTCTACAAAAATTGAACTTGTTTTGATTAGTAAATATATACAAATTTAGTGTTATTTCAAGTCTAGTAAAGACTCTTGGGAGCCATACAATCAAGGATTTTATATTTTCCAGGATAATTACGGATTTTAATGCTATTAATTCATTTTGTTGTGTCAGTTACGGATTTTTCGTGAAGAGCTAGCTTATAAGAATTCTAAGAATTTTTTTTTAATCAATAGGGAAATAAAAACAATTTCCTTAGTTTATTTTTTAATATATGCCTTTCTTTTAAGGATAGGTAAGCAAGGTATTGTTCTAGATGTAATACCTATATTTACATTTTCTTTATTACTTAGGTGACTAGATTCGATGGTGAACACGATGAGCCTTATTTGATGCTCTTCGAAGAAAAGAAGGATGAGGAGGTGAGATAAAATATTGGACAATGTTATTCACGAAACCAAAATAACCGTGCTTCAAAGGGAATCAGCGTTAACTTTACGCTGTGCTCAATGAACAAAGGGCTGCAAGCTATGTTTTTTAAGCCCACATTTCTGATCTTAGAATAATAGTTGCTCAATTTTATTACTATTAAATAGTTTAATAATGCCAAAATGAAGATTATAAATCTACGGTTGTGTGTTAGAAAGAGATAGGGATTTAGAAAGAGGTAGGGATCAATGCAGACTGAGTAGCAGAGCGTCCAAACACAAATAGAGACGAGCCTTCCTACGTCACCGCCACCTATGGTCCATAGCAAAGTGTTTGAAGTCTCAGACGACAAAATTATGCGATTTTTTTTTCAAACAGTTCGTGGTAACGAACTGTAAGTAAGGAGCAACCCGGCTCAATAGTAACAGAAACTCTAAAAAACGGAATATCGATACCAATAGGTATATCAAAAGAATTGGATTTTTAAGCTGATTTTAAACATATAAGCTTTATTGAGTTTAGTAGTAACAATTAAAGGTTACGAGCCTGATAAAATTTGCCTGATTTTCGAAAAAAGAAAGAAAGACCCTTTAAAATTCATACAATCTTAACGAAAATCACACCATCAGATTCAGTGTATTAGAGAACCTAAGTGTAGAGTTTTCGAGCTCCTATCTGCAAAAATTTGGAATTTTGTACTTTTTGCCAGAAGGAAGATCACGGAAGTAGAAAGGGGTATTATAGTCGTGACCCTACACCATATATGGGCATAGAGTCCCTAGGGAGAACACCTGTGCTGTCAGTCTCGATCCCACACCATATATGGGCATGGAATCCCCAGGGAGAACACGTTTCCGAGAAATTGGTGTTCGTCCAGGAGAATTGTTTCCGGGGCGAAGTTTATTAATGTCTTTGGAGTTCGTCCAGGAGAATTGTTTCCGGGCGAAGTTTATTAATGTCTTTGGTGCTCGTCCAGGAGAATTGTTTCCGGGGCGAAGTTTATTAATGTCTGACAGATGATGTCAAGGTTAATTAATGTCTTTGGTGTTCGTCCAGGAGAATTGTTTCCGAATGAAGTTTATTAATGTCTGACAGATGATGTCAAGGTTGATTGATTTGTTGGTGTTTATCCAGGAGAATTATCTCCGGGCGAATGTTTTGATCTTAGAGATGAAGAGATTAACGCGGGAAAGGGTTTCATAGCAATTTCAAAATGTGACATCGCAGGGATGTCAAAACAAAAGGAATACGCAGAAATTACGTTTAGGATTATTTGGGCGAAACCGTTTTAGACATTTTAGGGAATTATTTGGGCGAAACAGTTAGAGACATTTTAAAAGATGATTTTAGAAGAGGATTTAGAAAAGGATTTGAGGGTGAAACTCTGTGGTCGTTATAATACATAAGTTCCATTTGAACAGTGTTATGAGGTCCTCTACCCCAACCCCCCATACCCCAACCCCGAAGGAACCCCCTGGCCCCACAAAGGCCCCCGGGCCCCCAATGCCCCCCGGGCCCCCACATTTTTTTTGTTTGCATGTCTGGGTTGGTGTTTGCAAGTCCAAGTATTTGTTTTTGTTGCTACGTATATCTAAAGTGCATATCTTTCTCTGTTTGCATGTCTGATTCTATTTGTTTGCATGTTTGAGTTGGTGTTTGCAAGTCCAAGTATTTGTCTTTGTTGGTTTGTATATCTAAAGTGCCTATCTTTCTCTGTTTGCATGTCTGATTCTATTTGTTTGCATGTCTGGGTTGGTGTTTGCAAGTCCAAGTATTTGTCGTTGTGGTTTGTATATCTAAAGTGCCTGTCTTTCTCTGTTTGCATGTCTGGTTTGGTGTTTGCAAGTCCAAGTATTTGTCTTTGTTGGTTTGTATATCTAAAGTGCCTGTCTTTCTCTGTTTGCATGTCTGATTCTATTTGTTTACATGTCTGGGTTGGTGCTTGCAAGTCCAAGTATCTGTCTATGTTGGTTTGTATATCTAAAGTGCCTATCTTTCTCTGTTTGCCTGTCTTTCTCTGTTTGCATGTCTGGGTTGGTGTTTGCAAGTCCAAGTATTTGTCTTTGTTGGTTTGTATATCTAAAGTGCCTGTCTTTCTCTGTTTGCATGTCTGATTCTATTTGTTTACATGTCTGGGTTGGTGTTTGCAAGTCCAAGTATCTGTCTATGTTGGTTTGTATATCTAAAGTGCCTATCTTTCTCTGTTTGCATGTGTGATTCTTTTTGTTTGCATGTCAGCGTTGGTGTTTGCAAGTCCAAGTATCTGTCTTTGTTGGTTTGTATATCTAAAGTGCCTGTCTTTCTCTGTTTGCATGTCTGATTCTATTTGTTTGCATGTCTGGGTTGGTGTTTGCAAGTCTAAGTATTTGTCGTTGTTGGTTTGTATATCTAAAGTGCCTGTCTTTCTCTGTTTGCATGTCTGATTCTATTTGTTTGCATGTCTGGGTTGGTGTTTGCAAGTCCAAGTATCTGTCTTTGTTGGTTTGTATATCTAAATTGAGTATCTTTCTCTGTTTGCATGTCTGATTCTATTTGTTTGCATGTCTGGGTTGGGGTTTGCAAGTCCAAGTATTTGTCTTTGTTGGTTTGTATATCTAAAGTGCCTGTCTTTCTCTGTTTGTGTGTCTGACTCTATTTGTTTGCATGTCTTGGTTGGTGTTTGCAAGTCCAAGTATTTTTCGTTGTTGGTTTGTATATCTAAAGTGCCTGTCTTTCTCTGTTTGCATGTCTGATTCTATTTGTTTGCATGTCTGGGTTGGTGTTTGCAAGTCCAAGTATTTGTCTTTGTTGGTTTGTATATCTAAAGTGCATGTCTTTCTCTGTTTGCATGTCTGATTCTATTTGTTTACATGTCTGGGTTGGTGTTTGCAAGTCCAAGTATCTGTCTTTGTTGGTTTGTATATCTAAAGTGCCTATCTTTCTCTGTTTGCATGTCTGATTCTATTTGTTTGCATGTCTGGGTTGGTGTTTGCAAGTCCAAGTATCTGTCTTTGTTGGTTTGTATATCTAAAGTGCCTATATTTCTCTGTTTGCATGTCTGATTCTATTTGTTTGCATGTCTGGGTTGGTGTTTGCAAGTCCAAGTATTTGTCGTTGTTGGTATGTATATCTAAAGTGCCTGTCTTTCTCTGTTTGCATGTCTGATTCTATTTGTTTGCATGTCTGGGTTGGTCTTAGCAAGTCCAAGTATCTGTCTTTGTTGGTTTGTATATCTAAAGTGCCTGTCTTTCTCTGTTTGTGTGTCTGATTTTATTTGTTTGCATGTCTGGGTTGGTGTTTGCAAGTCCAAGTATTTGTCGTTTTTGGTTTGTATATCTAAGTGCCTGTCTTTCTCTGTTTGCATGTCTGATTCTATTTGTTTGCATGTCTGGGTTGGTGTTTGCAAGTCCAAGTATTTGTCTTTGTTGGTTTGTATATCTAAAGTGCCTATCTTTCTCTGTTTGCATGTCTGATTCTATTTGTTTGCATGTCTGGGTTGGTGTTTTGCAAGTCCAAGTATTTGTCTTTGTTGGTTTGAATATCTAAAGTGACTGTCTTTCTCTGTTTGCATGTCTGATTCTATTTGTTTGCATGTCTGGTATGGTGTTTACAAGTCCAAGTATCTGTCTTTGTTGGTTTGTGTATCTAAAGTGCCTATCTTTCTCTGTTTGCATGTCTGATTCAATTTGTTTGCATGTCTGGGTTGATGTTTTGCAAGTCCAAGTATTTGTCTTTGTTGGTTTATATATCTAAAGTGCCTGTCTTTCTCTGTTTGCATGTCTGATTCTATTTGTTTGCATGTCTGGGTTGGTGTTTGCAAGTCCAAGCATCTGTCTTTGTTGGTTTGTATATCTAAAGTGCCTGTCTTTCTCTGTTTGCGTGTCTGATTCTATTTGTTTGCATGTCTGGGTTGGTGTTTGCAAGTCCAAGTATTTGTCGTTGTTGGTTTGTATATCTAAAGTGCCTGTCTTTCTCTGTTTGGGTGTCTGATTCTATTTGTTTGCATGCCTGGGTTGGTGTTTGCAAGTCCAAGTATTTGTCGTTGTTGGTTTGTATATCTAAAGTGCCTGTCTTTCTCTGTTTGCATGTCCTGATTCTATTTGTTTGCATGTCTGGGTTGGTGTTTGCAAGTCCAAGTATTTGTCTTTGTTGGTTTGTATATCTAAAGTGCCTGTCTTTCTCTGTTTGCATGTCTGATTCTATTTGTTTACATGTCTGGGTTGGTGTTTGCAAGTCCAAGTATCTGTCTTTGTTGGTTTGTATATTTAAAGTGCCTGTCTTTCTCTGTTTGCATGTCTGATTCTATTTGTTTGCATGTCTGGGTTAGTGTTTGCAAGTCCAAGTATTTGTCTTTGTTGGTTTGTATATCTAAAGTGCCTATCTTTCTCTCTTTGCATGTCTGATTCTATTTGTTTGCATGTCTGGGTTGGTGTTTTGCAAGTCCAAGTATTTGTCTTTGTTGGTTTGTATATCTAAAGTGCCTATCTTTCTCTGTTTGCATGTCTGATTCTATTTGTTTGCATGTCTGGGTTGGTGTTTGCAAGTCCAAGTATCTGTCTTTGTTGGTTTGTATATCTAAAGTGCCTATCTTTCTCTGTTTGCATGTCTGATTCTATTTGTTTGCATGTCTGGGTTGGTGTTTGCAAGTCCAAGTATTTGTCGTTGTTGGTATGTATATCTAAAGTACCTGTCTTTCTCTGTTTGCATGTCTGATTCTATTTGTTTGCATGTCTGGGTTGGTGTTAGCAAGTCCAAGTATCTGTCTTTGTTGGTTTGTATATCTAAGTGCCTGTCTTTCTCTGTTTGCATGTCTGATTCTATTTGTTTGCATGTCTGGGTTGGTGTTTGCAAGTCCAAGTATTTGTCTTTGTTGGTTTGTAGGCCTATATCTAAAGTGCCTGTCTTTCTCTGTTTGTGTGTCTGACTCTATTTGTTTGCATGTCTGGGTTGGTGTTTGCAAGTCCAAGTATTTGTCGTTGTTGGTTTGTATATCTAAAGTGCCTGTCTTTCTCTGTTTGCATGTCTGATTCTATTTGTTTGCATGTCTGGGTTGGTGTTTGCAAGTCCAAGTATTTGTCTTTGTTGGTTTGTATATCTAAAGTGCATGTCTTTCTCTGTTTGCATGTCTGATTCTATTTGTTTACATGTCTGGGTTGGTGTTTGCAAGTCCAAGTATCTGTCTTTGTTGGTTTGTATATCTAAAGTGCCTATCTTTCTCTGTTTGCATGTCTGATTCTATTTGTTTGCATGTCTGGGTTGGTGTTTGCAAGTCCAAGTATCTGTCTTTGTTGGTTTGTATATCTAAAGTGCCTATATTTCTCTGTTTGCATGTCTGATTCTATTTGTTTGCATGTCTGGGTTGGTGTTTGCAAGTCCAAGTATTTGTCGTTGTTGGTATGTATATCTAAAGTGCCTGTCTTTCTCTGTTTGCATGTCTGATTCTATTTGTTTGCATGTCTGGGTTGGTCTTAGCAAGTCCAAGTATCTGTCTTTGTATTTGTTTGCATGTCTGGGTTGGTGTTTGCAAGTCCAAGTATCTGTCTTTGTTGATTTGTATATCTAAAGTGCCTATCTTTCTCTGTTTGCATGTCTGATTCTATTTGTTTGCAGGTCTGGGTTGGTGTTTGCAAGTCCAAGTATTTGTCTGGGTTGGTGTTTGCAAGTCCAAGTATTTGTCGTTGTTGGTATGTATATCTAAAGTGTTGGTTTGTATATCTAAAGTGACTGTCTTTCTCTGTTTGCATGTCTGATTCTATTTGTTTGCATGTCTGGGATGGTGTTTACAAGTCCAAGTATCTGTCTTTGTTAGTTTGTATATCTAAAGTGCCTATCTTTCTCTGTTTGCATATCTGATTCTATATGTTTGCATGTCTGGGTTGATGTTTTGCAAGTCCAAGTATTTGTCTTTGTTGGTTTATATATCTAAAGTACCTGTCTTTCTCTGTTTGCATGTCTGATTCTATTTGTTTGCATGTCTGGGTTGGTGTTTGCAAGTCCAAGCATCTGTCTTTGTTGGTTTGTAAATCTAAACTGCCTGTCTTTTACTGTTTTTGTGTCTGATTCTATTTGTTTGCATGTCTGGGTTGTGTTTGTAAGTCCAAGTATTTGCCGTTGTTGGTTTGTATATCTAAAGTGCCCGTCTTTCTCTGTTTGCATGTCTGATTCTATTTGTTTGCATGTCTGGGTTGGTGTTTGCAAGTCCAAGTATTTGTCTTTGTTTGTTTGTATATCTAAAGTGCCTGTCTTTCTCTCTTTGGGTGTCTGATTCTATTTGTTTGCATGCCTGGGTTGGTGTTTGCAAGTCCAAGTATTTGTCGTAGTTGGTTTGTATATCTAAAGTGCCTGTCTTTCTCTGTTTGCATGTCTGACTCTATTTGTTTGCATGTCTGGGCTGGTGTTTGCAAGTCCAAGTATTTGTCTTTGTTGGTTTGTATATCTAAAGTGCCTGTCTTTCTCTGATTGCATGTCTGATTCTATTTGTTTGCATGTCTGGGTTGGTGTTTGCAAGTCCAAGTATCTGTCGTTGTTGGTATGTATATCTAAAGTGCCTGTCTTTCTCTGTTTGCATGTCTGATTCTATTTGTTTGCATGTCTGGGTTGTTGTTAGCAAGTCCAAGTATCTGTCTTTGTTGGTTTGTATATCTAAAGTGCCTATCTTTCTCTGTTTGCATGTCTGATTCTATTTGATTGCATGTCTGGGTTGGTGTTTGCAAGTCCAAGTGTCTGTCTTTGTTGGTTTGTATATCTAAAGTGCCTATCTTTCTCTGTTTGCATGTCTGATTCTATTTGTTTGCATGTCTGGGTTGGTGTTTGCAAGTCCAAGTACTTGTCTTTGTTGGTTTGTATATCTAAAGTGCCTGTCTTTCTCTGTTTGCATGTCTGATTCTATTTGTTTGCATGTCTGGGTTGGTGTTTGCAAGTCCAAGTATCTGTCTTTGTTGGTTTGTATATCTAAAGTGCCTATCTTTCTCTGTTTGCATGTCTGATTCTATTTGATTGCATTTCTGGGTTTGTGTTTGCAAGTCCAAGTATCTGTCTTTGTTGGTTTGTATATCTAAAGTGCCTATCTTTCTCTGTTTGCATGTCTGATTCTATCTGTTTGCATGTCTGGGTTGGTTTTTGCAAGTCCAAGTATTTGTCTTTGTTGGTTTGTATATCTAAAGTGCCTGTCTTTCTCTGTTTGTGTGTCTGATTCTATTTGTTTGCATGTCTGGGTTGGTGTTTGCAAGTCCAAGTATTTGTCGTTTTTGGTTTGTATATCTAAGCGCCTGTCTTTCTCTGTTTGCATGTCTGATTCTATTTGTTTGCATGTCTGGGTTGGTGTTTGCAAGTCCAAGTATTTGTCTTTGTTGGTTTGTATATCTAAAGTGCCTATCTTTCTCTGTTTGCATGTCTGATTCTATTTGTTTGCATGTCTGGGTTGGTGTTTTGCAAGTCCAAGTATTTGTCTTTGTTGGTTTGTATATCTAAAGTGACTGTCTTTCTCTGTTTGCATGTCTGATTCTATTTGTTTGCATGTCTGGAATGGTGTTTACAAGTCCAAGTATCTGTCTTTGTTGGTTTGTGTATCTAAAGTGCCTATCTTTCTCTGTTTGCATGTCTGATTCAATTTGTTTGCATGTCTGGGTTGGTGTTTTGCAAGTCCAAGTATTTGTCTTTGTTGGTTTGTATATCTAAAGTGCCTATCTTTCTCTGTTTGCATGTCTGATTCTATATGTTTGCATTTCTGGGTTCATGTTTTGCAAGTCCAAGTATTTGTCTTTGTTGGTTTATATATCTAAAGTACCTGTCTTTCTCTGTTTGCATGTCTGATTCTATTTGTTTGCATGTCTGGGTTGGTGTTTGCAAGTCCAAGCATCTGTCTTTGTTGGTTTGTAAATCTAAACTGCCTGTCTTTTACTGTTTGTGTGTCTGATTCTATTTGTTTGCATGTCTGGGTTGGTGTTTGTAAGTCCAAGTATTTGTCGTTGTTGGTTTGTATATCTAAAGTGCCCGTCTTTCTCTGTTTGCATGTCTGATTCTATTTGTTTGCATGTCTGGGTTGGTGTTTGCAAGTCCAAGTATCTGTCTTTGTTGGTTTGTATATCTAAAGTGCCTATCTTTCTCTGTTTGCATGTCTGATTCTATTTGTTTGCATGTCTGGGTTGGTGTTTGCAAGTCCAAGTATTTGTCTTTGTTTGTTTGTATATCTAAAGTGCCTGTCTTTCTCTGTTTGGGTGTCTGATTCTATTTGTTTGCATGCCTGGGTTGGTGTTTGCAAGTCCAAGTATTTGTCGTAGTTGGTTTGTATATCTAAAGTGCCTGTCTTTCTCTGTTTGCATGTCTGATTCTATTTGTTTGCATGTCTGGGTTGGTGTTTGCAAGTCCAAGTATTTGTCTTTGTTGGTTTGTATATCTAAAGTGCCTGTCTTTCTCTGTTTGCATGTCTGATTCTATTTGTTTACATGTCTGGGTTGGTGTTTGCAAGTCCAAGTATCTGTCTTTGTTGTTTTGTATATTTAAAGTGCCTGTCTTTCTCTGTTTGCATGTCTGATTCTAATTGTTTGCATGTCTGGGTTAGTGTTTGCAAGTCCAAGTATTTGTCTTTGTTGGTTTGTATATCTAAAGTGCCTATCTTTCTCTGTTTGCATGTCTGATTCTATTTGTTTGCATGTCTGGGTTGGGGTTTTGCAAGTCCAAGTATTTGTCTTTGTTGGTTTGTATATTTAAAGTGCCTGTCTTTCTCTGTTTGCATGTCTGATTCTATTTGTTTGCATGTCTGGGTTGGTGTTTACAAGTCCAAGTATCTGTCTTTGTTGGTTTGTATATCTAAAGTGCCTATCTTTCACTGTTTGCATGTCTGATTCTATTTGTTTGCATGTCAGGGTTGGTGTTTACAAGTCCAAGTATCTGTGTTTGTTGGTTTGTATATCTAAAGTGCATATCTTTCTCTGTTTGCATGTCTGATTCTATTTGTTTGCATGTCTGGGTTGGCTTTTGCAAGTCCAAGTATTTGTCGTTGTTGGTTTGTATATCTAAAGTGCCTGTCTTTCTCTGTTTGCATGTCTGATTCTATTTGTTTGCATGTCTGGGTTGGTGTTTGCAAGTCCAAGTATCTGTCTTTGTTGGTTTGTATATCTAAAGTGCCTATCTTTCTCTGTTTGCATGTCTGATTCTATTTGTTTGCATGTCTGGGTTGGTGTTTGCAAGTCCAAGTATTTGTCTTTGTTGGTTTGTATATCTAAAGTGCCTGTCTTTCTCTGTTTGTGTGTCTGATTCTATTTGTTTGCATGTCTGGGTTGGTGTTTTGCAAGTCCAAGTATTTGTCGTTTTTGGTTTGTATATCTAAAGTGCCTGTCTTTCTCTGTTTGCATGTCTGATTCTATTTGTTTGCATGTCTGGGTTGGTGTTTGCAAGTCCAAGTATTTGTTTGTGGTGGTTTGTATATCTAACGTGCCTGTCTTTCTCTGTTTGCATGTCTGATTCTATTTGTTTGCATGTCTGGGTTGGTGTTTGCAAGTCCAAGTATTTGTCTTTGTTGGTTTGTATATCTAAAGTGCCTGTCTTTCTCTGTTTGCATATCTGATTCTATTTGTTTGCATGTCTGGGTTGGTGTTTGCAAGTCCAAGTATTTGACTTTGTTGGTTTGTATATCTAAAGTGCCTGTCTTTCTCTGTTTGCATGTCTGATTCTTTGTTTGCATGTCAGGGTTGGTGTTTGCAAGTCCGAGTATCTGTCTTTGTTGGTTTGTATATCTAAAGTGCATATCTTTCTCTGTTTGGATGTCTGATTCTATTTGTTTGCATGTCTGGGTTGATGTTTGCAAGTCCAAGAATTTGTCGTTGTTGGTTTATATATCTAAAGTGTCCGTCTTTCTCTGTTTGCATGTCTGATTCTATTTGTTTGCATGTCTGGGTTGGTGTTTGCAAGTCCAAGTATTTGTCTTTGTTGGTTTGTATATCTAAAGTACCTGTCTTTCTCTGTTTGCATGTCTGATTCTATTTGTTTGCATGTCTGGGATTGGTGTTTGCAAGTCCAAGTATATGTATTTGTTGGTTTGTATATCTGAAGTGCCTGTTTTTCTCTGTGTGCATGTCTGATTCTATTTGTTTGCATGTCTGGGATGGTGTTTGTAAGTCCAAGTATTTGTCTTTGTTGGTTTGTATATCTAAAGTGCTTGTATTTCTCTGTCTGCATGTCTGATTCTATTTGTTTGCATGTCTGGGTTGGTGTTTGCAAGTCCAAGTATTTGTCTTTGTTGGTTTGTATATCTAAAGTGCCTGTCTTTCTCTGTTTGCATGTCTGATTCTATTTGTTTGCATGTCTGGGTTCATGTTTGCAAGTCCAAGAATTTGTCTTTGTCGGTTTGTATATCTAAAGTCCTGTCTTTCTCTGTTTGCATGTCTGATTCTATTTGTTTGCATTTCTAGGTTGGTGTTTGCAAGTCCAAGTATTCGTCATTGTTGGTTTGTATATCTAAAGTGCCTGTCTTTCTCTGTTTGCATGTCTGATTCTATTTGTTTGCATGTCTGGTTTGGTGTTTGCAAGTCCAAGTATTTGTCTTTGTTGGTTTGTATATCTAAAGTGCCTATCTTTCTCTGTTTGCATGTCTGATTCTATTTGTTTGCATGTCTGGGTTGGTGTTTGCAAGTCCAAGTATTTGTCTTTGTTGGTTTGTATATCTAAAGTGCCTGTCTTTCTCTGTTTGCATGTCTGATTCTATTTGTTTGCATGTCTGGGTTGGTGTTTGCAAGTCCAAGTATTTGTCTTTGTTGGTTTGTATATCTAAAATACCTGTCTTTCTCTGTTTGCATGTCTGATTCTATATGTTTGCATGTCTGGGTTGGTGTTTGCAAGTCCAAGTATCTGTCTTTGTTGGTTTGTATATCTAAATTGCCTGTCTTTCTCTGTTTGCATGTCTGATTCTATTTGTTTGCATGTCTGCGTTGATGTTTGCAAGTCCAAGTATTTGTGTTTGTTGGTTTGTATATCTAAAGTGCCTGTCTTGCTCTGTTTGCATGTCTGATTCTATTTGTTTGCATGTCTGGGTTGGTGTTTGCAAGTCCAAGTATTTGTCTTTGTTGGTTTGTATATCTAAAATACCTGTCTTTCTCTGCTTGCATGTCTTATTCTATTTGTTTGCATGTCTGGGTTGGTGTTTGCAAGTCCAAGTATTTGTCTTTGCTGGTTTGTATATCTAAAGTGCCTGTCTTTCTCTGTTTGCATGTCTGATTCTATTTGTTTGCATATCTGGGTTGGTGTTTGCAAGTCCAAGTATTTGTCTTTGTTGGTTTGTATATCTAAAGTGCCTGTCTTTCTCTGTTTGCATGTCTGATTCTATTTGTTTGCATGTCTGGGATGGTGTTTGCAAGTCCAAGTATTTGTCATTGTTGGTTTGTATATCTAAAGTGCCTGTCTTTCTCTGTTTGCATGTCTGATTCTATTTGTTTGCATGTCTGGGCTGGTGTTTGCAAGTCCAAGGCTAGTTTAGGTTAGGTTAAGTTAGGTTAGCCTACATACGCGCGTGCGTACGTTTTGCTGCAACCGCAAGCATGCTTAGTGAGAGAGAAATACAAAGTCGACCTGCGGGGATTTTCCGGCAAGTATGGTTAGGTTAGGTTAGGCTAGATTAAGTTAGGTTAGGTTAGGTTAGGTTAGGCTAATACTAGCCGGAAAATCCCCGCAGGTTGACTTTGTATTTCTCTCTCACTAAGCATGCTTGCGGTTGTAGCAAAACGTACGCGCGTGTACGTAGGCTAACCTAAGCTAACCTAACTTAACCTAATTTAACCTAACTTAATCTAACCTAACCTAACTTAATCTAGCCTAACCTAACCTAACCATACTTGCCGGAAAATCCCCGCAGGTCGACTTTGTATTTCTCTCTCACTAAGCATGCTTGCGGTTGTAGCAAAACGTAAGCACGCGCGTATGTAGGCTAACCTAACTTAACCTAACCTAAACTAGCCTTGGACTTGCAAACACCAGCCCAGACATGCAAACAAATAGAATCAGACATGCAAACAGAGAAAGACAGGCACTTTAGATATACAAACCAACAATGACAAATACTTGCACTTGCAAACACCAACCCAGACATGCAAACAAATAAAATCAGACATGCAAACAGAGAAAGAAAGGCACTTTAGATATACAAACCAACAAAGACAAATACTTGGACTTGCAAACACCAACCCAGACATGCAAACAAATAGAATCAGACATGCAAACAGAGAAAGACGGACACTTTAGATATATAAACCAACAACGACAAATACTTGAACTTGCAAACATCAGCCCAGACATGCAAACATATAGAATCAGACATGCAAACAGAGAAAGATAGGCACTTTAGATATACAAACCAACAAAGACAGATACTTGGACTTGCAAACACCAACCCAGACATGCAAACAAATAGAATCAGACATGCAAACAGAGAAAGACAGGCACTTTAGATATACAAACCAACAAAGACAAATACTTGGACTTGCAAACCCCAACCCAGACATGCAAACAAATAGAATCAGAAATGCAAACAGAGAAAGACAGGCACTTTAGATATACAAACCACAAAGACAAATACTTGGACTTGCAAACACCAACCCAGACATGCAAACAAATAGAATCAGACATGCAAACAGAGAAAGACAGGCACTTCAGATATACAAACCAACAACGACAAATACTTGGACTTGCAAAACACCAACCCAGACATGCAAACAAATAGAATCAGACATGCAAACAGAGAAAGACAGGCACTTTAGATATACAAACCAACAAAGACAGAAACTTGGACTTGCAAACACCAACCCAGACATGCAAACAAATAGAATCAGACATGCAAACAGAGAAAGACAGGCACTTTAGATATAGAAACCAACGAAGACAAATACTTGGACTTGCAAACACTAACCCAGACATGCAAACAAATAGAATCAGACATGCAAACAGAGAAAGACAGGCACTTTAAATATACAAACCAACAAAGACAGATACTTGGACTTGCAAACACCAGCCCAGACATGTAAACAAATAGAATCAGACATGCAAACAGAGAAAGACAGGCACTTTAGATATACAAACCAACAAAGACAAATACTTGGACTTGCAAACACCAACCCAGACATGCAAACAAATAGAATCAGACATGCAAACAGAGAAAGACAGGCACTTTAGATATACAAACCAACAACGACAAATACTTGGACTTGCAAACACCAACCCAGGCATGCAAACAAATAGAATCAGACACCCAAACAGAGAAAGACAGGCACTTTAGATATACAAACCAACAACGACAAATACTTGGACTTGCAAACACCAACCCAGGCATGCAAACAAATAGAATCAGACACCCAAACAGAGAAAGACAGGCACTTTAGATATACAAACAAACAACGACAAATACTTGGACTTGCAAACACCAACCCAGACATGCAAACAAATAGAATCATACATGCAAACAGAGAAAGATAGGCACTTAAGGTATACAAACCAACAAAGACAGATACTTGGACTTGCAAACACCAACCCAGACATGCAAACAAATAGAATCAGACATGCAAACAGAGAAAGACGGGCACTTTAGATACACAAACCAACAACGACAAATACTTGGACTTGCAAACACCAACCCAGACATGCAAACAAATAGAATCAGACACAATCAGAGAAAGACAGGCACTTTAGATATACAAACCAACAAAGACAGATGCTTGGACTTGCAAACACCAACCCAGACATGCAAACAAATAGAATCAGACATGCAAACAGAGAAAGACAGGCACTTTAGATATATAAACCAACAAAGACAAATACTTGGACTTGCAAAACATCAACCCAGACATGCAAACAAATAGAATCAGACATGCAAACAGAGAAAGACAGGCACTTTAGATATACATACCAACAATGACAAATACTTGGACTTGCAAACACCAACCCAGACATGCAAACAAATAGAATCAGACATGCAAACAGAGAAAGACAGGCACTTTAGATATACAAACCAACAAAGACAAATACTTGGACTTGCAAACACCAACCCAGACATGCAAACAAATAGAATCAGACATGCAAACAGAGAAAGACAGGCACTTTAGATATACAAACCAACAACGAAAAATACTTGGACTTGCAAACACCAACCCAGGCATGCAAACAAATAGAATCAGACACCCAAACAGAGAAAGACAGGCACTTTAAATATACAAACCAACAACGACAAATACTTGGACTTGCAAACACCAACCCAGGCATGCAAACAAATAGAATCAGACACCCAAACAGAGAAAGACAGGCACTTTAGATATACAAACAAACAAAGACAAATACTTGGACTTGCAAACACCAACCCAGACATGCAAACAAATAGAATCATACATGCAAACAGAGAAAGATAGGCACTTAAGGTATACAAACCAACAAAGACAGATACTTGGACTTGCAAACACCAACCCAGACATGCAAACAAATAGAATCAGACATGCAAACAGAGAAAGACGGGCACTTTAGATACACAAACCAACAACGACAAATACTTGGACTTGCAAACACCAACCCAGACATGCAAACAAATAGAATCAGACACAATCAGAGAAAGACAGGCACTTTAGATATACAAACCAACAAAGACAGATGCTTGGACTTGCAAACACCAACCCAGACATGCAAACAAATAGAATCAGACATGCAAACAGAGAAAGACAGGCACTTTAGATATACAAACCAACAAAGACAAATACTTGGACTTGCAAACACTCAACCCAGACATGCAAACAAATAGAATCAGACACACAAACAGAGAAAGACAGGCACTTTAGATACACAAACCAACAAAGACAGAAACTTGGACTTGCAAACACCAACCCAGACAATCAAACAAATAGAATCAGACATGCAAACAGAGAAAGACAGGCACTTTAGATATACAAACCAACAAAGACAAATACTTGGACTTGCAAACACCAACCCAGACATGCAAACAAATAGAATCAGACATGCAAACAGAGAAAGATAGGCACTTTAGAAATACAAACCAACAAAGACAAATACTTGGACTTGCAAAACACCAACCCAGACAATCAAACAAATAGAATCAGACATGCAAACAGAGAAAGATAGGCACTTTAGATATACAAACCAACAAAGACAAATACTTGGACTTGCAAACACCAACCCAGACATGCAAACAAATAGAATCAGACATGCAAACAGAGAAAGACAGGCACTTGAGATATACAAACCAACAAAGACAAATACTTGGACTTGCAAACACCAACCCAGACATGCAAACAAATAGAATCAGACATGCAAACAGAGAAAGACGGGCACTTTAGATACACAAACCAACAACGACAAATACTTGGACTTGCAAACACCTACCCAAACATGTAAACAAATAGAATCAGACAGAGAAAGATAGGCACTTTAGATATACAAACCAACAAAGACAGATACTTGGACTTGCAAACACCAACCCAGACATGCAATCAAATAGAATCAGACATGCAAACAGAGAAAGATAGGCACTTTAGATATACAAACCAACAAAGACAGATACTTGGACTTGCTAACACCAACCCAGACATGCAAACAAATAGAATCAGACATGCAAACAGAGAAAGACAGGCACTTTAGATATACAAACCAACAATGACAAATACTTGGACTTGCAAACACCAACCCAGACATGCAAACAAATAGAATCAGACATGCAAACAGAGAAAGATAGGCACTTTAGATATACAAACCAACAAAGACAGATACTTGGACTTGCAAACACCAACCCAGACATGCAAACAAATAGAATCAGACATGCAAACAGAGAAAGATAGGCACTTTAGATATACAAACCAACATAGACAGATACTTGGACTTGCAAACACCAACCCAGACATGCAAACAAATAGAATCAGACATGCAAACAGAGAAAGATAGGCACTTTAGATATACAAACCAACAAAGACAGATACTTGGACTTGCAAACACCAACCCAGACATGTAAACAAATAGAATCAGACATGCAAACAGAGAAAGACAGGCACTTTAGATATACAAACCAACAAAGACAGATACTTGGACTTGCAAACACCTACCCAAACATGTAAACAAATAGAATCAGACATGCAAACAGAGAAAGACATGCACTTTAGATATACAAACCAACAAAGACAAATACTTGGACTTGCAAACACCAACCCAGACATGCAAACAAATAGAATCAGACATGCAAACAGAGAAAGACAGGCACTTTAGATATACAAACCAACAACGACAAATACTTGGACTTGCAAACACCAGCCCAGAAATGCAAACAAATAGAATCAGACACACAAACAGAGAAAGACAGGCACTTTAGATATACAAACCAACAAAGACAAATACTTGGACTTGCAAACACCAACCCAGACATGCAAACAAATAGAATCAGACATGCAAACAGAGAAAGATAGGCACTTTAGATATACAAACCAACAAAGACAGATACTTGGACTTGCTAACACCAACCCAGACATGCAAACAAATAGAATCAGACATGCAAACAGAGAAAGACAGGCACTTTAGATATACAAACCAACAACGACAAATACTTGGACTTGCAAACACCAACCCAGACATGCAAACAAATAGAATCAGACATGCAAACAGAGAAAGATAGGCACTTTAGATATACAAACCAACATAGACAGATACTTGGACTTGCAAACACCAACCCAGACATGCAAACAAATAGAATCAGACATGCAAACAGAGAAAGACAGGCACTTTAGATATACAAACCAACAAAGACAAATACTTGGACTTGCAAACACCAACCCAGACATGCAAACAAATAGAATCAGACATGCAAACAGAGAAAGATAGGCACTTTAGATATACAAACCAACATAGACAGATACTTGGACTTGCAAACACCAACCCAGACATGTAAACAAATAGAATCAGACATGCAAACAGAGAAAGACAGGCACTTTAGATATACAAACCAACAAAGACAGATACTTGGACTTGCAAACACCTACCCAAACATGTAAACAAATAGAATCAGACATGCAAACAGAGAAAGACATGCACTTTAGATATACAAACCAACAAAGACAAATACTTGGACTTGCAAACACCAACCCAGACATGCAAACAAATAGAATCAGACATGCAAACAGAGAAAGACAGGCACTTTAGATATACAAACCAACAACGACAAATACTTGGACTTGCAAACACCAGCCCAGAAATGCAAACAAATAGAATCAGACACACAAACAGAGAAAGACAGGCACTTTAGATATACAAACCAACAAAGACAAATACTTGGACTTGCAAACACCAACTCAGACATGCAAACAAATAGAATCAGACATGCAAACAGAGAAAGATATGCACTTTAGATATACAAACCAACAAAGACAGATACTTGGACTTGCTAACACCAACCCAGACATGCAAACAAATAGAATCAGACATGCAAACAGAGAAAGACAGGCACTTTAGATATACAAACCAACAACGACAAATACTTGGACTTGCAAACACCAACCCAGACATGCAAATAAATAGAATCGGACATGCAAACAGAGAAAGATAGGCACTTTAGATATACAAACCAACAAAGACAGATACTTGGACTTGCAAACACCAACGCAGACATGCAAACAAATAGAATCAGACATGCAAACAGAGAAAGATAGGCACTTTAGATATACAAACCAACATAGACAGATACTTGGACTTGCAAACACCAACCCAGACATGTAAACAAATAGAATCAGACATGCAAACAGAGAAAGACAGGCACTTTAGATATACAAACCAACAAAGACAAATACTTGGACTTGCAAACACCAACCCAGACATGCAAACAGAGAAAGACAGGCAAACAGAGAAAGATAGGCACTTTAGATATACAAACCAACATAGACAGATACTTGGACTTGCAAACACCAACCCAGACATGTAAACAAATAGAATCAGACATGCAAACAGAGAAAGACAGGCACTTTAGATATACAAACCAACAAAGACAAATACTTGGACTTGCAAACACCAACCCAGACATGCAAACAGAAAAAGACAGGCACTTTAGATATACAAACCACAAATACAAATACTTGGACTTGCAAACACCAACCCAGACATGCAAACAAATAGAATCAGACATGCAAACAGAGAAAGATAGGCACTTTAGATATACAAACCAACAAAGACAAATATCTTGACTTGCAAACACCAACCCAGACATGCAAACAAATAGAATCAGACATGCAAACAGAGAAAGATATGCACTTTAGATATACAAAGCAACAAAGACAAATACTTGGACTTGCAAACACCAACCCAGACATGCAAACAGAAAAAATGTGGGGGCCTGGGGGGTATTGGGGGACCGGGGACCTTTGTGGGGCCGGGGGGTTCCTTCGGGGCTGGGGGGGTTGGGGTAGAGGACCTCATAACACTGTTCAAATGGAACTTGTGTATTATAACGACCACAGAGTTTCACCCTCAAATCCTCCTCTAAATCCTCTTCTAAAATCATCTTTTAAAATGTCTCTAACTGTTTCGCCCAAATAATTCCCTAAAATGTCTAAAACGGTTTCGCCCAAATAATCCTAAACGTAATTTCTGCGTATTCCTTTTGTTTTGACATCCCTGCGATGTCACATTTTGAAATTGCTATGAAACCCTTTCCCGCGTTAATCTCTTCATCTCTAAGATCAAAACATTCGCCCGGAGATAATTCTCCTGGATAAACACCAACAAATCAATCAACTTTGACATCATCTGTCAGACATTAATAAACTTCACCCGGAAACAATTCTCCTGGACGAACACCAAAGACATTAATTAATCTTGACATCATCTGTCAGACATTAATAAACTTCGCCCGGAAACAATTCTCTTGGACGAGCACCAAAGACATTAATAAACTTCGCCCGGAAACAATTCTCCTGGACGAACTCCAAAGACATTAATAAACTTCGCCCCGGAAACAATTCTCCTGGACGAACACCAATTTCTCGGAAACGTGTTCTCCCTTGGGATTCCATGCCCATATATGGTGTGGGATCGGGACTGACAGCACATGTGTTCTCCCTAGGGACTCTATGCCCATATATGGTGTAGGGTCACGACTATAAGACCCCTTTCTACTCACGGATGCGTGTTTATTTGTTTGTTCTTGTTTTTTTTTACCCAGGGGTGATCATATTGATCTAGTGGGCCTAGAACATTGGGAGATTTCTCATTCTAACGGAAATAAAAAGTTCTAGTGCTCTTTTTAAGTGACCAAAAAAATTAGAGGGCATCTAGACCCCCTCCCGCGCCACTTTTTTTCGACAAATCTTACGATCAAAATTCTGAGATTGTTAATCTGTTCAGCATAGTTGAAAGGCCTAATAACTGTGTTTTTGGAGATAACTTGACCCCCCACAGTCCATGAGGAAAGGTCCTTAAGTTATAAAATTAGCCCATTGCTTACGTATAATATTTGTATAGTATTAATATTTTGGGAAGTATGCATACATTTTTTGGGTGGGGAGGGGAGGACAAATTTTTGCTGGGGGGACTCTGCGCGGGGAGAATTTTCTATGGAGAAGGAATTTTCCAGAGGATGAAATTTTCAGGGGAAATTTGCCAGAATTCCTATACGAAATTTCTTTATGTCTTACTTTCTCTTTACTGACTCAATTTTACGCGTGGAGGTGTTAAGCGTAATATTCCAGGGTAAATTTTCACCAGGATTGAATTGTCCAGAGGATATTTCCCTGGGAGGGTGATTTTTTCCGCGGAGGTGGAGCCATATTTCCTGGCATTATTTAAAAAACGATCAGAAATTTAAAAAAAAAACATTTTTTTCAACTGAAAGTAATGAGCAACATTAAAAATTAAAACGAACAGAAACTATTACATATTTGAGTGGTATTAGCCCTCCTCAACACCTCGTTCTTTACGCTAAAGTTTGAATTTTGTCCCAATTCTTTAAGAGCGACTCCTGAAACACAACAGTCGTTTAATTAGAAGAATAAGAAGCTATTTTCAAAGTACTAAACAACTTTAGCGGAAGGAGCAAGGCGTTGAGGAGGGGCAATACCCATCATATACGTAATAATTTCTGTTCGTTTTAATTTTTAATGTTGCTCCTTACTTTCGGTTGAAATAACTGGTTTTCTTTTATAAACAAACATAAATCAGCGATACCCTAACTTATATATAGGCTATATTTGTGAATTTTTGTATTAGTGAAATCAAAATTATAAAATTGTAATTAAATATTGTAATAAATTGGACGTAATCAAAAACTGTTATTCTGTTGTATTTATAGGATTTTCTCATATGTGTTTTCACTGAGGATAGAAATTATAAATGTTTGTTTAAAGTTTCAATGTCGCTCTTTACTTCTGTCAGAATTTTGTTTTAATTGATAACTGTTTTCAAAAATGTATTCAAAGATAAATTTCTCACACATGTTTACACCAAGGATAGACGACCACCCATTATTAAATTGGATTAAAAATTAAATTGGGTTTGAATATGCCAGCAATTTAACTAAAAGCTAAAATATCGCAACTTTGTAACATTTGCATTGTTCTAATAACAGACGTCATAATTGCGATTTGACAAGAAATTATAAATGTTTGTTTAAAGTTTCAATTTAACTCTACTTCTTTAAGATTTTTATTTATTTATTAATAACTGTTAATAATAGTTTTCCAAGCTACATTAAGGTGGGAGGGGTCACGTTTGACAAGAAGTACATTCGCTTTCAGGTTTAATAAAATAGTGGAAGTACAATTTAAATGTTGTAAATGCTAAAAGTGACGAAAGTAACTATTCAAATTAAATTTACAGGTGCCGGAAACCCCAAAAACAAATCGAAACCAGCATGAAGAAGCCAGATGCGCAAAACTGATTACAAAAACAGTTTCGTCCTAGAAGTGCTGACAGAAGAGCTTAGGAATACTTTTGAATGTAACGAATTTGGCAAGATAAGCATAAGGAAAAGAGGTTGTACCTCTTTAATCAGAAATTATTTTAAAAAAGAGTGTCAAATAGTTTTTTTTAAATAATCATACGAAGAATAAGATAAAGTCTAGCGCAAAATGCAAACTTGATGGATGTAACGCAAAGTACAGGTTTAGTTCTAATTGCACTATTGACGAGATTATAACTACCACGGACATGACAATCACTTTTGATGTAGATCAAGTGGGAATAGCGTGTCATGATCAATCCAAGAGGGTCAGAATGGAACTCTCGGGTGTTGCAAGGAAGAAAAAAACAGGAGGAACTACAAAACAAAGGATAGGATTATGGTCAATTCCAACAAAACCAGCAAAGATTTTTAGAATCCAATGACGAAAACAAAATGCTCATGCTGCCCTTTAGCTTAAGTGTCCATCATACGGCTCTGTCAGACCTTTCGAAATCTCTCAAAACTCAACTACATCCCTTCTTGGAATTGGAGATCAAGATGAAAAGATTTCAAGCGGCAACAAGTTTAGATGAGTCAAACGAAAAAAAAAACCAGCATAAATGGATACGTCCAAAGACTGTCATGGCATCCATTTTGCATAGTACTTTTTTCAGAAAAGCAGATGGAATTGACCATACAGGAATTAAGAATTAACCAGGACCTTGTGCTTCACTTGGATGCAGGGGAGGGGGGTTAATACGTAAAATAGGGCCTAGCGATAAAAAAAATTCTTGTATTCATTAGTGTCAGGAGGTGGAGGACCGGGCCTTCCTCCAGTTTCCTACTTTGATGTGGTAAGTGATACACATGATACGTAAGCCATTGCGATAATTTTAGAAGATTTTATCTGTCCGCTATACCGTAGAACAAAAAAAAATTGTTCTTTTTATAGTAACAGATTTTTCTTGGGCCATGATGTATGCAGTTCTTCAGGCACTAAATAAAGATACGTTAATACAGTATTTGAACTGATGTTATGATGTGGCTAAGCTAATCCTATGTGCGGCACATATGATCAAATTTATTTATAGGTTCTGCGCTCTTGAGTACAAAGATTCTAAGACAACTGACTTCATAGTTCGTTCAGTAGCTATGATAATGCAACAAGAATCGTTGGAGTCGATAAAAGAATACTGGACCGGCTTAAGAGCACTTTTAACCGAAAAATATATTACAGATAAGTTAAAATCAAGAGCACTGGATCTATTAAAATCTGTAAGTGAACCTTCTAGCCTAAGGTTCCAACCAGATGCTGTCTCTGAAGACAAGACTATAGACGATTGTGAGTTTACTGGTAATTGTGACGCTGATAATAAAAATCCTTTTATATCTTTCTTTTCTTTTCATGACGAATGCTCAGGGGATAATAGTAGGGAAAGGGAATTAGACCGTTATTATAGTTTGAAAGTTTGTCATAGGCTAGAACAAATAATTATTAAACTTTGCCCTTTAACAACTGCAATAATGCTAAATGGTAGATTTACTAGGCATACAAATGCATCAGTAGAAAATTATTTCAAAATAATGAAAAGACAGGTTTACAACGTTGGGCAAGTCCCATGGACCCTGGTGAATTTGTGGATACGAGTTATATAAATGCCACACCCATGGTTTCAAACAGGATTACTTTCCTGAATAACTATCCCCCTACCTCTAAAATTACTAGCTCAAGAAAACGAATGGATATTGATATGGAGCAACAAAAAGATAAAGAAAAGGAAAAGCAATTCCCAAAAATGGACACTGTAAAAGAGGTATGGAAGAAAAAAAAACAATAAAAAAATAATAACTGGCTCCAAATATCATGACCCGTCCCCTAACCTTTGTCTTTCACCTGAATACATCATACCTGCTGAAAAATTGAATAGAAGAAACATAAAATTAGCTAAAAAAGCACTTTCGAAAAATGAACAGTTGGACAACTTCCAAGACTTTAGCAGCGCGTATTCAAAGTATTCTTCGGGTCACAGCGATTCAACTGTTATAGGAAGAGTGTCAGTTGGGGGGGGAGGAAGGAAAACAATTTGGCAAACACTTCAATAGGTGAACTGGCGTCAATAATAGGACAGGCTTAACTAAGCGATCAGATTATGGAGGCCTATATAATGAATAGAATAAAGGAAAGAAAGCTAGGCCATGGTGTCGTTCTTCAAGGAGCACCACTTGTAAACAAGATCTTATTACAACTCAAGGATCCAGGTTATTTGATTCCTGCCAAAATTTCGATTTTTTTGGTTAACGAGTTTGGTGTGCACTGGACGCTTATTTTTATTGATAGTCTGACCAGGAGTTACATTTTTTTTTTACCCTTTACAGGGTGAAGACGAATATTTGGGCAAATTTCCAAACGTTTTTCTTGATAAGTGCCCTGATTTAAAAATGCTACCCTTTAAATTAAAAAAAAACAAGAAGATGGTTTCAATTGGGGGCTGATGTGACTTCAATTTATAGATTTTCTTTGCAACTCAATAAATTTGGAGTGTGAAGATCCACTCAACGATCTCTACTTAAATTTCAGAGACGAAGAAAATATAATTGACAATTTGGCAGATGACGAAAGTAGCAATACAATGCGAGCCCAAATCTTTGCAGAAATTGTAAAAGCCATGGATGTATCATTGGACTAATATTTGCAGAATTTGCAGAGTGTCACCTGTAACATATCAGTCAAATTCTGACTCGTCGGATTCAGATGATGCAATAAATTGGATTGGATGTAATACAAATGAAGACCATTGGTTCCACAGGGATTGTCTCTTTAAAACGCTTAAAACCGTACAAAAGAGAAAATTAAACTGTCTAATTTTTAAAACATTATAGCTTTTTGAAATTATTAAGCTTTTGAAAGAGATAAATTCAACAGTCATGTAAATAATATTCAATTATATCTTTCCAAATGAAAAACAATGGATGACTTGAATCCAATACAAGAACTGAGTCAGATAAAACAGTTGAATCAAACGACATTCATAGTTTTGCATAGCTTATAAAATGTGTGCATAATAGTGCCAACTTGGCCCTAGACTCAATTTTTTGCTGAAGTAGATAGGGCTAAATGTTGGATTGATAAATTAGTTTGGGTTAAAAACAATTCCGCACTGGAATTAGACTAATTGATTACTTTGGCTCAAGAAAATCGGTCTCTTCATTTGTTTACACTGAGTTATTTATTCTATGCTTAAAAACTTAACTTTAAAAGTTAATTATCAAAAAAAAATCTAAAAAAAAAGGCTCCGTAAAGGTAAGTTTTGGGTGCTCAACTGTTGCACAAGTTTCGTATATCTAAAATTCAGGAGTAAACCAAATATTCCTTTTCAATGTAAATTGAATGGTTGTGGGACAAACTAAATTGTGACCAAGATGAAGAAAAAAAAATCTTGATATTAGCTAAAATTCATTACCTATTGTATATTAAAACATTCGGGTCAACTAAAAATAAAAAAAAACAAATTAGTGCTAGAGGCCAATCTGTTTTTCTTAATGAAGTTTATTTATTTTTTTCTATGTTTCATGTAGGCTACTTCGTAGTTTCACTCAGAAAGATTTTAAACAGAAAATAATTGGTATATTTTATCACAAAATAAAAGCGAGATTTAAGAAAATAAATTGAATTCTATGGAGCTTGGAAGTCTTGAAAAAAGCAATATTTCATTGGTCGTTACACTTAAAAATAAGCTAGTTAAATAAACATTTGTATCTACAAGTCTGTGTTAGAAACTGGTATATTTTCATTTTTGTGTCATTTTGTGTTTTATATTCCTCGTTTATGTGGTTTTTTTTTAATATAAACTTCGTCAAAATAAGTTGATTAACTTGGTAATTAATGGCGGATTTTATCATCCTGAAAGAAAATAAAATTGCTAGTTATTACACAGCTGAAGAACATGAAAAACAATTTGAAACAAGAGAACATTCATTGTCTATTATAATGTTTAGAGTTACTCCAATTTTCCTCATCTGTCTTCGCTTTGTTAATGTAATTTTTATTTTACTTTTATCTTAGTTTAGCCAAAAAAATCAGGCAAAAGTAGCAAACTCAGGGAAAATTCCTTCAACACCATGTATCAAGTTGTTGGTCATGCAGAAAATTCAATCGACAGCTCTGTTTAATAATGTTCTCTGTTTCTGTTTATTTAACTTCATTTGCTTTATTGATGACTTTCAGAAATTTTTGGTTTATTAATGACGACCAAAAGTGAATGATGGAAGATAGTTTAAGCGACCTTAAGTTTATAAATTTCTAAATTATAACGTCGTTGAGTGGAGGAGGTGCCGTAGCCACTCTTTGCAGTTAAAGCTGTAAGAGTATATAATAAAAAAAAGATGCTACGCGGGAAAAGTGAAAAACTAAAATGACAGTAGTGCCATTATTCAGCTTTTTTTTTATTATAATTGAGTTGGGAGGGGACACTGAAATTATCTTTCCCCGGGTACTACCAATACCAGAAATTATTATGCTTGAAACAACGTGGAAGGCTTACACACTTCTCCAGAAACTAGTCAAATAATTCCATAAAACCACAGTTTTTCATAATCAGACTTAAAATTAAATGCTGAAAAAGCATAAAACACTAGTAAGTATTAATTTCCAATACAACTTAATGTCGGCTGAAGTAGAGGTATATGCAAAAGCCTAACATTCTAGTGAAAGGGTGACAGTAATCATATTTCAGGTTAATTTGACTTATTTTATGTATAATCATTTTTCTGACTTTCTTGCCAACAAATCTTTTTTTTGACGAATTTTCACTTCCTTTATTTTCCTACTTTCAGGCATCTTTTGCTGCATAAGGCTATTGAAGATCCTCTGTTAAGGAATTCATAAATATCCACTGAAACAAGCAAATAATGAGGAGCAAAGAGAGTTCATCTTAGCCCAACATATTCAAAGCCAAAGTTGAAGAAACAAATGAAGACGAATGCTTTGGTATTGTTCAAGCTTCATGAAGGCTGATAATTGAACTTGAGCTATTTATGTTTTGTGAATAAATCATGACGAAGTTTTTTCATTTTTCTAGATTATTTTCGTAATAAATGATTCCTTTAAGAACATTAAATAAAAAAAACAAGTTTTTTAAACTGAAAGTAAGGAGCGACATTAAAACTTAAAACGAACAGAAATTATTCCGTATATGAAAGGGGCTGTCCCCTCCTCAACGCCTCGCTCTTTATTCCGTATATGAAAGGGGCTGTCCCCTCCTCAACGCCTCGCTCTTTACGCTAAAGTTTTTTATTGTTTTAAAAAATAAAGTTGTGAGACAGAGTCAAACTTTAGCGTAAAGAGCGAGGCGTTGAGGAGGGGACAGCCCCTTTCATATACGGAATAAAGAGCGAGGCGTTGAGGAGGGGACAGCCCCTTTCATATACGGAATAATTTCTGTTCGTTTTAAGTTTTAATGTCGCTCCTTACTTTCAGTTTAAAAAACTTGTTTTTTTTATTTAATTTCTGATCGTTTTTTAGTTAATGCAGCTTTTATTTGCATAAAAATTTTACTTTTCTTTTGCTAAATGAATGTCTTTACAAATTAACTTACGTAACTAACTTCTATATTCGTATATTTTTCTTCTGGCAAAAATTCAAAGTTGCAGATTTTTGCAGATATGAGCTTGAAACCTATGTAATAGGGTTTTCTGATACGCTGAATCTGACGTTGTGATTTTCATTAAAATTCTTTCACTTGTAGGGGATGTTTCCCCCCTCTTTAAAAAATCGAGTAAATTTCCTCAGGCTTGTTGCCTTTGATGAGTAATACTAAACATAATAAAATTTATATATTTAGAATCAGCATTATAAACACATTCTTTTGATACATTTATTGACATCAAAATTCCGTTTTTAAAAGTTTCGATTACTATTGAGCCGTATCGCTTGTTTTTTTATTGTTTTTTTATTACGTATATGTTATTACGTATATGAGGGGTTCTGCCCTTAGTCAATACCACGCTCTTTACGTTAAAAGTTAAAAAAAAATTTGATTCACAAACCCCTGAATCACAAAGGCCGTTTAATTAGAATAGATAGCTCTTTTGAAAGCACTAAAAAAAAACTGTAGCGTAAAGAGCGAGGTATTGACTTGGGGGAGAACCCCCTCACATACGTTATAATTTCTGTTCGTTTTAAGTTCTAATATTCCTTCTTACATTTCAGTTGAAAAAACTTGGTTTTTTTTTTATGTAATTTCTGATCGTTTTTTAAATAATGCTTGGAAATCCGGCGCCCCCTTCATAGAAATGTCCCTTACCCCAAAGAAACATCCTCCACGGAAATATTCTCCAGAGTAACTCCCTCCTTTAGCCCCCCCTCCAGAAAAAATCCTTCCTGAAAATGGTTGTATACTTCCCAATAACCAATAAATAATGCTGGCAAGTCCGGCGCCCCCTTCATGGCGATTTCCCTTCCCCCATGAAAACTTCCTTTATGAAAAGATCCTCCAACATAACCCCCGACCCACCCTTCCCTCCCACTAGCAGAAAAAAAACCTCCTGAAAACTTCTGTATACTTCCGAATAACCAATACTATATGTTAACATTGGGTAAAGTTCATATCTTTTAGCCCTCCCTCTGGGTACTTCGGGGGATTAAGTCATCCCAAAAGACATATTTATCATATTTTCGACCATGCTGAACAAAATGGCTATCTCAAAATTTTGATCGGGTGACTTTGGTAAAAAAATAAGCGTGGGAGGGGGCCTAGTTGCCCTCCATTTTTTTGGTCACTTAAAAAGGGCACTAGAACTTTTAATTTCCGTTCCAATGAGCCCTCCCACGATATTCTAGGACCACTGGGTCGATACGATCACCCATGGGAAAAAAAAAAAAAAACAAACAAACAAACAAACAAACAAATAAACACGCATCCGTGATCTTTCTTCTGGCAAAAAATGCAAAAATCCACATTTTTGTAGATAGGAGCTTGAAACCTCTACAGTAGGGTTCTCTGATACGCTGAATATGATGGTGTGATTTTCATTAAGGTTCTATAACTTTTAGGGGGTCTTTCCCCCTTTTTTTGAAAATCAGCCAAATTTTCTCAGGCGCGTAACTTTTGATGGGTAGCTCTAAACTTGATGAAAGTTATATATTTGAAATCAGCATTGAAATCTGATTCTTTTGATATATCTATTGGTATCAAAAACCCGTTTTCTAGAGTTTCGGTTACCATTGAGCCGGGTCGCTCCTTACTTACAGTTCGTTACCACGAACTGTTTGAAAATGTATTCGCTCCACAGTGAACTAGGGAATATAGGGAAAAATAAATTGTTAAATTAGAAAATCAAACAGACATTTAACAATGGAAAACAAATTGAATTATATGATAAATTTACGGGGCAATTATTTATTTGAGTTGTTGGTCTTCTATGCTGGATATCAAGGCCGTATCCAGAGGGAGGGGGGGGGGGGTCAGGGTGTTTTGACCCCCCCCCCCCCAGATGTTTGTCTGAATCGTAAAAACGTAACAAAAATGGATATAAACAAATTTTGTATGCGTTTTTTGATGCGATCTTACTTCTTTTTTTTGTATGCGTCTAAGAGAAAAGGGCTAGAGTCATAATTACGCAACGACTCTCTCCAGAAATGATGATTATTTCAACCTTGAGAAAGGGTCGTTGATTTTTAATGCGGAGTAATTTTATAAATCTTGAAGGCTTTAGCGTAAAGAGCGAGAGTTGGGGAGGGGGTAGACCCCATCCTCATTATTTTAAGGTTTAATTTTCTTCCCAACTTTCACTTCAAAAAAAGATTTTTATTTAAGACCTGTCTATAATTCTTTGCTAAATTAAAACGGTATACTGAGCATAACCAGTCAAACTAGGGGGCAAGGGCCATAGTTTGACAGCCATTTAATTGAGCATTGTTGAGAAGTCCAATAATCAAGAGCTAATTGTGGTTGTGCTCCGACTTGTGGCGAGTGACAGCTCATTTAAAATGCCTCATCTGTCTGATGATAGCACTCCACGTTTTGAGAAGAATAGAAACCTTTTTCTCATTCTTTGACCTTATGGCTGGAATTTTAAGACTAAGGCGATAAGAAAATCGCCCTGGTTAAATGAAAAAGTCACAAAGAGTTGTAGCAATGAAGAAAATATTGAATGTTATGGTAAATCTAAGGCCTATTGCTTTTCACTTCATAAAATCAAACAGTTCGTGGTAACGAACTGTAAGTAAGGAGCGACCCGGCTCAATGGTAACCGAAACTCTAGAAAACGGTATTTTGATACAAATAAATACATCAAAAGAATCACATTTTAATGCTGATTTCAAATATATAACTTTCATCAAGTTTAATCCTACCCATCAAAAGTTAGGCGCCTGAGAAAATTTGGCTGATTTTCGAAAAAGGGGGGAAAGACCCTCTAAAAGTTATAGAACCTTAATGAAAATCACACCATCATATTCCGCGTATCAGAGAACCCTACTGTAGAGGTTTCAAGCTCCCATCTACAAAAATGTGGAATTTTGCATTTTTTGCCAGAAGAAAGATCACGGGTGCGTGTTTATTTGTTTGTTTGTTTGTTTGTTTTTTTTTTTTCCCCAGGGGTGATCGTATCGAACCAGTTGTCCTAAAATATCGTGGAAGGGCTCATGGATGAAATTGAAAGTTCTAGTGCCCTTTTTAAGTGACCAAAAAAAATGGAGGGCAACTAGGCCCCCTCCCACGCTCATTTTTTTCCCAAAGTCACCTGATCAAAATTTTGAGATAGGCATTTTGTTCAGCATGTTCGAAAATATTATAAGTATTTCTTTTAGGATGACTTAATCCCCCGAACTTCCCGGGGGGAGGGCTGAAAGTTATGAACTTTACCCAATGTTAACATATAGTATTGGTTATTTGGAAGTATACAGACGTTTTCAGGGGAGATTTTTCCTGGTAGTGGAGGGGGGGTGGGTCAGGGGTTATGTGGGAGGATCTTTCCATGAAGGAAGTTTTCATGGGGGAAGGGACATTGCTATGAAGGGGACGCCGGACTTCCCAGCATTATTTAAAAAAAGATCATAAATTTAATATAAAAAAACAAGTATTTCAACTACAACAGCAGCAACATCGAAACTTTAAACGAACAGAAAATATTACATATATAATTGGGTTCACCCCGTAGTCAATGCCTCGCTCTTTAAGCCAAAGATTTTTTAGTACTTTCTTAAGAGCTATTTATTCTAATTAACGGCCTTTGTGATTAAGCGGTCATTTCTAAAGAATTGGAACAAAATTTGAAGTTTCGCTTAAAGAGCAAGGTATTGACTAGTGGGCGAACCCCCTAATAAATGTATTAAAAATATATGAATATAGAAGTTCGTTACGTAAGTTAATTCGTAAGTTTCGTATATTTATTACTAATAAAAACGTTCATAAATAAAATTAAACAAGTTTCGAGAAAGCCATTTAACTAAATAAAAGTAAATTAATATGAAAATTTTGTTTTAATTATTCATGTACGGTGAGCCAAGATCAAAACCTGCATTTATTCAAAAACGTTCAAAAATTAAATAAAAAAAACAAGTTTTTTAAACTGAAAGTAAGGAGCGACATTAAAACTTAAAACGAACAGAAATTATTCTGTATATGAAAGAGACTGTCCCCTCCGCAACGCCTCGCTCTTTACGCTAAAGTTTGACTCTGTCTCACAACTTTATTTTTTAAAACAATAAAAAAAATTAGCGTAAAGAGCGAGGCGTTGCGGAGGGGACAGTCTCTTTCATATACAGAATAATTTCTGTTCGTTTTAAGTTTTAATGTCGCTCCTTACTTTCGGTTTAAAAAACTTGTTTTTTTTATTTAATCACTGTATAGGACATTATAAGCCAAAGCAAGGCAAAGCAACGACATCGCCTGCTTTTTTGTAAGCGAGGATTTTGAATTTCATAAAAAAAATTATTTGGGAACTAAATTGATTTAAAGACTTTTAAACGCGGTAAGACGTATACATTATGAATCAGCGAAAAATGGGCTTTAAAATGAGCTACTAGTCAAGCAGATAAGGTTTAGTCCCAAAAAGTAGTGTCTGACCCCTTAGAATCTCCTCTGATGTGAATCAATTGTGATTGTGCTCCGATTTGTGGCGACTGACAGCTCATTTGAAACGTCTAATCCGTTTGATGATAGCACTCCACGTTTTGAGAAGAATAGGAACCTTTTTCTCATTCTTTGACCTTATGGCGGGAATTTTAAGATTAGGGTGATAAGAGAATCGCCCTGGTTAAATGAAAAAGTCACAAAGAGTTGTAGCAATGAAGAAAATATTAAATCTTATGGGAAATTGTTTTCACTTGATAAAAACACTGTATAGGACATAATAAGTCAAAGCAAGGCCATCGCCTGCTTTTTTGTAAGAGAAGGATTTTGAATTTCTTCAAAAAACTTTATTTGGGAACTAAATTGAATTCAAGAATTTCAAACGCGGTAAGACGTATATATTATGAATCAGGGAAAAATGCGCTTTAAATTGAGCTACTAGTCAAGCAGATAAGGTTTAGTCCCAAAAAGTAGTGTCTGACCCCTTAGAATCTCCTCTGCTGTGAGTCAATTGTGATTGTGCTCCGATTTGTGACGATTGACAGCTCATTTGAAACGCCTCATCCGTCTGATGAGAGCACTCCAAGTTTTGAGAAGAATAAGAACCCTTTTCTCATTCTTTGACCTTATGGCTGGAATTTTAAGACTAGGGCGATAAGAAAATCGCCCTGGTTAAATGAAAAAGTCACAAAAAGTTGTAGCAATGAAGGAAATATTGAATGTTATGGCAATGCTATGGTAAATTGTTTTTCCCTTCATAAAAACACTGTACAGGACATAATAAGCCAAAGCAAGGCAAAGCAACGCCCTCGCCCGCTTTTTTGTAGGACAAGAATTTTGAATTTCAAAAAAAAAAAACTTTATTTGGGAACTAAATTGAATTCAAGACTTTTAAACGCGGTAAGACGTATATATTATGAATTAGCGAAAAATGGGCTTTAAGATGAGCTACTAGTCAAGCAGATAATGTTTAGTCCCGAAAAGTAGTGTCTGACCCCTTAGAATCTCCTCTGCTGTGAGTCAATTATGATTGTGCTCTGATTTTTGGCAAGTGACAGCTCATTTGAAACGTCTCATCCGTCTGATGATAGCACTCCATGTTTTGAGAAGAATAGGAACCTTTTTCTCATTCTTTGACCTTATGGCTGGAATTTTAAGACTAGGGCGATAAGAAAATAGCCCTGGCTAAATGAAAACGTCACAAAGAGTTGTAGCAATGAAGACAATATTGAATGTTATGGCAATGCTATGGTAAATTGTTTTTCCCTTCATAAGAACACTGTATAGGACATAATAAGCCAAAGCAAGGCAAAGCAAGGCAATCGCCCTCTTTTTTGTAAGACAAGGATTTTGAATTTCTTAAAAAAAAAACTTTATTTGGGAACTAAATTGAATTCAAGAATTTTAAACGTGGTAAGACGTATATATTATGAATCAGCGAAAAATGGGCTTTAAAAGAAGCTACTAGTCAAGCAGATAAGGTTTAGTCCCAAAAAGTAGTGTCTGACCCCTTAGAATATTCTCTGTTGTGAGTCAATTGTGTTTAAGTATGTTTAATAGTCCTTTAGGTTAAAGGAGACAACATTTGGCAACACTGTAATCAATTTGAAAGATTGGGTGATCAGCGAGGGATGTTTTCTTAAAAATTTGGCAACACTGAACATAGGGCGATGGCCAGGGCGATGGGCGATTACTTCAGGCTGGTGACCCCTTTGCCAAAAAGTATCATATCACACCTTTTGAATAATCTCAGCAAAAATAAAATAGGTTCTTCGGCACTCTTATTGGGAGTCTCGATATTTTAAGCTGAGGCAACAGTTTGCTAATTTTTATATTGAATAGATCCAAATGTGCTTAATACTGAGGATACCGACTGCTAATTTTTTTTCTCGGGAAGATATTTAAAATAGTCTATATCGGTCAATGTTTCATAAAACTGTGATAGTTTGAAAACATAAGTCGATATCATAAATGAAAGAGAACCAATAGCAAAAGCTCTTTGAGCCCAGTATATAAACTAAAAAGAAAAAAAAACTTTATAATTGCTATGGAATATCCATGGTAGGTCTGACCCTGTGAATTTTAACCAGGAATGCGCGTATCCTTGCGGTTACGCCATAGATAGTTTAAAGCACAGTTCATATAATTATCCAGTATGATCATTCCCTATCTCACCCATTATAAAAACCTGGACCGGGGTTCGAGTGCTCCGGAGAACGTTTTTGCAGATATAAACATAAGCGAAGTCAGATCTTTTCATGGGTAGACAAGTCAGACTGTGATCTAATCGGAAACAAGTGGAAACCCGCTATTACGAATAATGCACTTTGTTGGAAACAATCGGAAACAGACTAACCCGCATTCCCGCTAATGCAGAAATAAGTGGGAGGAGCTTTTTGTTCGCACCGAGAACGAAGACCAGAAATGATCTGCGATAAGCTTACTGGATAATTATATGAACTGTGGTTTAAAGACACTTCAAAAGAAGTTGTCATGGTTGCAAAATATTTTATTTAAGTTTTAGTACAGCTTCTGAAATAATAAAAACAAGTAGTTAACATGAGGAATAAGTAACGAAACTATTCAAACAAACAAAATTTAGTGCCAGAAGGTACACCATTTCAATGTGTGTAATATCATATACAAATGATGCGTAGGAGAGCGCTACGGGAATGGTTTGTAATAGAGATTTCCTTGTGATGTGTCAAGTAATGTTCCTATTTTACCAACTTAGTTTGTGTAAATTGCTGTGCTCGAAAGAAATGGCAACAGCAGTTTTCAGTCAGACCGTACGAGAAAAGATCTTGACTTCGATAAGTGATTAGCAAGCGAAAAAGAGAAGAGTTAAAGTCTTATGGGGTAAGTCTTCCATCTAAGGGTAGACTTGTAGCAGCACATCACAGAGCTCGCAAACAGAGCCAGAAGAGTTGGACTGGTAATCAGTCCCCAAAAAAAAAGAAAGACATGCGCAGTAATGTTAATTCCATGCCAGGCCGACCACTGATGATCGGCTCTGTTCTGAAGAGCTAGAAGAAATTGCAGAATTTAAGTATATTGGAAGCCTGGAGCCCGAGATCATTAAACGCATTGGGTGTGTCGGCAATGCTCTTACAAAACTAGTTAAAGTGTGGCAAAACTCTGCATACGCTCTAAAGCTCAACCGAAGCCTAAATAGCAATTTCCTCTCTGTACTACTGCATCGATGTGAGATATGGGTATCGACAAAATAGCTTGAAAAACAAATACAAGTTTTTAAAGTTAATCACCTCTGGTGCATTCTGGGTATCCACTAATCTGATAGGATTACGAGCACCTTCATACGTGAAAAAACAAAGCAGCCATTGACAGTTGAGAGTACTCAAAGTAGTAGATGACGGTAATGAGGCCTTATGTTCTGTAGCGCGAAATTAGACTTTCTCTTGATGTTTGGTGTTGGGTTCACCCCGGTATTAGAAGACATGGATGGAAAAAAGCGTTGCTTGGCCGATGCCTTGAGAGGGAAGCTGCACTGACCGGTAAATCTTTGCTTCACCTGTGGTCGCAAGCTCTTGGGAGATCGTCGTGAAGAATAACCGGTACGAGAGGAACTAAGGCTTAGTAAGTTCAATTAACAAGCTTGTCGTAAAAACACAAAACAAACAAATTGAGAAAAACCTCTCATCCCTAGAAGATAAAGAAAAAGAAGAAAGTATGGTGAAAATTCTATTAAATATTTAATAGAATTGATATGTAGAAGAGGATAGCTGCACTAAGCTACAATGTATAACATGTTGAGATATGTTATCCAACGGCTACATGAAATCTTCCTTGGCTTTTTGGCATCTACAAACCAAAGATGGCTATTATACTAACAAGGACCCTGTTCCTTAAAAACTTGGAGCAAATAATACAAAATCCAATTTAAAACATCATAAAATCAGTAAATAAGATTTAGAAAAACCCGTTGAATCTAGTTAACTCGTCAACTATTGTATTGCTAAGTATGGCAAAAATTACACAATTGCCAAAAAAGTGATTCTTCTTTGTATAAAAGATGTTGTTCGTTGAATAATCGGGGAAGAACAAAAAAATCAAATAAACGATATTCTATTCCATTTTCGAAAAAAAAAATATTTTGAACAATTCAAGATATATCTGATGAACAGATATTTATAACCACAATTGAAAATATTGATTTTCTGCTATTCAAGTTGACGAAAGCATAGATGTTGTCAATTATTCTGGTCATTGCACGATACTTGATCGATGACGAACCATTGAAAAATTTATTGCTTTGTCAATTGTTGACAAAAAGCATTAGAGCAGAGGATATACCTAACACAATTAATAATTATTTCAAAGATAATGGTACTGATTGGCTTAAGTATATTGTGTTATTTACAGACGGTGCCAAATCTATATCTGTCATACTCTGGTCCACGGGGGCATGTAATAGAGTAGCTATTACTATCAATTGAAGTCATGATTGTATCCATATATAAAATTCAGTATTTCAAAAACCTTCCTGACGATTTCAAAGCGGATTAAAGCTATTAATTCATACAACCAATACCCACAAACTGGACATGTTTTAAATCTCAGGGTCATGACATGGAAAGTAAGGGTGGCAAACAAAATCCACAAGCCCTCGTTTGCGTAACACCAAAGTATTACTATTTAGGACAGGTGATCTTGCAAACTGTCAATGCGCATGTGCATACATGGCCGAATTAGAAATATACTAGAAGCACCAAATGCCAACCAGGAGGATCGTAAAAATTCTGATTTATTCAATAAAGAGTGGTTGTAATTGGCTGTCAGTAAGGCTTTGATAAAATACCACTACATAAAATACCACTTTCCTTTACATTACTTTACGTCAGTGTTAAAAGCCTCTGATTGCCTGAGAGTAATCTCATGTGATAACTTTTATCAATAAAACGTCACAGACTTTTTTGATAAAAATTAGCAATTCTTGTGCAGTTACTAAGACCCGCCATTTGCACTTGGGCATTGGCACTGCACAAGCAGACTGGTCCAAAATGGCGACACTTGTGTGCTCTTTAGAATGACCGTGACGCTTGTCTGCCACGTTCACACCCTAAAAATACTCATTCTATATTGACTTTTTATGTTGCTATTTGAACTTAGACACGAAGTTTAAGTTTGATCTTTAAGATTATTATTTTCAGTTGTTGTCCAAATTGCCCGACAAAAAATTGTCTCATGTCAGTGTTTCCACTTCTGCGGATTTTTCCGCAGATCTACAGAACTGATGTCTTTCTCAATACAAAAGAACATAGTTATGGAACCTGCGAAAAACCTACTGAAAAACCGGAATCCTATTGAAAATGTCATATTCACCCTTCCCTTATAATACTTATCCCAAATCCCCAGAGAATTCTGCTACATATTCCAAATTCTTGACTAAAAATGTTTTCAGACCATATTTTGATACATCTGACATGCGATGTTTTTTTTCTGAGGTATTGGTAAAAAAAATTCTCTAGAAACAAAACAGGCACGAAATTCAAGTTCTTCTTGCTTGCAAGTATGATTATCATTGGAATACGTATGAGCTTACTTGCTGTCTAGTCGCTGAGTCAAAGGTTCGTGCAAATTTGGAAAAAAAAAAGTGTGAAAGTCGGTCCACAGGGGCAGTTTGATGTGTTATTTCGAATGAGACTGGACAAGTGATCCGACTACCTTAAGAGGGAGAAACAGGGGTAAAAGCTGCCCAAAAGGGGGAAAAGCAAAAAAAAACTTCCTATTTTAGCTTGATATTCGGTGTGTATACTCGGTATTAGAAAGAAATTGAAGCAAAGTGATGGACAAGGTGCTTCGAGTGTCCCAACATCAAAGGGAGGGGTGGGGGTGAAATTCACCTAACAGGGGGGAAACGGGAAAAATTTGTTTTGCCTATTTCAAATTAGTATTCGGTTTGTTTATTCAATCTTATATAGTCACTGATTTAATGCCATGGCGAAAGTGCAGAGGATGTCCTGGGAGGGGGGAAACAGGGGTAAATGCTAAAGAAGGGAAATTTCTGATCACCTTTCTCTGAGTTTGTTCTCGCCATTTCAGGAGGCATTCTCAAGATCGATTGGTACAGTATTACATCCTAAATCCTGGATATAATAACTACTAGAACTGGACTAATAACTACTATAATCCTGGATATAAAACTACTATAACTTTCTTTTAAAAATATGGCTTTCATCACTGAAGGAAGAAATAAAAAAAGGTAAAAGTAAGAAAGAGAAAAAAAGAAAAGTGGTATGCAGTTGGTGCCCTGGTTCAGCAGCCTATTTGTTGCTGGCGTCAGATCTGTAGCACGCTCCATTACAAACACACAGATCAGTGCACGGTAATGAACCCTTCATGCACTTGTATGTTGGCTTGCAGGATTTCTTGCATCCACATTTGACCAGTTCTTTGCACACCTTCGAAGCCGTGGGTAGCGTCGTCCAGACAGGATACCACTTATCATTTACGAGCTTCCATCCAAATTCAGAGAGGGAAGGAGGATTCTGAATGGGGTCGGCTGCTCTTCCCCAGATTCGGCCATCCTGAGAGTGTTCACATCTGGTGTGCTGAAGAAGGGCGTCGGATGTTGGTGAGATGCGGTCAATCTTCCGTTCCTTGGCAAAAAGCCATTTTCTCGCTTCGTCAACACCCTGGACTTCACTTGTCCACTCATAGCATAAAACTACAAATCTCTCTAGTAGCTCTTGTATTTGCGGTCCCGTAGTAGTCGACGCAGACGACAAATCCAAGAACGCGTCAGTTGCATCGGGATAACTTCTCCAGACATCAAAGGCTTTCTTCTTTCCAATACCAGAAAACGAAGATACTGTATCGCAGCCTGTAGACGCGAGGAAACCAGGCAAAGCTTTTGACTTTAGGGGGCCAAGCGTATGATGAATTTTGTGAGCTGAGGTGATTCTGCGCTGCTGCTTCCCACCAAAGTCCACCCAGAGCTCAATAAGTGGGACGTATGAGCAAGCGGTCACAGCTAGCACGAGCACATCTGTATCTACGGTTTGTATCATAACTTTTTTGTGACTAGACAGGTAGCAGTGACGAACGTGGAGGATAATTCGCGTATCTGCCTCTTTATGATCGCAAGGGACCAAATCATCTAGAGCAGCTGACACCGAAGGCACAACATCTGAATCATTTGTGCTATAAACTTCTTTTCCAAACAAATTCATGCTTGCAAGCGATCTGCTAACAGGAAGAACAGTTACTCTTTGTTTTCTTTGGTACGGAGGAAAGCAGCCCAGTTCCGAAGGATAGGAGTCGATTCTCTTAGGCTGACTCGCTGTTCAAAACCTCTCCTTTCTCTTTCTCCTTTCTTCAATCTGCTTTTGATGTACCTGTCCCATATAACGTCGATGCGACTAACCGTCTCTAGTTGGCTATGAATGTTCAGTAGAAAGACTGTGTTCGCGTAATCTTTGAAAAATTTGCAGGAGCCGGATGCAAGCATATGAACCAAGGCCGTTCCATGGAATACTTTTGCACTGACTCAAGGAATAGTAGTTGGTATATCCAGCAATGCATCTAAACAAGTTGTAAAGTCAGACTTTGCAGTTTTCCCAAGGGATCCGATGTCGGACAGTGCAGGGGGATCGGGCTAGTTCTCATGCTTAAAAAACTCGTCCATGTTGTCATCACGAGACTGGCAGGCAATGTACAATCTACCAAACAAAGAACAACTGTTTTTCAGACTAGAAATCTTTTGTTTTGCCTTTGAAGGTTTTTTGGCTACCATACTTGTAAATAGTGGTAGGTTGTTTTTCTTAATAACATCTTTGACTGGTGAGGAGCAGGTTGTCAGTCATTCTTCAGTAAACTTTTTATATTGGTCGAGTCCAATTTTGTATGCGTTCCTGGCGCTGTGTACTACGTTACTGGGCATGACCTTCCTCGTTTCCAGGGTAAGAAGGTCGTTTTCTGATTCAGAAAATGGATTGCCCCTTCCTTCAATGACTTGAAGAAAGTCCTGAACATTGCACATGAATCGCATCTTTAATTTTGATGTGTCCTCATGATGCTTCAAGTTTTCATCAGAATAAGGGTTTGTGAAACTTTCTTCATACTCCTCAACAGTCCTTTGAACATCGGGACCTAATTTTTTCCATCGAAGCATGGCATCTGGATTTTCGGTGAGTCAAATCAAAGCGGCTGTCCTTTTCATTTTTCCAGTTCATCTGTTCATGCGCTTGATCCATTACCATGGAAGAAAAAGTTTGTTTTGTCCTTTGAACTGTAAAGTTTCCTTTCATAAACTCACAAAATACAACTGGGGTCTGGGTACTGAGGACAATCTTGTCTCGAACGTGCATCGAAAGCCATCTGGCGTGGTTTGTGCGGTCCAGAGTGAACATCCAAGGCAAAATCTTTCGCAGAATATCGACATAAAGCATAAAATCTGCGTGGCGGGTGGATTGTACGAACATCAACAAAATCAGTTCAGTATCAATTATAGTTGAACAGCAACTAAACTGAGTAATGAATTCTTTTCTTGGTTCACACCATTCATCGAAAGATAGCGCCTCATTGTTGCTCTCTTTATTCTCAGCAGCATACTCATCATATGCTCGGCACCAAAGGATGTGAAGGACTGAAGCAGTTACTTGGTGAGCATTACTGGACCTAGTAACATGCGACCCTTTGAAAATGGCACTTGCCCTTCCTGTCGTTGTGACATCAGCTTGAAGGAGAAGCTCGTCCCATTCAGATCCTTTCATTCAGTCTCCTAGCACTTTCAGGATATTTATTTCTATGTGCAGGCCACCGAAAACGACGATAAACGAATCTTCCGGATGTATTTCTGGAAAGTTCCAATGTATCAGTTTGGCCAGCGCATAGAGCGGCTGATCAGCTGTCAAAACTGGACTCTGACCAGGGTTCAGATACACAACAACTGTCTTAACCAAATTCATAGTATAAAGTGTCTTTGGCTACTAAATGCGCTTGGTCCTTAAAAATAGATAACAGTGCAATCGTGCATTTTGGCTTGTCCACCGTCGGTTACGTATTGGAGTGGAATGCAGTCCACAAAACTGGCATCGAAGCACTTCCGTTCTGTTTCTCTGCTACCTCTTCAACATGAGTCAATCAATCTTCTTCTACGTTCACAAGGTACTCTCCAGTGATGGATGGTTCGTCTATTGGTGCGATACGAGGGACTAACGGGTTTGCTATGCGTAAACGAGCAGGAAGGACTTCGGTAGATTCCCTCAGTAGACTTTGGACTTTTCTCGATGCTCCTAACTACTCTTTCTGCCTTTAAGAGAGCTGTTCCCCTGGAGCATGGTCGTCTGCTGGAAGCTGTATTAAAGAAATAGCTGTCTTATGAAAGGGATTGTTAGCAGTTGTAGAGGAGAGATTATGGTCTATGTTTTCAACCGCAGCGGCAGTGAAAATACCCCTACTGAGCGTGGCTGGACAAATACATTGTATGTCGTCAAACTGGTCCCAGATTTCGTTTGTAAACTCACTTGCTATCTGCAAAGCTCGATCGTATGAAATTCCTAGACCATGAAAACTTACCTTATCCAATGTCATTTTTTCTGGTCTTTGAGTATGCCATAAGACTGGTGTATACGGCAAGAAGAGCTTCCCTGTGTCTGTTGTGTCGAATGTTAGTTGATCTGTTACCATTTTTAGGACGACATTTTTTAATATTGAATTGCAAAAGCTGCTCCATTGAAAAGGCAATCTGAATCTGTTGACTTTTGTCCTCACTTGACATGTCCATACCGTACAGTAGAATCCTTGTAAAAACAACCATACCCGGCGGAACGGATTCTTCTTTACATCCTGGATGAAAGGTACCGTCGAACGTATAGTGTTTTGCTAGCATTTCAGTTCTTATCATGGTTGCAGCACGTGCTATTGCAAGTCCTGTGTCATCAGAATCACTAGAGGAAGCAATCTTGACGATCTCACCCATATTTTGACTGAAAACAAGTAGAACATGCTTGCCAGACTTATCTCTTTCAGCTCTCAAACACGGTATATGCTGCAGCAGTCCGGATTGTCAGCACTCCGCAATGTCAAAAGTGCTAACCACAAACTCTATGGAAGTCTAATTTTCCAGCACAGATAGTGGCAAGCTTTTTCTTCAAGATGAGGTAAATGTGGCACAGCCCCCGCATCTGACCATGCCACATATGACAGGGGATATCCCCTCCTCAACGCCCCGCTCTTTACGCTAAAGTTTAGCGTAAAGAGCAAGGCGTTGAGGAGGGGACAGCCCCTGTCATACACGGAATAATTTCTGTTCGTTTTAAGTTTTAATGTCGCTCCTTGCTTTCAGTTAAAATAAACTTGCATTTTTTGTAATTTCTGAACGTTTTTGAATTAATGCAGGTTTTAATTTTCGCTCACTGTACATGAATAATTAAAGAAAAGTTTGCATATTAATTTCACTTTTGTTTTGGTTAAATGGCTTTCTGGAAAGTTGTTTAATTTTTATTTTCGAACGTTTTTATTAATAATAAATATACGTAACTTGCGAATTAACTTACGTAAAGAACTGTTATATTCATATATTTTTAATACGTATATCAGGGGGGTTCGTCCCTAGTCAATACCTCGCTCTTTACACTAAAATTCGAATTTTGTTCCAGATCTTTAAAAATAACCCCTCAACCACAAAGGTCGTTAGTTAGAATAAATAGCTCTTATGAAAGTACTAGACAAACTTTACCGTAAATAGTGGCATATTGACTAGGGGGCGACCCCAATCATATACGTAATAATTCTTGTTTGTTTTAAGTTTTGATGTTGCTCCTTACTTTCAGTTGAAAAACCTGTTGTTTTTTTATTTAATTTCTGATCGTTTTTTTAAATAAGGCAGAAAAATCCAACGTGCCTTTCATAGCAATATCCCTTCCCCCATGAAAACTTCCTCTGCGGAAAGATCTTCCCACGTAACCCCTGACCTACTCAACCCCCATAAACAGAAAAAATCATTCCTGAAAACGTCTGTATATTTCCGACTAACCAATACCATATGTAAACAGTGGGCAAAGTTCATAACTTGCAGCCTTTCCCCCGGGGACTGTGGGGATTAATTCATCCTCAAAGACATAGTTCTTATATTTTTCGACCATTCTGAACAAAATGGCTATCTCAAAATTTTGATCGGGTGACTTTGGGAAAAAATAAGCATTGAAGGGGGTCTAGTTACCCTCCATCTTTTTGGTCACTTAAAAAGGGCACTAGAACTTTTAATTTCCGTTCGAGTGAGCCCTTCCACGATATTCTAGGACCACTGGGTCGATACGATCACTCCTGAGGAAAAAACAAATAAACACGCATCCATGATCTTTCTTCCTGCAAAAAATACAAAATTCCACATTTTTGCTGATAGGAGCTTGAAACCTCTACAGTAGGGTTCTCTGGTATGCTGAATCTGATGGTGTTATTTTCATTAAGGTTCTATGACTTTTAGGGTTTTTTCCCCTTTTTTCAAAAATCAGGCAAATTTTTTCAGGCGTTTAACTTTTGAGGGGTAGGACTTTATGAAGGTTATATATTTGAAATCAGCTTAAAAATCTGATTCTTTTTGTGTATCTATTGGTGTCAAAATTCCGTTTTTTAGATTGTCGGTTTAGTTTCGGTTACTACTGAGCTGGGCCGCTCCTTACTTATATTAAATAAAAAAAAAGTTTTTTTTTAACTGAAAGTAAGGAACGAAATTAAAACTTAAAACGAAAAGAAATTATTCCGTATGTGAAAGGGGCTGTCCCCTCCTCAACGCCTTGCTCTTTACGCTAAAGTTTTTTATTGTTTTAAAAAATAAAGTTGTATCACAGAGTCAAACTTTAGCGTAAAGATCGAGGCGTTGAGGAGGGGACAGCCCCTTTCATATACGGAATAATTTCTGTTCGTTTTAAGTTTTAATGTCGCTCCTTACTTTCAGTTAAAAAACTTGTTTTGTTTTATTTAATTTCTGAACGTTTTTAAATCAATGCAGCTTTGATTTTGGCTAACCGTACATGCATAATTAGAGTGAAATTTGCATATTAATTTTATTGTTTTGGCTAAACGGCTTTCTCAAAATTTTGTTAGGACGTAACTTACGAACTAACTTAAGTGACGAACTTCTATATTTGTATGTTTTTATTACATATATTAGGGAGTTTACCCCTATTCAATACCTCGCTCTTTACGCTTAAGTTCGAAATTTGTTCGAATCACAAACCCCTGAATCAAAAAGGCAGGTTAATTAGAATAGATAGCTCTTTTGAAAGTACTAAAAAAAAATTAGCGTAAAGGGCGAGGTATTGACTAGAGAGCAAACCCCTTTATATACGTAATAATTTCTGTCTGTTTTAAGTTTTAATGTTGCTCCTTACTTTCATTTTAAAAAACTTGTTTTTTTTATTTAATTTCTGATCGTTTTTTAAATAATGCTGGGAAATCCGGCGCCCCCTTCATAAAAATGTCCCTTCCCCCGCGGAAACATCCTCCATGGAAAGATCATCCCCAAAGCCCCCCCCCCCACAATGTCTCCTGAGACGTGTGTATACTTCCCATTTACCAATACTATATGTAAACAATGGGCAAAGCCCTTCCCCCGGGAACTCTTTGGGATTAAGTCATCCTTAAAGACATATTTATTAAATTTTCGACAATGCTGAACAAAATGGCTATCTTAAAATTTTGATTGGGTGACTTTGGGAAAAAATGAGCGTGGGAGGGGCCAAGTTGCCCTCCAATTTTTTGGCCACTTAAAAAGGGCACTAGAACTTTTAATTTCCGTTCAGAGGAGCCCTCTCACGATATCCTAGGACTACTGGATCGATACGATCACCCCTGGGAAAAAACAAACAAACAAACAAACAAATAAACACACATCCGTGATCTTTCTTCTGGCAAAAAATACAAAATTTCACATTTTTGCAGATAAGAGCTTGAAACTTCTATTTTAGGGCTCTCTAATACGCTGAATCTGATGGTGGGATTTTCATTAAACTCCTATGTTTTTTAGGGGCTGTTTTCCCCTTTTTTCGAAAATAAGGCAAATTTTCTCAGGCGTGTACCTTTTGATGGGTAAAACTAAACTTAATGAAACTTATATATTTGAAATCAGCATAGAAACCTGATTCTATTAATGTTTCTATTGATATCAAAATTACGGTTTTTAGAGTTTTGGTTACTATTGAGCCGGGTCGCTCCTTACTCACAGTTCGTTACCACGAACTGTTTGAAAAATATTCTTTTATGATGAATACCTGCTAAAAGAGGTAGAATATTGGCTCTTTATAGAGAGGGGCAGGAGGAATCATATGAAAACCAACTAAAATATTTATCCAGAAAGAAAAAACTTTCATAATACAGAAACATTTTTATTTAAATTTTAATAATAGATTGACATACATTTCACTCTTTTTCACAAGGTAACCCAGCTCATTGTTTTCAATATACTTCATGCTTGCATTCAACCCATCTTGTGGTCTAGATAAATGCATTATGTTCACCTTTGCTGCAAAAAATACGTGTTTCCTCCTGCTTGAATCTGCTCAATGATATCACATATCTGTCAAATATTTTATCGAGGACAACCCCTGAAAGTATCACTTTCGCAGAATGTCAAGAACAATGAGCCGAAAAAGTGAAATTCGTATGGGTATTGTCGGAGCGGTGTAAGGTACAAAGTGAAAGTTAGCTGTATACAAATTGAGACAGTGGGGAGTATCATGAGATAGCATAATCTCCTATATACAAATTTCAAATATAACGAAACAATACTATGAATCAATCACCGTCAATTGATAGCATCAATTAGGCACAAAACGAAAACTATCTGCATTTTGAGATTATGGGGGTTATTACGAGATAGCGTAATATTCTCCCATGTGCAAATTTCTAATAGAACTGTGCCGTGTGTGATATTATCAACTCTCTGAAAAGTCGACAATATCCAACTCAGCCAAGTCAGGCACTGAACCTAAACATCAAAGGTAACGGTAAAAAAAATCTGGAGCTCTTGGATTCTCCTTCTAGGTTTCATTGTTTTGCTTCTGTTGTCGATTCACAGGCAGTGCAATCGCGCTGCCTAAGTAAAAAACGATGTTGGCATAATGTATTATTTTTTTCTTCCATACCAGGGCACTTCGTATCAAAGTGTGGTGACGCTTTCTAATTAAGTCAAATTTATAATTTAGAAAAAGCATTAAGACGTAAATACAAAGTTTCGAAATACCACTTTTTATTAAGATAAAGATACACATCCTGTAATGTGTAAGCTTGAAAGTAACTTGTAAAATAAACAATTTCCTGGCTAATAACGTCAATGAGCCGGATGGATATATATATATATATATATATATATATATATATATATATATATATATATATATATATATATATATATATATATATATATATATATATAATATATATATATATATATATATATATTATATATATATATATATATATATATATATATATATATATATATATTATATATATATATATATATATATATATATATATATATTATATATATAATATATATATATTATATATATATATATAATATATATATATATATATATATATATATATATATATAATATATATAATATATATATATATATATATATAATATATATATATATATATTAATATATATATATATATATATATATATATCTATATATATATATATATATATATATAATTATATATATATATATATATATATATATAGAGAGAGAGAGAGAGAGACGACTCTGTGTCGTCTCTGTGTCGTCTCTGTGTCATCTCTGTGTCGACACAGAGACGACACAGAGAGACGACACAGAGACGACACAGAGACGACACAGAGACGACACAGAGACGGCACAGAGACGACACAGAGACGACACAGAGACGACGACCCAGAGACGACACAGTGTCGTCTCTGTGTCGTCTCTGTGTCGTCTCTGTGCCGTCTCTGTGTCGTCTCTGTGTCGACTCTGTGTCGTCTCTGTGTCGTCTCTGTGTCGACACAGAGACGACACAGAGAGACGAACAGAGACGACACAGAGAGACGACACAGAGACGACACAGAGACGGCACAGAGACGACACAGAGACGACACTGTGTCGTCTCTGTGTCGTCGTCTCTGTGTCGTCTCTGTGTCGTCTCTGTGCCGTCTCTGTGTCGTCTCTGTGTCGTCTCTGTGTCGTCTCTCTGTGTCGTCTCTGTGTCGACACAGAGACGACACAGAGACGAGACAGAGTCGTTATATATATATATATAGACAGAGACAGAGTCGTATATATATATATATATATATATTATATATATATATATATATATATATATATATATATATATATATATATATAATATATATATATATAATATATATATATATATATATATATATATATATATATATATATATATATATATATATATATATATATATATATATATATATATATATATATATATATATAATATATATATATATATATATATATATTATATATATATGTATACTCAGATTTTTTAGACTGAAGACACACTCTTTGATTTGCAGGGCGAATCTCTGCCCGTTTGTTATTTTATTAGAAAGACCTTGGAATATTGTCGGATTATTGTAAGTGACTAAGTATCTTATTGTATTATATCTTATTGTAGATTTCTTATGCTTGTCGTCTCACTGGGACCACCAGTCCCAGCGGAATATATATATTATCAACCCTGTACTGGTGTATGTTAGCTGGTAAAAAGGATTGTGTTATAGCCAATTTAGTCCCTCGAATATTCACAGCTGGTACGCCTCATTAGTCAGGTCACAGCCTAAGGCACGCTACCCAATTTTATTTACCTTAGGACCACAAGTATCTCCCCTACAAAGGGAGAAATGAAGGCAATCGCCACAACCTCACACTACAACTATAAAACAACTTTACCACAGAAGGAGTTGTCCTAGAAACTTAGAAAAGGGCTCATTCGATTGGAAATTGAAGTGGCCATTGCCTTTTTTAATAGTCGAAAGTGATTGGAAGGCAACTAACACCCCTTGCACGCTCCAGATTCCCAGATTCAAGATAGAAAATATGTTTTTGAGGAGGACACTCTCCCAAAACCCTCAGGGCAAGGGTTTAAATTATACCCTGGTGCATATAAGAACGATGTTGGCACAATGTATTATTTTTTCTGTTTCCTTTTGACAAGGGCACTTCGAATCGGAGAATATGTCGTAAAAACTTCGAAAAGGGCTCAGTAAATTGGAAATTGGAGTGGCTTGTGCCCTTTTTAATGGTTGAAAGTGATTGGAAGGCAACTAAAGCCCCTTCCACGCCCACCACTTCCCGAAACACTTCCAATCAAAATTTTGAGATGGCCATTTTGATCAGCGTAGTTGATTTCCACGTAGAAATTATGTTTTTGAGGAGGAAACTTCCCCACAGCCCTCATGGCAAGGGTTGTAAGTTGAGCCCTGGGGTCATATAAGGTTTTTATAGAAAGCGTTGTCTTTAAAATTCAAAAAGGCTCATTTAATCTAAAATTCTAAGGGCTAGTGCCCTTTTTAATAGTCTAAATCGATTGAAGGGCAACTAACCACCCTCTCACGCCCATCTTTTCCCCAAACACATCCAATCAAAATTTTAAGATAGCCATTTTGTTAAACGTAGTTGAAAGTTTTGGAAATTAGGTCTTTGAGGATTGCAACCCCCCCCCCCCAGCCCTGAGGGAAAGGATTGTAAGTTATGCCTTGGGGGCATATAAGGTTTTTATAGAAAGCGTTGTCGTAGAAACTTCAAAAAGGGCTCTTTCGATTGGAAATTGAAATGGCTAGTGCCCAATTTAAAGTGATTGCAAGGCAACTACTACCTCTTCCACACCCACCATTTCCCCAAACAGATCCCATCAAAATTTTGAGATAGACATTTTGTTCCACGCAGTTTAAAGTTCAGGAAATTATACCTTTGAGCAGGACCCTCCCCCCATAGTCTTCAGGGCAAGGGTTATAAGTTTCGCCCTGGGGGCATATTGTGTTTTTATTGAAATCTTTGTCGTAGAAACTTGAAAAAGGACTCATTAGATTGGAAATTCAAAGGGCTAGTGCCCTTTTTAATATTCGAAAGTTATTTGATGGCAACTAGCCTCCTCTCACGCCCACCTCTTCCCCAAACACACACAATCAACATTTTTAGATAGCCATTTTATTCAACGTAGTTGAAAGTTTCGGAAACTAGGTCTTTAAGGATGAAAACCCCTCTCCCCCCCACCTCTGTGTTTTTTGCCCCCAGGGAAAAATGCAAATGACTGGGCATTGTCAGTTTAACATACATATACTGATATTTAGTAATCAAAATATTAATATTATTTGATATTATTTCTGCTCGTTTTGAGTTTGACTCGGTTATTTATTGTAATTTCTGTTCATTTTGGGTTTCATTTATTTATCAATGCATATTTGTGGTAGTTTCACGCTTGGTAGATTATTTTATTTTATTTTTGCTCATTTTTTGTTTAATGGAGCTCTTTACTTTTCTCTGAAAAACTTATTTTGTGGAAAAAGGTTTTTTTTAATTAGTATTCGAAAACGCCAGTTCATCTAATGCTTCAAAATTTTACTCCACCGCCCGATTTAAGATTTTGTGGAAATTGAATAAAAGGGTTAACGATCATGAATTCATTTCTAAATATAACGATTTTTTTGCAAAACGAAAAAGTTTGTAAATTGACTACTCTGGAAACGACAAACAATTGATAAAATAAAAAGAAGAACCATTGGCAAATGAAACTAAAAAATGGCCTGAAATTACAACGAAGTTTTATATTACACAGTTTCAGGAGAAATTACTGTTGCGTGTTATACAGTTTCAGGCGAAAGTGGTTGTGTGGCCACAGGGAAGATGCCGCAAGTGCTGATAGAGTTAAATTTTTACAATTGGCAAATCATCTGGTAAATTATAATCCTCTTCTCACAGAAGATTTAGTTAGGATAAAATTGGGCTGAAACAGATCTCTCTCTTATGTGTCACCTCAAATTCAATATGAATTTATAGAAATTTTAGGAAACAAATTACGCTTAAATAATTATAGCTCGCATCTAAAAGACTAAATTTTATTCCACAATTTTTAGCAGAACCCCAAATACTTCCCACAAAGATTAAACAAGTCAAATAGTAAGAATTTTGTAAAGTCTATGCTGCATTCAACCCCAAACACTCGTATTGGTGTAAATTCTAATGTTGACTGGTTTCCTCATTTCCCTGTCACAAACTGTATTTCATCCGAAAGGGAATAAATTGAGTACGGGTGACTGATCAGAGGAAAATGGCTTTTTGTCTTTATTTCCCTGTCTAAATAAAATATACCTCAGACATGCACAAAAAAAATATCATATTTATGACAATGCAGAATACGAAACACTGTTCTAGAAATAGCAACTGATTATATAAGATCCTGAGCAGGAAAATTGATACAAAAGAAATTGATCTCCCTGGGAAGGATGTATAACACTAATAAATAAATGGAAAAAAAACAAAGGAAAAACTATTCCAGATTTTAATTCCTTTGTCAGTAAACTAAATCAGACCCCCAGCTTTTCAACGAAAAATTAACCGAAAATAAATCTAAAAAGGGGTGTTTATATGAGGGGTTACACTTAAAACGATGATGAATCAAACAGCTCGTTGTAAGAAACTGTAAGTAATAAGCCACCAGGGACCATGGTAATTGAAACTCCAAAAAGGGAGTTTTGATAAAAATATATACGTCAAAAGAATCTCCTTTTGATGGTAATTCCAAACTTATAGAATTAAACATAGTTCGAATTTACGAATCAAAAGTCAAGATCATGATAAAATTTTATAGACTTTTGAAAAAGAGGGCAAACATCAGCAGGGAGGCAACTGATCTTAATGAAAATTACACCATTAAATTCATCAAATCAATAATCCAATTGAATAGGTTTAAAACTCCCATCTAAATATGTGGAATTTTGCTCCTTTCTTTTAGAAGGAAGGTCGCAGATTAGTGTTTATTTGTTTTGTTGTTTTTTCCAAGGGTCATCAAACCAATAGTCCATTGAATAGGTTTAAAACTCCCATCTAAAGATGTGGAATTTTGCTCCTTTCTTTTAGAAGGAAGGTCGCAGATTAGTGTTTATTTGTTTTTGTTGTTTTTTCCAAGGGTCATCAAACCAATAGTCCTATTGAATAGGTTTAAAACTCCCATCTAAAGATGTGGAATTTCGCTCTTTTCTTTTAGAAGGAAGGTCGCAGATTAGTGTTTATTTGTTTTTGTTGTTTTTTCCAAGGGTCATCAAACCAATAGTCCTATTGAATAGGTTTAAAACTCCCATCTAAAGATGTGGAATTTTGCTCCTTTCTTTTAGAAGGAAGGTCGCAGATTAGTGTTTATTTGTTTTTGTTGTTTTTTCCAAGGGTCATCAAACCAATAGTCCTATTGAATAGGTTTAAAACTCCCATCTAAAGATGTGGAATTTTGCTCCTTTCTTTTAGAAGGAAGGTCGCAGATTAGTGTTTATTTGTTTTTGTTGTTTTTTCCAAGGTCATCAACCATAGTCCTATTGAATAGGTTTAAAACTCCCATCTAAAGATGTGGAATTTTGCTCCTTTCTTTTAGAAGGAAGGTCGCAGATTAGTGTTTATTTGTTTTTGTTGTTTTTTCCAAGGGTCATCAAACCAATAGTCCTATTGAATAGGTTTAAAACTCCCATCTAAAGATGTGGAATTTTGCTCCTTTCTTTTAGAAGGAAGGTCGCAGATTAGTGTTTATTTGTTTTTGTTGTTTTTTCCAAGGGTCATCAAACCAATAGTCCTATTGAATAGGTTTAAAACTCCCATCTAATGATGTGGAATTTTGCTCCTTTCTTTTAGAAGGAAGGTCGCAGATTAGTGTTTATTTGTTTTTGTTGTTTTTTCCAAGGGTCATCAAACCAATAGTCCTATTGAATAGGTTTTAAAACTCCCATCTAAAGATGTGGAATTTTGCTCCTTTCTTTTAGAAGGAAGGTCGCAGATTAGTGTTTATTTGTTTTTGTTGTTTTTTCCAAGGGTCATCAAACCAATAGTCCTATTGAATAGGTTTAAAACTCCCATCTAAAGATGTGGAATTTTGCTCCTTTCTTTTAGAAGGAAGGTCGCAGATTAGTGTTTATTTGTTTTTGTTGTTTTTTCCAAGGGTCATCAAACCAATAGTCCTATTGAATAGGTTTAAAACTCCCATCTAAGATGTGGAATTTTGCTCCTTTCTTTTAGAAGGAAGGTCGCAGATTAGTGTTTATTTGTTTTTGTTGTTTTTTTCCAAGGGTCATCAAACCAATAGTCCTATTGAATAGGTTTAAAACTCCCATCTAAAGATGTGGAATTTTGCTCCTTTCTTTTAGAAGGAAGGTCGCAGATTAGTGTTTATTTGTTTTTTGTTGTTTTTTCCAAGGGTCATCAAACCAATAGTCCTATTGAATAGGTTTAAAACTCCCATCTAAAGATGTGGAATTTTGCTCCTTTCTTTTAGAAGGAAGGTCGCAGATTAGTGTTTATTTGTTTTTGTTGTTTTTTTCCAAGGGTCATCAAACCAATAGTCCTATTGAATAGGTTTAAAACTCCCATCTAAAGATGTGGAATTTTGCTCCTTTCTTTTAGAAGGAAGGTCGCAGATTAGTGTTTATTTGTTTTTGTTGTTTTTTCCAAGGGTCATCAAACCAATAGTCCTATTGAATAGGTTTAAAACTCCCATCTAAAGATGTGGAATTTTGCTCCTTTCTTTTAGAAGGAAGGTCGCAGATTAGTGTTTATTTGTTTTTGTTGTTTTTTCCAAGGGTCATCAAACCAATAGTCCTATTGAATAGGTTTAAAACTCCCATCTAAAGATGTGGAATTTTGCTCCTTTCTTTTAGAAGGAAGGTCGCAGATTAGTGTTTATTTTTTTTTTGTTGTTTTTTCCAAGGGTCATCAAACCAATAGTCCTATTGAATAGGTTTAAAACTCCCATCTAAAGATGTGGAATTTTGCTCCTTTCTTTTAGAAGGAAGGTCGCAGATTAGTGTTTATTTGTTTTTGTTGTTTTTTCCAAGGGTCATCAAACCAATAGTCCTATTGAATAGGTTTAAAACTCCCATCTAAAGATGTGGAATTTTGCTCCTTTCTTTTAGAAGGAAGGTCGCAGATTAGTGTTTATTTGTTTTTGTTGTTTTTTCCAAGGGTCATCAAACCAATAGTCCTATTGAATAGGTTTAAAACTCCCATCTAAAGATGTGGAATTTTGCTCCTTTCTTTTAGAAGGAAGGTCGCAGATTAGTGTTTATTTGTTTTTGTTGTTTTTTCCAAGGGTCATCAAACCAATAGTCCTATTGAATAGGTTTAAAACTCCCATCTAATGATGTGGAATTTTGCTCCTTTCTTTTAGAAGGAAGGTCGCAGATTAGTGTTTATTTGTTTTTGTTGTTTTTTCCAAGGGTCATCAACATAGCCAGAATAGTAAACCCATCTAGATTGAATGCCCTCTTTGAAGGTATGGTTTAAAACTCCCATCTAAAGATGTGGAATTTTGCTCCTTTCTTTTAGAAGGAAGGTCGCAGATTAGTGTTTATTTGTTTTTGTTGTTTTTTTTCCAAGGGTCATCAAACCAATAGTCCTATTGAATAGGTTTAAAACTCCCATCTAATGATGTGGAATTTTGCTCCTTTCTTTTAGAAGGAAGGTCGCAGATTAGTGTTTATTTGTTTTTGTTGTTTTTTCCAAGGGTCATCAAACCAATAGTCCTATTGAATAGGTTTAAAACTCCCATCTAAGATGTGGAATTTTGCTCCTTTCTTTTAGAAGGAAGGTCGCAGATTAGTGTTTATTTGTTTTTGTTGTTTTTTTCCAAGGGTCATCAAACCAATAGTCCTATTGAATAGGTTTAAAACTCCCATCTAAAGATGTGGAATTTTGCTCCTTTCTTTAGAAGGAAGGTCGCAGATTAGTGTTTATTTGTTTTTGTTGTTTTTTCCAAGGGTCATCAAACCAATAGTCCTATTGAATAGGTTTAAAACTCCCATCTAAAGATGTGGAATTTTGCTCCTTTCTTTTAGAAGGAAGGTCGCAGATTAGTGTTTATTTGTTTTGTTGTTGTTTTTTCCAAGGGTCATCAAACCAATAGTCCTATTGAATAGGTTTAAAACTCCCATCTAATGATGTGGAATTTTGCTCCTTTCTTTTAGAAGGAAGGTCGCAGATTAGTGTTTATTTGTTTTTGTTGTTTTTTTCCAAGGGTCATCAAACCAATAGTCCTATTGAATAGGTTTAAAACTCCCATCTAATGATGTGGAATTTTGCTCCTTTCTTTTAGAAGGAAGGTCGCAGATTAGTGTTTATTTGTTTTTGTTGTTTTTTCCAAGGGTCATCAAACCAATAGTCCTATTGAATAGGTTTAAAACTCCCATCTAAAGATGTGGAATTTTGCTCCTTTCTTTTAGAAGGAAGGTCGCAGATTAGTGTTTATTTGTTTTTGTTGTTTTTTCCAAGGGTCATCAAACCAATAGTCCTATTGAATAGGTTTAAAACTCCCATCTAAAGATGTGGAATTTTGCTCCTTTCTTTTAGAAGGAAGGTCGCAGATTAGTGTTTATTTGTTTTTGTTGTTTTTTCCAAGGGTCATCAAACCAATAGTCCTATTGAATAGGTTTAAAACTCCCATCTAAAGATGTGGAATTTTGCTCCTTTCTTTTAGAAGGAAGGTCGCAGATTAGTGTTTATTTGTTTTTGTTGTTTTTTCCAAGGGTCATCAAACCAATAGTCCTATTGAATAGGTTTAAAACTCCCATCTAAGATGTGGAATTTTGCTCCTTTCTTTTAGAAGGAAGGTCGCAGATTAGTGTTTATTTGTTTTTGTTGTTTTTTCCAAGGGTCATCAAACCAATAGTCCTATTGAATAGGTTTAAAACTCCCATCTAAAGATGTGGAATTTTGCTCCTTTCTTTTAGAAGGAAGGTCGCAGATTAGTGTTTATTTGTTTTTGTTGTTTTTTTCCAAGGGTCATCAAACCAATAGTCCTATTGAATAGGTTTAAAACTCCCATCTAAAGATGTGGAATTTTGCTCCTTTCTTTTAGAAGGAAGGTCGCAGATTAGTGTTTATTTGTTTTTGTTGTTTTTTCCAAGGGTCATCAAACCAATAGTCCTATTGAATAGGTTTAAAACTCCCATCTAAGATGTGGAATTTTGCTCCTTTCTTTTAGAAGGAAGGTCGCAGATTAGTGTTTATTTGTTTTTGTTGTTTTTTCCAAGGGTCATCAAACCAATAGTCCTATTGAATAGGTTTAAAACTCCCATCTAAAGATGTGGAATTTTGCTCCTTTCTTTTAGAAGGAAGGTCGCAGATTAGTGTTTATTTGTTTTTGTTGTTTTTTCCAAGGGTCATCAAACCAATAGTCCTATTGAATAGGTTTAAAACTCCCATCTAAAGATGTGGAATTTTGCTCCTTTCTTTTAGAAGGAAGGTCGCAGATTAGTGTTTATTTGTTTTTGTTGTTTTTTCCAAGGGTCATCAAACCAATAGTCCTATTGAATAGGTTTAAAACTCCCATCTAAAGATGTGGAATTTTGCTCCTTTCTTTTAGAAGGAAGGTCGCAGATTAGTGTTTATTTGTTTTTGTTGTTTTTTCCAAGGGTCATCAAACCAATAGTCCTATTGAATAGGTTTAAAACTCCCATCTAAAGATGTGGAATTTTGCTCCTTTCTTTTAGAAGGAAGGTCGCAGATTAGTGTTTATTTGTTTTTGTTGTTTTTTCCAAGGGTCATCAAACCAATAGTCCTATTGAATAGGTTTAAAACTCCCATCTAAGATGTGGAATTTTGCTCCTTTCTTTTAGAAGGAAGGTCGCAGATTAGTGTTTATTTGTTTTTGTTGTTTTTTCCAAGGGTCATCAAACCAATAGTCCTATTGAATAGGTTTAAAACTCCCATCTAAAGATGTGGAATTTTGCTCCTTTCTTTTAGAAGGAAGGTCGCAGATTAGTGTTTATTTGTTTTTGTTGTTTTTTCCAAGGGTCATCAAACCAATAGTCCTATTGAATAGGTTTAAAACTCCCATCTAAAGATGTGGAATTTTGCTCCTTTCTTTTAGAAGGAAGGTCGCAGATTAGTGTTTATTTGTTTTTGTTGTTTTTTCCAAGGGTCATCAAACCAATAGTCCTATTGAATAGGTTTAAAACTCCCATCTAAAGATGTGGAATTTTGCTCCTTTCTTTTAGAAGGAAGGTCGCAGATTAGTGTTTATTTGTTTTTGTTGTTTTTTCCAAGGGTCATCAAACCAATAGTCCTATTGAATAGGTTTAAAACTCCCATCTAAAGATGTGGAATTTTGCTCCTTTCTTTTAGAAGGAAGGTCGCAGATTAGTGTTTATTTGTTTTTGTTGTTTTTTCCAAGGGTCATCAAACCAATAGTCCTATTGAATAGGTTTAAAACTCCCATCTAAAGATGTGGAATTTTGCTCCTTTCTTTTAGAAGGAAGGTCGCAGATTAGTGTTTATTTGTTTTTGTTGTTTTTTCCAAGGGTCATCAAACCAATAGTCCTATTGAATAGGTTTAAAACTCCCATCTAAAGATGTGGAATTTTGCTCCTTTCTTTTAGAAGGAAGGTCGCAGATTAGTGTTTATTTGTTTTTGTTGTTTTTTCCAAGGGTCATCAAACCAATAGTCCTATTGAATAGGTTTAAAACTCCCATCTAAGATGTGGAATTTTGCTCCTTTCTTTTAGAAGGAAGGTCGCAGATTAGTGTTTATTTGTTTTTGTTGTTTTTTCCAAGGGTCATCAAACCAATAGTCCTATTGAATAGGTTTAAAACTCCCATCTAAAGATGTGGAATTTTGCTCCTTTCTTTTAGAAGGAAGGTCGCAGATTAGTGTTTATTTGTTTTTGTTGTTTTTTCCAAGGGTCATCAAACCAATAGTCCTATTGAATAGGTTTAAAACTCCCATCTAAAGATGTGGAATTTTGCTCCTTTCTTTTAGAAGGAAGGTCGCAGATTAGTGTTTATTTGTTTTTGTTGTTTTTTCCAAGGGTCATCAAACCAATAGTCCTATTGAATAGGTTTAAAACTCCCATCTAAAGATGTGGAATTTTGCTCCTTTCTTTTAGAAGGAAGGTCGCAGATTAGTGTTTATTTGTTTTTGTTGTTTTTTCCAAGGGTCATCAAACCAATAGTCCTATTGAATAGGTTTAAAACTCCCATCTAAAGATGTGGAATTTTGCTCCTTTCTTTTAGAAGGAAGGTCGCAGATTAGTGTTTATTTGTTTTTGTTGTTTTTTCCAAGGGTCATCAAACCAATAGTCCTATTGAATAGGTTTAAAACTCCCATCTAAAGATGTGGAATTTTGCTCCTTTCTTTTAGAAGGAAGGTCGCAGATTAGTGTTTATTTGTTTTTGTTGTTTTTTCCAAGGGTCATCAAACCAATAGTCCTATTGAATAGGTTTAAAACTCCCATCTTAAGATGTGGAATTTTGCTCCTTTCTTTTAGAAGGAAGGTCGCAGATTAGTGTTTATTTGTTTTTGTTGTTTTTTCCAAGGGTCATCAAACCAATAGTCCTATTGAATAGGTTTAAAACTCCCATCTAAAGATGTGGAATTTTGCTCCTTTCTTTTAGAAGGAAGGTCGCAGATTAGTGTTTATTTGTTTTTGTTGTTTTTTCCAAGGGTCATCAAACCAATAGTCCTATTGAATAGGTTTTAAAACTCCCATCTAAAGATGTGGAATTTTGCTCCTTTCTTTTAGAAGGAAGGTCGCAGATTAGTGTTTATTTGTTTTTGTTGTTTTTTCCAAGGGTCATCAAACCAATAGTCCTATTGAATAGGTTTAAAACTCCCATCTAAAGATGTGGAATTTTGCTCCTTTCTTTTAGAAGGAAGGTCGCAGATTAGTGTTTATTTGTTTTTGTTGTTTTTTCCAAGGGTCATCAAACCAATAGTCCTATTGAATAGGTTTTAAAACTCCCATCTAAAGATGTGGAATTTTGCTCCTTTCTTTTAGAAGGAAGGTCGCAGATTAGTGTTTATTTGTTTTTGTTGTTTTTTCCAAGGGTCATCAAACCAATAGTCCTATTGAATAGGTTTAAAACTCCCATCTTAAGATGTGGAATTTTGCTCCTTTCTTTTAGAAGGAAGGTCGCAGATTAGTGTTTATTTGTTTTTGTTGTTTTTTCCAAGGGTCATCAAACCAATAGTCCTATTGAATAGGTTTAAAACTCCCATCTTAAGATGTGGAATTTTGCTCCTTTCTTTTAGAAGGAAGGTCGCAGATTAGTGTTTATTTGTTTTTGTTGTTTTTTCCAAGGGTCATCAAACCAATAGTCCTATTGAATAGGTTTAAAACTCCCATCTAAGATGTGGAATTTTGCTCCTTTCTTTAGAAGGAAGGTCGCAGATTAGTGTTTATTTGTTTTTGTTGTTTTTTCCAAGGGTCATCAAACCAATAGTCCTATTGAATAGGTTTAAAACTCCCATCTAAGATGTGGAATTTTGCTCCTTTCTTTTAGAAGGAAGGTCGCAGATTAGTGTTTATTTGTTTTTGTTGTTTTTTTCCAAGGGTCATCAAACCAATAGTCCTATTGAATAGGTTTTAAAACTCCCATCTTAAGATGTGGAATTTTGCTCCTTTCTTTTAGAAGGAAGGTCGCAGATTAGTGTTTATTTGTTTTTGTTGTTTTTTCCAAGGGTCATCAAACCAATAGTCCTATTGAATAGGTTTAAAACTCCCATCTAAAGATGTGGAATTTTGCTCCTTTCTTTTAGAAGGAAGGTCGCAGATTAGTGTTTATTTGTTTTTGTTGTTTTTTCCAAGGGTCATCAAACCAATAGTCCTATTGAATAGGTTTTTGTAAAACTCCCATCTAAAGATGTGGAATTTTGCTCCTTTCTTTTAGAAGGAAGGTCGCAGATTAGTGTTTATTTGTTTTTGTTGTTTTTTCCAAGGGTCATCAAACCAATAGTCCTATTGAATAGGTTTAAAACTCCCATCTAAAGATGTGGAATTTTGCTCCTTTCTTTTAGAAGGAAGGTCGCAGATTAGTGTTTATTTGTTTTTGTTGTTTTTTCCAAAGTCATCACACCAATAGTCCTATTGAATAGGTTTTAAAACTCCCATCTAAAGATGTGGAATTTTGCTCCTTTCTTTTAGAAGGAAGGTCGCAGATTAGTGTTTATTTGTTTTTGTTGTTTTTTCCAAGGGTCATCAAACCAATAGTCCTATTGAATAGGTTTAAAACTCCCATCTAAAGATGTGGAATTTTGCTCCTTTCTTTTAGAAGGAAGGTCGCAGATTAGTGTTTATTTGTTTTTGTTGTTTTTTCCAAGGGTCATCAAACCAATAGTCCTATTGAATAGGTTTAAAACTCCCATCTAAAGATGTGGAATTTTGCTCCTTTCTTTTAGAAGGAAGGTCGCAGATTAGTGTTTATTTGTTTTTGTTGTTTTTTCCAAGGGTCATCAAACCAATAGTCCTATTGAATAGGTTTAAAACTCCCATCTAAAGATGTGGAATTTTGCTCCTTTCTTTTAGAAGGAAGGTCGCAGATTAGTGTTTATTTGTTTTTGTTGTTTTTTCCAAGGGTCATCAAACCAATAGTCCTATTGAATAGGTTTAAAACTCCCATCTAAAGATGTGGAATTTTGCTCCTTTCTTTTAGAAGGAAGGTCGCAGATTAGTGTTTATTTGTTTTTGTTGTTTTTTCCAAGGGTCATCAAACCAATAGTCCTATTGAATAGGTTTTAAAACTCCCATCTAAAGATGTGGAATTTTGCTCCTTTCTTTTAGAAGGAAGGTCGCAGATTAGTGTTTATTTGTTTTTGTTGTTTTTTCCAAGGGTCATCAAACCAATAGTCCTATTGAATAGGTTTAAAACTCCCATCTAAAGATGTGGAATTTTGCTCCTTTCTTTTAGAAGGAAGGTCGCAGATTAGTGTTTATTTGTTTTTGTTGTTTTTTCCAAGGGTCATCAAACCAATAGTCCTATTGAATAGGTTTAAAACTCCCATCTAAAGATGTGGAATTTTGCTCCTTTCTTTTAGAAGGAAGGTCGCAGATTAGTGTTTATTTGTTTTTGTTGTTTTTTCCAAGGGTCATCAAACCAATAGTCCTATTGAATAGGTTTAAAACTCCCATCTAAAGATGTGGAATTTTGCTCCTTTCTTTTAGAAGGAAGGTCGCAGATTAGTGTTTATTTGTTTTTGTTGTTTTTTCCAAGGGTCATCAAACCAATAGTCCTATTGAATAGGTTTAAAACTCCCATCTAAAGATGTGGAATTTTGCTCCTTTCTTTTAGAAGGAAGGTCGCAGATTAGTGTTTATTTGTTTTTGTTGTTTTTTCCAAGGGTCATCAAACCAATAGTCCTATTGAATAGGTTTAAAACTCCCATCTAAAGATGTGGAATTTTGCTCCTTTCTTTTAGAAGGAAGGTCGCAGATTAGTGTTTATTTGTTTTTGTTGTTTTTTCCAAGGGTCATCAAACCAATAGTCCTATTGAATAGGTTTAAAACTCCCATCTAAAGATGTGGAATTTTGCTCCTTTCTTTTAGAAGGAAGGTCGCAGATTAGTGTTTATTTGTTTTTGTTGTTTTTTCCAAGGGTCATCAAACCAATAGTCCTATTGAATAGGTTTAAAACTCCCATCTAAAGATGTGGAATTTTGCTCCTTTCTTTTAGAAGGAAGGTCGCAGATTAGTGTTTATTTGTTTTTGTTGTTTTTTCCAAGGGTCATCAAACCAATAGTCCTATTGAATAGGTTTAAAACTCCCATCTAAAGATGTGGAATTTTGCTCCTTTCTTTTAGAAGGAAGGTCGCAGATTAGTGTTTATTTGTTTTTGTTGTTTTTTCCAAGGGTCATCAAACCAATAGTCCTATTGAATAGGTTTAAAACTCCCATCTAAAGATGTGGAATTTTGCTCCTTTCTTCTAGAAGGAAGTCGCAGATTAGTGTTTATTTGTTTTTGTTGTTTTTTCCAAGGGTCATCAAACAATAGTCCTATTGAATAGGTTTAAAACTCCCATCTAAAGATGTGGAATTTTGCTCCTTTCTTCTAGAAGGAAGGTCGCAGATTAGTGTTTATTTGTTTTTGTTGTTTTTTTCCAAGGGTCATCAAACCAATAGTCCTATTGAATAGGTTTAAAACTCCCATCTAAAGATGTGGAATTTTGCTCCTTTCTTTTAGAAGGAAGGTCGCAGATTAGTGTTTATTTGTTTTTGTTGTTTTTTCCAAGGGTCATCAAACCAATAGTCCTATTGAATAGGTTTAAAACTCCCATCTAAAGATGTGGAATTTTGCTCCTTTCTTTTAGAAGGAAGGTCGCAGATTAGTGTTTATTTGTTTTTGTTGTTTTTTCCAAGGGTCATCAAACCAATAGTCCTATTGAATAGGTTTAAAACTCCCATCTAAAGATGTGGAATTTTGCTCCTTTCTTTTAGAAGGAAGGTCGCAGATTAGTGTTTATTTGTTTTTGTTGTTTTTTCCAAGGGTCATCAAACCAATAGTCCTATTGAATAGGTTTAAAACTCCCATCTAAAGATGTGGAATTTTGCTCCTTTCTTTTAGAAGGAAGGTCGCAGATTAGTGTTTATTTGTTTTTGTTGTTTTTTCCAAGGGTCATCAAACCAATAGTCCTATTGAATAGGTTTAAAACTCCCATCTAAAGATGTGGAATTTTGCTCCTTTCTTTTAGAAGGAAGGTCGCAGATTAGTGTTTATTTGTTTTTGTTGTTTTTTCCAAGGGTCATCAAACCAATAGTCCTATTGAATAGGTTTAAAACTCCCATCTAAAGATGTGGAATTTTGCTCCTTTCTTTTAGAAGGAAGGTCGCAGATTAGTGTTTATTTGTTTTTGTTGTTTTTTCCAAAGTCATCACACCAATAGTCCTATTGAATAGGTTTAAAACTCCCATCTAAAGATGTGGAATTTTGCTCCTTTCTTTTAGAAGGAAGGTCGCAGATTAGTGTTTATTTGTTTTTGTTGTTTTTTCCAAGGGTCATCAAACCAATAGTCCTATTGAATAGGTTTAAAACTCCCATCTAAAGATGTGGAATTTTGCTCCTTTCTTTTAGAAGGAAGGTCGCAGATTAGTGTTTATTTGTTTTTGTTGTTTTTTTCCAAGGGTCATCAAACCAATAGTCCTAGAAACTAACGAAAATGCCCATCCAAACTGATACTAAAAGTTCTAGAGCCCGTTTTTATATCTATAATGATTGTGCCAGTTCAAAGGGGCATTTCGTTTTATTAAACTAGAGTTTTAACAAAAGAAGGGAAAGTTGATGTCGCGCAACATGTTTCAAATGAAAGTTTGCATAATATATCAATAAAAATTAAATCCCCCCAAAAAGGGTTAAGATCTTGATTAAAACCATACAATAAATGCAACATGTATAAGAGCCCTAAAGGCACTAACTACAAATGAGAAATTATTTCGAAAGACAGTTACACTAAATTAAATCTGTTTAATTAACAAATTAACTCTTTTCTCGAAGCATTGTTGTGTAAAAGTAAAATTTTGATATAGAGGCAGTTTTTTTTTTAAGTGAGAGAGAGAGATGAGATGAGATGACTTTTATTTCAACTAATAATTACATCATACTTAACTGGCACTTACCACATTTTTTTGAATAACATCATCAACAAACTTAGAAATGGTAAGAACGTATGACGTTTTATTAAGCCACTATTGTGGCTTGAGCAGCGTCAAACAATCTTTTATCATAAACCAAACTTATTCACTCTTCCTACTTTTTTCATACCATTCAATACAATTTCAGTAAAGGCCATACTAAACTTAATATTAAACTTAATTATATTAGTAATAATAAACCATATTAAACTTAAACCAAAGGACATAGAAATCGACAATAACTGAAGCTCAAAACGACCAGAAATTACTATTAAAGAATGAATGAGCCGAAAACAAACAGAAAGTAAATAAACAATCATAACAAAAAAGTATACAACAGGTAATAATATAAATGAATGAATAAATCTTAAAAAGATTAAAGCTTAAATTGAATATGCAAATCAAGCTTAAATGGATCAAAAATATTTTACTTTTGAAGCATAAATGATAACCAAAACGAACAGAAATTGCATAAATAATCATAGCAAACAAACATACAATAGGCACTAATATAAACGAATAAATAAATCTTAAAATGAGTGCAAACTTAAACTGACTATACAAATCAAGCTTGAAACGAACAAAAATAACTACAAACAATAATTTGGGTTTTCTCTCACTTTTTAAAACTAAAACCTTCGGCGTAATTGGCGCTTTACTGAAAACTATATGTGTCTTGAACAGCCTTTGAAAGTACAAATAAAATCAAACTGAATATTAGATATATGATGATATTAATCTATGAAATGTCATCAGTTCAAGATTTTATTTCACTGTAATTTTTATTTTCAATTTCAATGCTGTAATAGCTGGAAAAGAAAATATTTGTAATATAATTCGTTTCTATTACATCCCTTATATTATACACAGCCCTTATATTTTATATACATCCCGTATATGTCGCTTATATTATAATCCCTTAAGTTTTGGAATAAAATATCGCAAATAAAATTTTTGAGTGGGTGTTGGGATGGGCTTTTCTGGCCTTGAACTGTTTTAAAAAGCCTCGCATAACAGCTTTATGTGCTCCTAGCGCATAACAGACAGCAGTTTCCCTGCGGGGCTGTGTTGACCCTGGAGGTTTTGTTATCTGATCTTTTGACTTATTTTAACATAAAGTCTATCTAAAAATCCGATTGGACGGATCATAGACAGCGCGCTAGCGCTGACTAAGTAAAGAGCGATGTGGGCACAATATATTTTTTTTCTCCATACCCAGGCACTTCGTATCGAAGGAGTTGTCGTAGAAACTTGGAAAGAGCTCATTCGATTGGAAATTGGAGTGGCTAGTGCCCTTTTTAATAGTCAAATGATTGGAGGGCAACTAGCCCCCCCTGCCCATCATTCCCCCAAACACATCCAATCAAAATTTCGAGATAGCCATTTTGTTCAGCGTAGTTGATATCTTTTTGAGGAGGACACTCCCCCACAACCCTCGGGGCAAGGGAATTAGGTTTTGCCCTGAGGGGATATAAGAACGATGTTGGCAAAATGTACTACTTAATATTTTTTCCTTCAGGGCAGGGGACTTCATATGGAAGGAGTCGTCGTAGAAGCTTCAAAGGGGGCTCATTCGATTGGAAATCGAGAGTTCTAGTGCCCTTTTTAATAGTCGAAAGTGATTGGAGGCAACTAGCCCCCCCCCCACACCCATCATTCCCCCAAAACACATCCAATCAAAATTTTGATATAGCCATTTTGTTCAGCGTAGTTGATTTTAAGACAGAAACTATGTTTTTGAGGAGGACAATTCCCCACAACCCTCAGGGCAAGGGTTTTAAGTCATGTCCTGGGGGTATTGAGGTTTTTATAGAAAGCGTTGTTGTAGAAACTTCAAACAGGCTCATTCGATTTGAAATTCAAAGGGCTAGTACCCTTTTTAACAGTCGAAAGTGATTGGAGTGCAACTAGCCCCCCCCCCTTCCCACGCCCATCATTCCCCCAAACACATCCAATCAAAATTTTGAGATAGCCATTTTGTTCAGCGTAGTTGATTTCAAGATAGAAAATATGTTTTTGAGGAGGACACTCCCCCACAACCCTCAGGGCAAGGGTTTTAAGTTATGCCCTGGGGTATATAAGGTTTTTATAGAAGGCGTTGTCGCAGAAACTTCAAATAGGCTCAACCGATTGGAAATTCAAAGGGCTAGTGCCCTTTTTAATAGTCGAAAGTGATTGGAGGGCAACTAGCCCCCCCCACTACGCCCATCCTTCCCCCAAACACATCCAATTAGAAATTTTGAGATAGCCTATTTGTTCAGCGTAGTTGATTTCCAGATACAAAAATATGTTTTTGAGGAGGACACTTCACCACAACCTTCAGGGCAAGGGTTTTAAGTTATGCCCTGGGAGCATGTAAGGTTTTTATAGAAGGCATTGTCGTAGAAATTTCAAAAGGGGCTCATTCGATTGGAAATTCAAAGGGCTAGTGTCGTTTTTAATAGTCAAAAGTGATTGGAGGGCAACTAGCCCCCTCCCACGCCCATAATTCCCCTAAACACATCCAATCAAAACTTGATATAGCCATTTTGTTCAGCGTAGTTGATTTCAAGATAGAAACTATGTTTTGAGGAGGACACTCCTCCACAACCCTCAGGGCAGGGTTTTAAGTTATGCCCTGGGGGCACATAAGGTTTTTATCGAAGGCGTTGTCGTGGAAACTTCAAAACAGGCTCATTCGATTGAAATCGAGAGTTCTAGTGCCCTTTTTAATAGTCAAAAGTGATTGGAGGGCAACTAGCCCCCCCCCCCACGCCCATCATTCCCCAAACACATCCAATCAAAATTTTTAAAATAGCCAGTTTGTTCAGCGTAGTTGATTTCCAGACAGAAAATATGTTTTGAGGAGAACACCCCCCCACAACCCTCAGGGCATGGATTTTAAGTTATGCCCTGGGGGCATATAAGGTTTTTATAGAAGGCGTTGTCGTAGAAACTTCAAAACAGGCTCATTCGATTTAAAATTCAAAGAGCTAGTGCCCTTTTTAATAGTCGAAAGTGATTGGAGGGCAACTAGCCCCCCCCCCTACGCCCATCCTTCCCCCAAACACATCCAATTAAATTTTGAGATAGCCAGTTTGTCCAGCGTAGTTGATTTCCAGATGGAAAATATGTTTTTAAGGAGGACACTCCCCCACAACCCTCATTGCAAGGGTTTTAAGTTAAGCCCTGGGAGGATATAATGTTTTTATAGAAGGCGTTGTCGTAGAAACTTCAAAAGGGGCTCATACGATTAGAAATTCAAAGGGCTAGTGCCCTTTTTAATAGTCGAAAGAAATTGAAGGGCAACTTGCCCCCCCCCTACGACCTTCATTCCCCCAAACACATCCTATCAAAATTTTTAAAATAGCCATTTTGTTCAGCGTAGTTGATTTCCAGATAGAAAATATGTTTTTAAGGAGGACACTTCCCCACAACCCTCATTGCAAGGGTTTTAAGTTAAGCCCTGGAAGGATATAATGTTTTTATAGAAGGCGTTGTCATGGAAACTTCAAAAGGGGCTCATTCGATTTGAAATTCAAAGGGCTAGTGCCCTTTTTAATTGTCGAAAGTGATTGGAGGGCAACTAGCCACCCCCCTTCCGCCCATCATTCCCCCAAACACGTCCAATCAAAATTTTGAGATAGCCATTTTGTTCAGCGTAGTTGATTTCCAGATAGAAAATATGTTTTTGAGGAGGACACTCCCCCACAACCCTCAGGGCAAGGGTTTTTAGTTATGCCCTGGGGGCATATAAGGTTTTATTGAAAGCGTTGTCGCAGAAACTTCAAAACAGGCTCGACCGATTGGAAATTCAAAGGGTTAGTGCCCTTTTTAATAGTCGAAACTGATTGGAGGGCAACTACCCCCCCTCCCTCGCCCTCACGCCCATCATTCCTCCAAACATGATTTGAAATTCAAAAGGGGCTCATTCGATTGAGCCCTGGGAGGATATAATGTTTTTATAGAAGGCGTTGTCGTAGAAACTTCAAAAGGGGCTAATTCGATTGGAAATTCAAAGGGCTAGTGCCCTTTTAATAGTCGAAAGTAATTTAAGGGCAACTAGCCCCCCCCCACGCCCATCATTCCCCCAAACACATCCTATCAAAATTTTTAAAATAGCCATTTTGTTCAGCGTAGTTGATTTCCAGATAGAAAATATGTTTTGAGGAGGACACTCCCCCAAAACCCTCAGGGCAAGGATTTTAAGTTATGCCCTGGGAGCATATAAGGTTTTTATAGAAGGCGTTGTCGTGGAAACTTCAAAACAGGCTCATTCGATTTGAAATTCAAAGGGCTAGTGCCCTTTTTAATAGTCGAAAGTGATTGGAGGGCAACTAGCCCCCCCCCCCTTCCACCCATCATTCCCCCAAACACGTCCAATCAAAATTTTGAGATAGCCATTTTGTTCAGCGTAGTTGATTTCCACATAGAAAATATGTTTCTGAGGGGGACACTCCCCCACAACCCTCAGGGTAAGGGTTTTTAGTTATGCCCTGGGGGCATATAAGGTTTTTATAGAATGCGTTGTCGCAAAAACTTCAAAACAGGCTCAACCGATTGGAAATTCAAAGGGTTAGTGCCCTTTTTAATAGTCGAAAGTGATTGGAGGGCAACTAGCCCCCCTCCCCCTCACGCTCATCATTCCCCCAAACACATCCAATCATGAGGTAGCCATTTTGTTCAGCGTAGTTGATTTTCAGATATAAAATATCTTTTTTAGGAGGACACTCCCCCACAACTCTCAGGGCAAGGGTTTTAAGTTATGGTCTGAGGGTATATAAGAACGATGTTGGAACAATGTATCATTTATTTTTTTTCCTTTAGAGTAGGGAACTTCATATGAAAGGGTTCGTCGTAGAAACTTCAAAGGGGGCTCATTCGATTGAAAATCGAGAGTTCTAGTGCCCGTTTTAATAGTCAAAAGTGATTGAAGGGCAACTAGCCCCCCCCCACGCCCATCATTCCCCCAAACACATCCAATCAAAATTTTTAAAATAGCCAGTTTGTTCAGCGTAGTTGATTTCCAGACAGAAAATATGTTTTTGAGGAGGACACTCCCCCACAACCCTCAGGGCAAGGATTTTAAGTTATGCCCTGGGGCATATAAGATTTTTATAGAAGGCGTTGTCGTGGAAACTTCAAAACAGGTTCATTCAATTTGAAATTCAAAGCGCTAGTGCCCTTTTTAATATTCGAAAGTGATTGGAGGGCAAATATCCCCCCCCCTACGCCCATCCTTCCCCCAAACACATCCAATTAAAATTTTGAGATAGCCTATTTGTTCAGCGTAGTTGATTTCCAGATAGAAAATATGTTTTTAAGGAGGACACTCCCCCACAACCCTCATTGCAAGGGTTTAAAGTTAAGCCCTGGGAGGATATAATGTTTTTATAGAAGGCGTTGTCGTAGAAACTTCAAAAGGGGCTCATTCGATTGGAAATTCAAAGGGCTAGTGCCCTTTTCAATAGTCGAAAGTAATTGAAGGGTGACTAGCCCCCCCCCCACGACCATCATTCCCCCAAACACATCCAATCAAAATTTTTAAAATAGCCAGTTTGTTCAGCGTAGTTGATTTCCAGATAGAAAATATGTTTTTAAGGAGGACACTCCCCCACAACCCTCATAGCAAGGGTTTTAAGTTAAGCCCTGGGAGAATATAATGTTTTTATAGAAGGCGTTGTCGTAGAAACTTCAAAAGAGGCTCATTCGATTGGAAATTCAAAGGGCTAGTGCCCTTTTTAATAGTCGAAAGTAATTGAAGGGCAACTAGCCCCCCCCCACGACCTTCATTCCCCCAAACACATCCTATCAAAATTTTTAAAATAGCCATTTTGTTCAGCGTAGTTGATTTCCAGATAGAAACTATGTTTTGAGGAGGACTCTCCTCCACAACCCTCAGGGCAAGGGTTTTAACTTATGCCCTGGGGGCATATAAGGTTTTTATAGAAGGTGTTGTCGTAGAAACTTCAAAACAGGCTCATTCGATTTGAAATTAAAAGGGCTAGTGCCCTTTTTAATAGTCGAAAGTGATTGGAGGGCAACTAGCCCCCCTCCGCCCATCATTCCACCAAACACATCCAATCAAAATTTGAGATAGCTTTTTGTTCAACGTAGTTGATTTCCAGATAGAAACTATGTTTTGAGGAGGACACTCCTCCACAACCCTCAGGGCAAGGGTTTTAACTTATGCCCTGGGGGCATATTAGGTTTTTATAGAAGGCATTGTCGCAGAAACTTCAAAACAGGCTCAACCGATTGGAAATTCAAAGGGTTAGTACCCTTTTTAATAGTCGAAAGTGATTGGAGGGCAACTAGCCCCCCCCCCCCTCACGCCCATCATTCCCCCAAACACATCCAACCATGAGGTAGCCATTTTGTTCATCGTAGTTGATTTTCAGATATAAAATATCTTTTTTAGGAGGACACTCCCCCACAACTCTCGGGGCAAGGGTTTTAAGTTATGCTCTGAGGGTATATAAGAACGATGTTGGAACAATGTATTATTTATTTTTTTCCTTTTGAGCAGGGCACTTCATATGAAAGGGGTCGTCGTAGAAACTTCTAAGGGGGCTCATTCAATTGAAGATCGAGAGTTCTAGTGCCCTTTTTAATAGTCAAAAGTGATTGAAAGGCAACTAGCCCCCCCCCACGCCCATCATTCCCCCAAACACAGCCCATCAAAATTTTTAAAATAGCCATTTTGTTCAGCGTAGTTGATTTCCAGATAGAAAATATGTTTTGAGGAGGACACTCCCCCACAACTCTCAGGGCAAGGATTTTAAGTTATGCCCTGGGGGCATATAAGGTTTTTATCGAAGGCGTTGTCGTGGAAACTTCAAAACAGGCTCATTCGATTGAAATCGAGAGTTCTAGTGCCCTTTTTAATAGTCAAAAGTGATTGGAGGGCAACTAGCCCCCCCCCACGCCCATCATTCCCCCAAACACATCCAATCAAAATTTTTAAAATAGCCAGTTTGTTCAGCGTAGTTGATTTCCAGACAGAAAATATGTTTTGAGGAGAACACCCCCCCACAACCCTCAGGGCATGGATTTTAAGTTATGCCCTGGGGGCATATAAGGTTTTTATAGAAGGTGTTGCCGTGGAAACTTCAAAACAGGCTCATTCGATTTAAAATTCAAAGAGCTAGTGCCCTTTTTAATAGTCGAAAGTGATTGGAGGGCAACTAGCCCCCCCCCCTACGACCTTCATTCCCCCAAACACATCCTATCAAAATTTTTAAAATAGCCATTTTGTTCAGCGTAGTTGATTTCCAGATAGAAAATATGTTTTTAAGGAGGACACTTCCCCACAACCCTCATTGCAAGGGTTTTAAGTTAAGCCCTGGGAGGATATAATGTTTTTATAGAAGGCGTTGTCATGGAAACTTCAAAACAGGCTCATTCGATTTGAAATTCAAAGGGCTAGTGCCCTTTTTAATTGTCGAAAGTGATTGGAGGGCAGCTAGCCACCCCCCTTCCGCCCATCATTCCCCCAAACACGTCCAATCAAAATTTTGAGATAGCCATTTTGTTCAGCGTAGTTGATTTCCAGATAGAAAATATGTTTTTGAGGAGGACACTCCCCCACAACCCTCAGGGCAAGGGTTTTTAGTTATGCCCTGGGGGCATATAAGGTTTTTATTGAAAGCGTTGTCGTAGAAACTTCAAAACAGGCTCGACCGATTGGAAATTCAAAGGGTTAGTGCCCTTTTTAATAGTCGAAACTGATTGGAGGGCAACTAGCCCCCTCCCTCGCCCTCACGCCCATCATTCCTCCAAACATGATTTGAAATTCAAAAGGGGCTCATTCGATTGAGCCCTGGGAGGATATAATGTTTTTATAGAAGGCGTTGTCGTAGAAACTTCAAAAGGGGCTCATTCGATTGGAAATTCAAAGGGCTAGTGCCCTTTTTAATAGTCGAAAGTAATTGAAGGGCAACTAGCCCCCCCCCCACGACCATCATTCCCCCAAACACATCCTATCAAAATTTTTTAAAATATCCATTTTGTTCAGCGTAGTTGATTTCCAGATGGAAAATATGTTTTGAGGAGGACACTCCCCCACAACCCTCAGGGCAAGGGTTTTAACTTATGCCCTGGGGGCATATAAGGTTTTTATAGAAGGTGTTGTCGTAGAAACTTCAAAACAGGCTCATTCGATTTGAAATTCAAAGGGCTAGTGCCCTTTTTAATAGTCGAAAGTGATTGGAGGGCAACTAGCCCCCCCCCCCCCCCTTTCCGCCCATCATTCCCCCAAATACGTCCAATCAAAATTTTGAGATAGCCATTTTGTTCAGCGTAGTTGATTTTCAGATAGAAAATATGTTTTTGAGGAGGACACTCCCCCACAATCCTCAGGGCAAGGGTTTTTAGTTATGCCCTGGGGGCATATAAGGTTTTTATTGAATGCGTTGTCGCAGAAACTTCAAAACAGGCTTAACTGATCTGAAACTCAAAGGGCTAGTGCCCTTTTTAATAGTAGAAAGTGATTGGAGGGCAACTATCCCCCCGCCTACGCCCATCCTTCCCCCAAACACATCCAATTAAAATTTTGAGATAGCCTATTTGTTCAGCGTAGTTGATTTCCAGATAGAAAATATGTTTTTGAGGAGGACACTCCCCCACAACCCTCAGTGCAAGGGTTTTAAGTTAAGCCCTGGGAGGATATAATGTTTTTATAGAAGGTTTTGTCGTAGAAACTTCGAAAAAGGCTCATTCGATTGGAAATTCAAGGGCTAGTGCCCTTGTTCATAGTCGAAAATAATTGAAGGGCAACTAGCCCCCCCCCACGACCATCATTCCCCTGAACACATCTAATCAAAATTTTGAGATAGCCATTTTGTTCAGCGTAGTTGATTTCTAGATAGAAAATATGTTTTTGAGGAGGATACTCTCCCACGACCGTCAGGGCACGGGTTTTAAGTTATGCCCTGGGGGCATACAAGGTTTTTATAGAAGGTTTTGTCGTAGAAACTTCGAAAAAGGCTCATTCGATTGGAAATTCAAGGGCTAGTGCCCTTGTTCATAGTCGAAAATAATTGGAGGGCAACTAGCCCCCCCCACGCCCATCATTCCCCCAAACACATCCAATCAAAGTTTAGAGATAGCCATTTTGTTCAGCGTAGTCGATTTCCAAATAGAAAGCATTTTTTTGAGGAGGACACTCCCCCACAACCCTCAGGGCAAGTGTTATAAGTTATGCCCTGGGGGCATATAAGGTTTTTATTGAAATCTTTGTCGTAGTAACTTGAAAAAGGGTTCATTCGGTTTGAAATTGAAAGGGCTAGTGCCCTTTTTAATAGTTGAAAGTGATTGGAGGGCAACTAGTCCCCCTTTCACTCATACCCTTCCAGACCCACCCTCCCATTTGCCCATTTTGTTTAAAAACTAAATGTTGCCTTAAGATTAAATCAAAATGCACTGTGATAATGCTAATTCCCAATAAGGCATCTCAGCAGTATCCCAAGAACGACTGAGGGTATTATGTTCAAACTGTCGGGGCTACTTCTGCTCATAAAATTTAACCAAATCAAAATAGCGTAAGTATATCCAAGCTATAAAAAAAAGTAAACAGATTTTTTTTTTTTGCGAATGGTATCAAGTTTTCCATTTCAGGCCATCTAGAGGAGGTATGAAACTAAATTAAACAGTACTATTTGTGTCCAGATTTTTAAAAGGGTGTATGTTGTTAAAAATTGCTGAAAATTTTTCTCCAGCATACAAATAGAAGGCCAAACTATAAAGTCTTAAAAAACGAAAAGCTTTAAAGTATTATTTTCTTTTTCCCTGAAAAGACTATGTGAATATAACGGGAACAGAAATTAATTAAAAAAAATTTTCCACAAAATAAGTTTTTCAAAGAAAAGTAAAGACCTCCATTAAACAAAAATTGAGCAAAAATAAAATAAAATAATTTACCAAGCGTGAAACTACCACAAATCAGCATCGATAAATAAATGAAACCCAAAACGAACAGATATTACAATAAATAACCGAGTCAAACTCAAAACGAGCTGAAATTAACATAAGTTGGGCGCAAAACCCCTATTCCTTCCCAAGGCCAGAACAAAATTTGCACTTTACTGAAAAAAAAAACCAAACGAATGTGCATTGTCAGTTTCATATACACATACTGATATTTAGTAATCAAAATGTTAATATTATTTGATTTATCAAAGTTATAAAAGTAAAAACATTTATATTTTTTTAAGTAAAGTGCAAATTTTGTTCTGGCCTTGGGAAGGCATAGGGGTTTTGCGCCCAACTTGTGTTAATTTCAGCTCCTTTTGAGTTTGACTCGGTTATTTATTGTAATTTCTGTTCGTTTTGGGTTTCATTTATTTAACGATGCTGATTTGTGGTAGTTTCACGCTTGGTAGATTATTTTATTTTATTTTTGCTCATTTTTTGTTTAATGGAGTTCTTTAATTTTCTTTGAAAAACTTATTTTGTGTAAAAAGTTTTTTAATTAATTTTGGATAAAGAGGTAGGGGCTAGATGCCTTCTGGTACCTTTTGATTCTTCAAATGAGAACTAGAACGTTCAATTTCCAATAGAATGAGCCCCCTCCGAAGCATATAAGGCCCTTCCTTCCATTTAACCTTATATGCCCCCGGGGCATAACTTACAACATTTGCCGCAGGGCTCTGGGTGTTTTGTCGACCCCAGATATTTTGTTGTACTATTTTTGGTCTGTATTGGACAAAATTATTATCTCAAACATTCGATCGGACGAATTTGGGGAAAAGAAGGCTTATGGGGGAGACTAGTCATCGAATCACTTTTTTCTCTCAAAAAGGGAACCAGCACTTTGAATTTCAAGTCCTTTGAGTCCCCTCCAAAGTTTATCTCTTCTATAAAAGCATTATTTAGCCCCAGGGCATAAGTTACAACCCTTCCCCCGGGCTCTGATAGGGGTTATATAGAAACCAAAGTTTTTGTTGTAAGATCGTTGGACTATTTCAAACAAAATAGCTATCTAAAAAATTTTAATTTAATACATTTGGGGAAAAAAGGGTGTGCGTCAGAGTGGGGGAGGGGTAGATGCCCTCCGATTACTTTTGACTCTTAAAAAGGTAACTATAACTTTCAATTTCTAATCAAATGAGCCATCTCTGAAGTTTATAAGACCACCCCTTACATGAAAACCTTATATGCCTCTGTCATAACTTAAAACACCTGCCTCTGGGCTCTGAGGGGTTGTGTCGACCCAGGAGATTTTCTATTTGATCTTCAAGCTGTTTTGAATAAAATGTCTATCTCAAAATTTTGATCCGATGCATTTGAGGAAAAAGAGCCTTGGAGACTAGTAGCCCTCCAATCACTTTTGACTCTTAAAAAGGGCACTAGAAATTTCGATTTACAATCCAATAAGCCCCCCTTCAAATGTCATACTGCCATCTCTTCCATAAGAACCTCATATGCCCCAGATGAATAATTTACGACACTTGCCCCCAGGTTTTGGGGGACTGTGTTGACCCTGGAGTTTATGTTATATGATCTTAGGTCTATTTTGAACAAAATGGCTATATAAAAATTCGATCGGACGCAGTTGGGGAAGAGGGTTGGTGGGGGAAGGGGGGCTAGTTGCCATTAGGTCACTTTTGAGTCTCAAAAAGGGATTTAGAACTGCGAATTTCTAATCATTTAAATCCCCTTGGGAGTCCAGCCGACCACCTCTTTCATATAGCCTTATATACCCACGGGGCATAAGTTTCAACCCTTCCCCTGGGCTTTGGGGGGAGGATATGGTGATCCCGAAGGTTTTTTTATCTGATTGTTGGACTAGTTCAAAGAAAGTGGCTATCTCAAATTGATCAGATTTACTTAAGGAAAAAGGGGTGTGTAGGGAAGGGGGGTATATGCCCTCCAATCAATTTTGACGTCTGAAAAGATAACTAGAACTTTTAATTTCCAATCAAATGAGTTACTTCTGAAGTTTGTACGGCCACCCCTTAGACCCCTTAGACTATTTTTAACAAAATGACTATCTCAAAATTTTTACCAGATGGATTTGGGGGAAAAATGCCGGGGCGGCTAGTTAGATAGATAGATAGATAGATAAATTGTATTTCATACAAATATAAACAACACAAATGCCCTCCGGTCTTTTATTACTCGTAAAAAGTGAACTAGAACTTTCATCTCCAATCAAATGAGCCCCTTCTGAAGCTTATACGAGTACCTCTTCCATAAGAACGATATATGTCCACATAGTTGACCATATAGTTGACCATAGAACCATATAGTTGTATCGACACGGAGTTCTTGTTATCTGACTTTTGAACCATTTGTTTTTTAATTTCATCGGATGTATTTAGGGAAAAGGGCGTAAGGAGGGCTAGTTGCCCTCCCGTGACTTTTAACTTTTAAAAAGGGCACAAGAACTTCCAATTTCCAATTGAATGAGCCCCCTACGAAGGTTATACGACGATCCCTTCTGTTCCAAGTGCCTCTGGGGAAAAACAATAATAAAACATTGGAGCCTCATGGCCTTACAGTTGGTGGGGAGAGGCCATTTGCCTTTGAATCACTTTTAACTCTTAAAAAGGGAACTAGACCTTTCAATTCCTATTCATTTTAGTTCCCTTCCAAGTTTATAAGACCACTTCTTCCACTAAAACCTTATATGCCCCCGGGGCATAAGTTACAGCCCTTGCTCCCGCGTTCTGGAGGACTGTATTATCCCTGGAGTTTTCTTATATGATATTTAGTATGTTTTAAACAAAATGGCTATATAAAAACTTCAGTTGGATGCATTTGGGGAAAAGATGACTAAGAGATGGGAGGGGGGCTATTCGCCATCGGATCGCTTTTGACTCTTAAAAAGATAAACGGAAATTTAAATTTCCAATCATTTGAGTCTCCGCCAAAATTTATGCGATCACCTCTCCCATAAAACCTTACATGCCCCCAAGGTATAAGTTACAATCCTTCCCCGGGCTCTGGGGAGGAGAGGGGGGGTATGTTGACCCCGAAGTTTTGTTATCTAATCGTTGGACTATTTCAAACAAACTGCCAATGGATGTATTAGGGGAAAAAAGGGTCTAAATGTGGGGAGGGAGTAGATGCTCTCCGATCACTTTTGACTCACAAAAAGTTAACAAGAATGCTCAATTTCTAATGAAATGAGCTACCTCTGAAGTTTATACGACCACCCCTTACATAAAAACCTTATATGTCCCCTCGGCATAACTTAAAACACTTGCCCCGGGCTCTGAGGCGTTGTCTTGACCCTGGAGTTTTTGTTAGCTGATGTTTGAACTAGTTTTTACAAAATGGCTATCTCCAAAACTTGTATCAGATGGGTTTGGGGAAAAAGGGCATTGGGCGCGGGGCTAGTTGCCCAGGGATCTCTTTTGACTCTTAAAAGTGAACTAGAACTTCCAAATTCCAATCAAATGAGCCCCCTCTGAATTTCATACGAGCACCCCTTCCATAAGAGGAAGGGATGCTCTGGGGGGATAAATGCCAACAGAGCGAAACTTACAACGCCTGCCACCGGGCCCTGGGAAGTTGTGTCGATCCCGGAGCTTTTGTTATCTCATCTTTGAACTAGTTTTTATAAAATGGCTATCTCAAAGCTTTTATTGGATGCATCTGAGGAAAAAGAGCATGGATGGGGGGCTAGTTGCCCTCTGATTACTTTTAACTTTTAAAAAGGCACTAGAACTTCCGATTTTCATTTGAATGAGTCCCTTGCGAAGTATATACGACCACCACTTCCATTTGAAGTGCCTCTGGGAAAAAAAAAGAAATAATAAAACATTGGAGCCTTGTGGGCCTTTACTATAGGCAACGCAATAGTATTGCCTCTGATTTCTGCTCATTTTAAGTTTGAACTAATCATAAACTTTTTTATGTGCGTTTTAGGTTTTAATTGTGCTGTTTACTTTCCATTGTAATGCATTTACTTAGAAAAGATATTTCATTAAATTTGGATATATTAATTCATTAATAAGCACAAAAGTGAATTTAAACAATAACAAAAGGCAAAGGTGTCGTCATTCCCCCCCCCCCCCTCCCTTTTCTACAAGTCTCTATGAACTGGAATGCCCGGATAAAAGATAAGAGAAAGAAACACTAATGCACAAAAAAAGAAGGGAAAAACTAACACCCACCATTTATTACCCATCAAAACCAAGACAAAGCCAGGTTCTATGAGTAATAAACCATACCAACAAATAATTCCAACTTGGCTAGGAAATATCCACAGTATGAGGGCATTAAATAATACTCATAAATAAAAAAAAAATTGTGATTTTTCTGAATGTCACGGAACTGAAGTCCGATTTGACTGAAAGAATGTCGAAGGAAATTCGAATATCCCCAAAATTACAGATATGGTGAGTAGAATAATAAATGACAGGAGATGGAGTCAGTCAAAGCATTGCAGGAACAACATATTTATTTTAGGAAAAACGATAGACACAAGCAAGGTAATATGAGGACAATTATAACGGTACATAAAAGGGAGAAAAGATATTATTGTAGAAGGGAGATTGCCGTGTTAATTTGTTATATTTTTCCCAGGGTCATCATATCAAACAAATGGTCCTAGAAAATTAAGAAATGGCTCATTTTCACAAAAATTAAAAGTTCTATTGGCCTTTTAAAGTATGCAAAAATAATGTGCCAGTTCGAAGAGGCATTTCCTACAATTTTGTGGCACCAAACTACAATTTGGTGCAAACACGGAAAAGTTTATATTGTGCATGAAACACGTTGCACGTGAAAATTTGCATAATATTTGCAATAGGAATTAAATTCCCCAAAAGTGGGCTAAGATCAAATGTTTGAGATCCACCATCTCCTTTCTATTCCACATAGAAGGGCAATTAGAGATGTAGCAGTGACTTAAACAGTGAAACAGGATTTTCTGGAATCGACCCATGAAAAACGTGTTTGATATTCTTAAGAAGTCCAAGATTCCCTGTTTATTTAAACTAACATGATGAACGAAGGATATATTTTGATTAAGAAGAACACAACAAAACCGAGCATACCCATCACTAGGTCTACAGAGAAAATCCCTTAAAAGGTGAATCTACAAAGGCTGAGGGCAAACATAAGAAATTTCTAAGAAGATCAGAAAGCTTAACCCGGCAATACTTAAGACAAGGCAATTAAAATCAAATCATAGAATCACTCTCTCAAACAAAACAATGGACTTGATTACTCCATTTTGATTGTAGTCGCAAGGGTAGAATCATCCACAAAAGCAACTACAGCTTCCTCATCTATTGATGGAGACCTTTATTTTTTCATTATGGAAAAATCCGGGGTGCCATAGACGACAACAAACAACGACAACGACAACGAAAACCTTAATTGAAAACGTTAAAGTTACAGCATTCTTTTTCGGCTGCCATTGAGAATATTTTGCTTATTGTTCTCATTAAAAAGGTTTAGAATTACTAAAAAGTACAAAGAGCAAAGGCCAAAGAAGAATGCGTCATTAGTTTGTAAATGTATCATTGTAGCTACGGGTTACATCAATAATTAAACACACATAATCTCTACAGTTTAAGCTTGAATAAATTTGCAGTATAAATTAGAAATAGACACAACAGGGCAGTATCCACGCGAACAGAGAAAATTTAAAGGTTAGATAAACGCCGACTAATCACGTACATAATTTTGTCATTTATTTTTGATTTGTTAATATTACGTAGAGAATATACTCTATTGTATAGAGAATAAACCCACTTATTAATAAAAAAATAAATCCATAAATTAAAATCTCAACGTAGAAAAATTTGTAGAGGCAAATTGACAGCAAATAATTTTAAATGGTAACAACAAAATTAAAATTTTAACGGCGTAATGCACATTAAAAAACCTGATGATCGACATAACAAATAAAAGGAACAGACTATCGGTGATAACAGCAATTTGAGCTCTGATTCGCAACGAATCGTTCTCGGTTTTCTATTTTATCTTGCAACCCTAAAATTTCATACAGATTCGCCGGGTCACTGACGAATTCACGCATGCTTCCCTAAAATACTTCTATACTTCAAAGCAACTGATTTTATTGAAGATGCTTAAAATCTAGTATCTCGTGTACGATCTAGTATCTAGGTGCTTACGATCTAGTGTACTACGATCTAGTATGACCAAATATCCTTCTCTTTGAGTCGCTGCGTTTTGGTGTTCTATTCATCTTAGGTGTTTGTAATGGCAGGTAAAGTCAAAACCTCATTCCAGTACCTTTCTGTTCAAATGAACAATATAGTAGGCCTAACAGATTTATTCACCAAATTATTACTTTATCGCAATATGGTATCAAACTGAACCTGACAGCTTCCTTAAGTTCAATCCATCATCGCAGGACCTATTACGGCTACTCCTATCGACAGGGCATCAACTAGGACTTTATATAACGGTCCACTTACTCCTCTTCTGAATTGATGTGTATTCTATAGGTGGTCGAAGTTTTCGTTTCACTCCTCCCGTGGACTTCCTGTTATTGGCTGTTCATCTATCGTACCTTCAAGTACTACTTGTAGGAAACAAGTGGTTGCCACATGCTCAAGCCATTGCAGTTGCTTCACATTCATTTTATTTGGGACTTTTTCGTTTAATATCAGCTGTCTTCAGACCTCTTTGTTTGGTAACGGGCACATTAACAGAACACAAATATATAAACAAGTCCAAGGAAATTAGCTAGATTGGGAATTTTTATCAGCTAAATTGTTCAGAAGGAATAGAATATTCTTAATTCTGAAAAAGATGAGGCATTAGTCTCCCTTAGTCTAAACAAGGTTCGTTTCATATCCTATTCATTCAGAAGATTCCCCAAGTTCCTCAGTCATGTTATTATCTTCTAGAATAAATAGGAAATCAATCGAAGTAATCAAAAAGATTCGTGGTGTAGTTAAAAAAAACTCACGGAAATAATGTCCTTAACAAGAGGGAAGATAAAATCGAAAACTTCGTTCAATCGAGATTAGTTCAAGACGCTGTCAGAATTCCAATTTGATAAAGTGATTTGTGTTCCTTTCAAAACTTTTAAGAGGATTGCAGTTTAAAATAAAATTAGATTTAATGGTGGAGCCTTTGTCTGACTTTCTTTTTCTTTCTTTCTTTCTTTTTTCTTTCATTTTGTTTAATAAATCTTAATCTTTTACTGAAAGTTGTCTAGCTTTTCAAAGTGTAAACAACTATCAGTAAAATCCCAAATGAAAGAGCTCTTGCTAATTTACTAAAGAAATTGTAGGAGGCGAATGAAAATTTTGGGAGTGAATCAAGGGCCTAAATTACGCCATAGAGAGGCCTTTTGAAATATCTACATTCACTCCTTCCCCCTCCATACGGGGCTGACCTTTCATGACCTTCGACTACTTTGTGTTAAGAAATAAAAAATTTTAAACTAAGAGCTGAAGCACACTTAATACCCATGGAAAGGGTATTGAGCGCAAGAATTTTGTAATTTTCGTTCTGGTTACTGTCCTAAATCTTCATAGAGGGGAGCAAATCAGGAGACATTTAACTATTTACTCGCTAAAAATTTGACACAAGCACACAAGAAAACAAATCAAATTTCATTTTAAAAAGGTGGGCCCACTTGACTTTTCTTTTTGACATGCTTTTAAGGAATAATATCCTTACAAAATACGTCACAGGCGTAAACCAATGATATTAATGTACACTTTTTACCACGGAACAATAAGAAGTAATGACTCTTTTTTATTTCGTTAAAGACTCAAATTCCTCTGTTGTATCGACAGTAGTAATTCAAAAATCGATATATTACGCGATAAAATGTTTACGGGACTTGGCGTACAAACCTAAACATTTGTTTTTTGTTATTTGACATTTACTAGGAAGAACTTGAGACAATTTTGCTTTCGAGATGCCATTGTGAGGTGCAGCTCCAGCTGTGGCAATTAGAAAAGGTGGTATTTTACAGAATGGAGTCTAAAAGGAGACCAGGAAAACTTAGAAATGTATTTTGCTCTTTTAAGTGGCATCAAGAAGTAGTTGCTTGTAAAAGGAAGGTTTAGCAAGGGCATCCGAAATGTGGCAAAAAATGTTGATATCAACTGACCGAATAAGCAAATGTTTTTGTGAATGAGGAAGGGGAAATAAGAAATTTTAGCAAACAGAAAACCTTAAAATATTTTAAGAGCATAATAATACTGGAACAAAACGGACTGAACTAAACGATAGAATACACTTTGTTTGAGAGGATGGGACTAAATCTGTATATTCTTAGAAATGTCTCATGCTTAAAACTTAAAATAAATACTTTTTCGCATGCTGACTAATGTTCTGCGTTGCACAGTTACCGATCTCCCGATTGGCCGCCTTCGGCCGTGAGTGCAATGCGTGGTTGAAGGCAAACCCTTTGACGCTTCCCGTTTGGTTCTTCCAGACTTCTCCAGGTATCCATTTAGAGCTGGAATGACCACCGTTCCAAACCAAATAAACAGTGACGCCAGGAATCGAATCCCTGGCCTCAGGATTTCAAGTCTGGAGCGTGAAACTCTTGGCTAGGACGGCTAGGACATATAGTCTTTTGAATTACTGTAAACGGTATTAAAAGATGAATAAGTAGATGTAAACCAAAAATTTTTCTCTTTTAGTTTAAAACTAATTCAAAATATTTACGATTATTTTGTTCTTGTAGTACATTCATTTACTTTAAATCGGCAAATAATATGCTGGAAAGTTAGATGGTAGCAGAAGCTTCATGATATAAAACCGCGTCATTAGAGTCCTTAACCTTATTAGTTGGACTGAGTTTAGGGGTTCCTTCCCATAGAGTGTGATTTCGATTGCCACAGGGTAACCAAAAACCAACAAAGAGAAAAATCTCAATGAAAAAAAAAACCAACAAACGAGACTGCGGCCAGTGGAGAGAAAAGAAAAGACAGATGCAAAACAACGCGGATATTTCGCCTGTATCACAAACAAGGCGTCTTCAGCGCGAAATACAGAAGAAGAAAAAGATAAACAAAAACAAAAAAAACAAGTTAAAATCAAAAAACCATAAAACCACCACCAAAACAAAAAATATACAATTGGCGCAAACTGATCCACGTAGGGAAAAGATGCTAATATGGAGTTACTTCAGTGAGAACACCAGAGCAACTGCGGAAAAATAAAAAAATGGAAATTACTTTAACTATTCTGTTGTGAAATAATCCTTTTATTGGCTATTATTGAAGCAATTCGTTTTGGTCTAGCAGGTAAAACAGTCCCCTTGTGATTATTTATAATCTTAATTCCCTTATTGACTGTTGATTCACTCTTTAGAAGATTATCATAAATTGGGTCAATATTTAAACTACCTGTGTCCCTATAAATTGAAAGATTAGCAAACATATGTTTTTTAATTTCAATGGCTTCTCTCGCCCATTGTGCAAACCCCTTATCATTTGAAATAGCTAAGGCCTCATCAAATTCTACAAAGTGATCTGGTTGAAACCAAATATGTTCTGCTAAAGCCGAAACAAAAGTTTCTGGAGGCTTGCTTAATTGTAGGGTTTTTCTATTGAATTTCGGTGTTCAATAAACCTTTCAAAAAATTGTTGGTGAGTCCTACCAATATAGAACTTCCCAAAAGAACACGGAATTTTATACACCCCACTTACTAAATTTCCCCGGGTTAAATCCTTACCAGAACTAAAGAAACTACCCATTGGCCTCAACGATTGGCAACATGCATCAATACCAAATTTACACAAAACCCGTGAAAGTTTCTCACCCAAACCAGGTACATATGGCAATGAAATGAAACTTTTTGATACATCTAAATCTAAAGACTGAGAAACCCCAATAACCCTACTATCATGTTTAACACGTCTATTTTCAATTATTTTGTCAATGAACTTAATTGGGTAATTGTTACAAAACAAAATATCCCTCAAGTATAACAATTCCGAATCCAGAAATTCCTGGGAACAAATTCTATCCACTAGTGAAATTACAAACCCCCGTTTCACCGACATAGGGTGGCAACCAATTATATATTTTTTATTTTGGTGGTGGTTTTATTGGTTTTTTGATTTTAACTTGTTTTTTTTTTGTTTTTGTTTTTTATCTTGTTCTTCTTCTGTCTTTCGTGCTGAAGACGCCTTCTTTGTGATACAGGCGAAATATCCACGTTGTTTTGCATTTGTCTTTTCTTTTCTCTCCACTGGCCGCAGTCTCGTTTGTTGGTTTTTTTTTCATTGAGATTTTTCTCTTTGTTGGTTTTTGTCATGGCTGGCCAGTTCGGCTTAAGATCTTTCACAGGGTAACCAAGTTCAACACCAGTAAAAACGATGGAGTTTTTTTTTTACATTTGTAGATAAAAACAATGATTAACTCACCAATAACAGAAATAAAACCATGAAATTTTTTGCGGCGACAGAAAAAAATAGTGGCACTTTTTCTGAACACAAAAATAAACAATAATATAGAAACAAGCACTGTTTAAAGTGGCATATAAGATAATGATACTTTGTCCGATGACTAAGAAAGAAGACGAAGGAAAGAAAGAAAAAGAAGATGAAAATGAGAGAAAAAAGACCTATGGAGCTTTTTGTAGTGATTCTATTCAGTTACACACTATATATATATATATATTTATTTATGCCCGCTTACAATGGAGAAATGGAGAAAAAAAAAAACCGGAGTACAAAACGAAACAAAGAAAGAAGAAAAACATGTTCAACACTAAAAATTAAATACAGGTATTTCAATCACAGAAACAGTTGAGTCAGCGGTGAGTCGTAGAGTTTACTGAGGGATCGTCTTGAGGCTCTCCGTTCTAGATCAATCACCTTGGTTGATGGATCAAGGATTCCATATATGGATGAGATCTCCATGTTAGAAAATCTTAGTGGAAGTCCCAGCAAAAATTTTGCAAATCTGTAGTACGTGGTTCGTATTTTTCGACGGTCGGTGAGGGACAACATTTCCCACAAGGGTGATATATACCAGATGGCAGGAGAGACGACGGCGTTGAATAGTTTTGACTTAATAAATCGATTAAATGACCACTTGCATTTGACAGCTTTTCCATATGCTGAGCGGATAGATTTACAGACTGATTCAGCCAACAAGCCTCTAGTTGACCTAGGCGTCTGGCCATACGTAATACCAAGGTAATTTAGGGACTGGGACTGCTGGATTCTGATACCGTCAAGGACAAGATTGGAATTGGTCGAGTTGGTGCCGCTAAAAACGATAAATTCGGTTTTCTCTATGTTGACTTGTAGTCCTATTCTTCTGTATAGGGTCACTAAAAGACGAAGATTCTCTTGTAGACCCCTCAGCGTGCTGCTTAGGAGCAACAAGTCATCTGCATAAGAAATGAAACTTAGATCCAAGCCCTCCAAAAAGAAGGTCCCACGAACGAATCTAGTTACAGAGTAAATCGCAGAATTAAAGATGATAGGGCTTAGAGCAGATCCTTGCTGAACTCCTTTGAAGAGCCGAATGGGTTCAGAAAGCTTTTGCTTGCGGTGACCGACGATTGTTTCCCATCCCAAAGCTAGACGAATATGCGTCTGGGAGTACCAGTCATGGAGAACAAGGACAATGCGGGGGTCGACTCCTGAATCTAAGAGGCACCACAGTGCCTGCGATTGGACGACAGAATCGAACGCAGCGGAAATGTCGACACTGCAGGCAAAGAGCGGCTTTTTAACTAAAGATGTAGACCTCATTATTCTTCTTAGTAGCCGATGGGCGTGTCCACAGCCCAACCCATTTCTGAATCCAAGTTGTTTGTCTCCCATTAGAGCGTGTGACGTAATATGGGGCAACAGTACCTTCTCAAATACTTTGCTGATAACCGATGAAACTGTGATTGGTCTGTTATTGTTTCAAATATGTTTTTTAAGGTAAGTCCATGAAAAAGAGCTTGAATTATTTCCAGAAGAAGTTTTAAAGCCTCATATCGTTCTCCGGTAAATTTTGAAATTGTGTGATACCCCTTTCGTTTTGAACGTGACGATTTTAGGTTATAGTAGATCCAAGACGACAAACCTCACAACGATGAAATTCTTTTTTCTTTTTTTTGTTAAATCCAACACCAAGCTTCTCCAAAGTCAAAATTCAACATACCATCCTCGACATGATAATACTGCCACAACTAAGATGGCTGGGACAGACCAAGCGTGTGGAAAGCACTCGTCTCCCGAAGATAGGCTATGAAGGCCACGCAGATGGTTTTCGCCCTAGAGTACAACCCCGGAGAGATAGAAAGACAATTTTTCGTCGCTGAACACGCCTTACCTTTTCCACCTGGTAGAAGATATAGCTTCATATAGGAGTTACATCAGTGGTGAAAGAAGCGGCTCCAAAACCACCTTCGAGGGCGGATAGGACTTAAGTAAAATAAGTTAAGTCAATTTTTTTCTAGCAAGAGCGTACTCTCAGTTGCTGATATAAAAATTTTATCTGGATTGAAATCAGAAACATTGAACAATATTCAAGACTTTTCTCGCAGTTGCTGAAGTTGAGTTTTTTGTGGCGTTGAAATCAGAGCTGTTGGCAATCATTCAAGAATGTCTTTGTAGTTACTTATGTTGAGTTTTTGGTGGCTTTGCTATCAGAACCGTTGGGAAATATTCAAAAATAATTTCTGAGACCACACTGACTAATCATGATAAAACGGAAAAAGCAGTAAATTAGGGAGAAACGAGTCAACGAGTCTTGATTTCCGTCAAGACCACCGCTTGACCGTCCTCATTATACGATAATAAAATAAAATTATTGATAAAAATCCAAGGGTAGTATAAAAAATCAAACCTTAAAACAAACACAAGAACTAAAATATGACGACCCTCTCAATGGGTACGAGCCTTTTACCTTTTTTGGCCACTTTTTACATGGAATTTATTGAAACCTCAGCTTTCAATACTTTTCCTCTGAAACATCGTTTCTGGGGCTGGTTTGTCGATGATATTATCTCTGTGTGGGATCATGGAGAGATGGAACTTAACACTTTTTTTACTCATCGTAACACTTAAGTTTCTAACCTTCAGTTCACTTTAAAACTATAAGATAATCATAAAGTACCTTTTCTAGACGTTTTAATCTTCAATAAATCTTTGAGCCTTGAATATTCAATTTACAGAAAACCGCACATATTGACAGGCATTTGCATTTCTCTTCCAGCCACCCTCCTTGCGTAAAAAGAGGATTAGTTATATCTTTAATCGATCGTGTAATAAGAATATGCTCAAAAGCTCATATAGCCCCAGAAATGAATTATCTGAAGGACATTTTGTTTTGCAATGGATATCCCATCAAATTATTGGAATCCTTCATAGGAAAAAGAAAAAAAAAGCAGAAAAGGATGCATCATCTCCACAACCTCCAACATATATCATCCTTTTGGTGGGTGATAAGAAAGTCTTTACTGTTTTATTCTATTTTCCCAAATTAAGTGACAAATTGCAAATAATTCTAAAAAAACATAACTTAAATGTCAACATTCTAATAAAATTCAGAGCTATTTTAACAGCGGCAAAGATAAAACAAGCCCCATTTTAGGCAGTGGTGTTTATAGGGTTCGCTGTTCTTGCAGTTGTTTCTACGTTGGAAGAACCCACCAGCAATTGGGAGAGAGATTGTCGGAACACAGGTCCTCAATCGACAAAGCTATGGAGCTACGCCAAAGGCCTGAGACTTTTGATCCCGCCTTGACTCAACATGTGTATGACAATCCAAAGCATTTCATTTTACTTGACAACATTTCCGTTATTGCCCCCATTAAATGTCTTATGCGAGTATTCAGGGAGGCGGTCAAGATAAAAAAAAAAAGCACATTCACCGAAAGGAAGCTCTCAATCGAGACACTGGAGAAACCTGTTTGAGCCCCATTTATACTGAACTAATTAATTCTGGTCATTTTTATATAAATCGACAAAATCATATTTTGCAACCTAACCTACTCTGTGATGGTCTCTTACCTGGGAAGCGATTAGCTTTTAAAAATGCTCTGTATGAATTAAAAAATTGAATTACCATTCAGTATTGTATTTTTATTCAATTACCTTTTCACCGTTACATTGAGAGGGTCGTCATATTTTAGTTCTTGCGCTTGTTTTAAGGTTTGACTTTTTATATCATCCTTGGATTTTTAATAGTAATTTTTATTTTATTATCGTGCACTGAGGACGGTCAAGCGGAGTTTTTGACCGAAATATTTGCATTATAGTCTGCGTTTTTCACTGGCTTGTATTATCCTCGTTTCTATCTTCTTTACTGTTTTTTTTTTTTCATTTTGTGGCAAATATTCAAAAATATGCCCTCGGTTATAGACGTTGAGATTTTGGTCGCGTTGTAAAACCTTTAGCAAACATTATAAATACTCGTACATTCAGAGAACACTTATAATGTTCCTCTATTAGGATAGATTATTAGGATAGACAAGAAAAACCTCTATTAGGATAGATTTTTTTTTACTTTCGGCATACTTGAACTTTTTGCTATGTTAAAGTCAGCCGTTAGGAGAAAACACCCAACTCTCAAACACAACACCATAATAGAAAGGCTCTTTAAAGAAGAGACATTCTCTTTCTTGCCGTATGGACTTGTCCATTGTACCTGGCCTTAACCGCATAACCAAAATGCTTGACATTGCATTTAATAAGCATTAAATTCTCAGAATCTTTGATCATCATGATGATCTAGTCTGTTCCCCCATTCTTCATTCATTTATTTTTAAATAAAAAAACACCAACAGAGAGAAAAAACTCAATAAAAAAAAAAAAAACAAAAAAACAAACAAACGAGACTGAGGCCAGTGGAGAGAAAAGATGAAAAATGTAAAACAACGCGGATATTTCGCCTGTATCAAAACAAGGCGTCTTCAGCACAAGAGAAACATGACAAGAACAAGATAAAAAACAAACTAAAACTAAAAACAAATAAAACCACCACCAATAAAAAACAATTGGCGCAACTAATCCACGTAGGGAAAAGAAGCTATTAGAGTTACTTCAGTGAGAACACCAAAGCAACTGATGTAAAAAAAAAATTAAATTACGTGGTTTTACATTTTTCGTCTTTTCTCTTCAATGGCCGCAGTCTCTTTTATTGTTTTTTTTTTTCTGTTGGTCTTTTGTCATGGCTGGCCAGTTCGGCTTAAGATCTTTCAAACGAAAAAAACAGATACTTTCTCAAAGAAAAGTAAAGACCAACGCTAAAACTAAAGACGAAAACATATTATCCTAAAATTGGGGGGGGGGGTGGTAAAGTTTCAGCATAATACCTCCGCTAATTATGATTTCATAATAAACTAAACTTTAGCTCAAAGAATGGAACGCTGAGGGGAAAAAACTCATATTTAAGGTTTATTTTAAGTTTGGAAAAATCGTCTTTTCCACTTTTAACACAGTATTCACAGATATCACAGACATGAGGGGAATTGCATTCTCCAAAATCCTCCTACCCCCTCCCCCTCGCCCCGCTTAAGCTGGAGTTTAGCTTTTGCATAATAATGCTTTGAAAGCAAAATTACCTCGGAAAGATATGCCCCCTTAAAAAAACCGGAGTGTGGAAGAAGCAGTAGTCTGAAATGCAAGACGAATTTTTTAAGGTCGTGATGGAGAAATTATCTATTGAATAAACATTGATAATAAGAGATGCCCCTCATCACATCACGGCAGACACAAAAAAAAAACATCAGAAGTAACCCAACTAACAACACACAAAAAGAGCGGTAACAAGACCAGGGGGGGGCTCAACAACAAAAAATGAAAAAAAGAAGAAACAATAGAAGTGATCAATAATTATCTAATAGTTATGAATTTATTTTTAGGATATAAACAGAAACATCAAAACTAAAAATTGATTCATGATGTAAATAATTGGTTAGGCAATAGTGCCTTTCAATTTACAATGAATTGCAACCAAAATACGTCACAAGCCGTTAAAGTTTTTTAATAAAACAGTGTCTTAGAAATGTCTTCGTAAAAGAGTTTATCCGTTTTTAATATATTCTTGTTTCAATTGATTCATGATTTTCCCAAGCGGCAACCACACTATTGCATAGAGGAAACAGGACCTATCTCAAACATACCAACGGCTGACTTAGTTTGCGTCTACTAAGAGAGGTGAAAAGATGGCGCAGCAATTGAAATATTAAAAGAAAAGAAAAGTAACCAGGCAGTTCCAGAAAATTAAACTCAACCTTAAACAAATTCAAATTAAAGGTAACTGTCAGTTCGACTAGCAGGATAATCAAAAACAATATAAACCTTTTGAAGAAGACAAGTGAACACGACGCAGGAGAAAGGAGCAGGGACGTCCCGGGGGGGGGGGGATAGGGAGGGGTGAGCCAGTCCCCCCCAAATGTTTTGCCATTCAGTAAAATTTTCGGCGAAGGCAAAAATTTCGGCAGAAATTTTGCAAAATCGGCCGAAATTTAGCAAAATTCTTGATTTCTGCAAGAAATTCGGCATAAATCAGGTAGCGATTCGGTAAAATTTACGAAGGTCGCCTCCCGAATAAAACGAGCCTTGGGACGCCCCTGGAAAGGAGACTACTTTTCAAAATACGAATCGCCCTATTTAGCTGCCTTTGAAGCGGAATTAAATAAGACCAAAAAGTATTCAAATAAGTGAGTGGACATTAATTTAGGTAAGAATGAGCAAGAGCAAAATAAACGGAACACATAGCTTCAAGTGGCAGAATGAATTTTATGTGGCGCATTATAACTATACTCCTTTGGAAATCCAACCATAGACTCTTTTTGCTCTCTTTTTGGCATTTAACCTGTAAATCAGTGTTGCCACTTGCCCGGTTCCAAAAAGCAGTGCCGGTCGATAGAAAAAGTGGTGTTTTTGCGCTATCCTTTCTACCGAAACATGGTATAATTTATAGTAATTTTGATACCCGTAATGCAAATACGTTGTCACTAGTTTCAACAAAAACTTACTTTTTAAAAGCAATTAATTCCTTGCTAATTTTCTAGGAAATGGATACTATTCTTTATTATTTTTTTTTAAGTGGTGGATTTTGCTATGGACTTTGAACAAGAAAGGTAGAATAAAATGAAAAGAAACATCCCCCAGATATCCAGCCCATATAAAAAAGGGAAAATAGTCCCCAATGATAAATTCACATCTTTTTCCCACTTTCTGGCACTCTCACCCGTTCTTCATCACTAATTGCTAGTCCTGACCACCCATTCTCTGGAAAATTGGAAGTAGGATAATCTACTCTTTTATGTTTTAAACTAGATTAAAAGTTTATTTATCAATATTTGTTTCATTTTCGGCGCTTTCTCCAGAAATCCTATGTATACTGTCGTTTTTGTCCCATTTTTCTATTTTTGTCTCCTCATATATACCGGCCTTGAAAACGAAAAAAAAAAGAGACAAATGTGCCAGTCTACACTTCCAGTCTTCCTCCACATTTTTTTTTTAAGAAGGTAGACAGTTTGACGCACAACAAAAGACGAGAATGCTAGATCGAAAAGTTTTTACTGGCTCTGCAAATATGCCAAACGACATTCTCGAACCAGATGCTCATTTTTCCCCCTTTTTAATTTTAGACGCTTTGCGCTACAGAAGCAGTTTTTACACAACTTACTTCCTTAAAGTATATTTAAAAAACTTAATGTAAAGAGTAATAAAATTTGTAGTGATGCTTTTCTACAATTTTAAGCTTTTCGAGAGAGCATATTATTTACTTGCTTTAAAAAATCCTCTGCATGATTCGGTTTTTAATTCGTCAGTATATTTTTATTCCTTCCCTCGCCCCAAAGCAAAGAAGACAGTGACACCCTTGTCTACATAAGAGTCCCAGACATAATTGTAAGAAACATTATTTCTTGAACCCCTGCCCCCCCCCCCCCTCTTTCTTTACCAAAGCTTGACTCCATCACCGGGACAAACCCTACTTAAAATGACTGATCGAAATTAAACGTTGAAGGTATTTGGAGACATGAGAACTAGGCTTGAAAAGATTACATCTTGCTTCATGTGCACTTACGGGGTTTGTGGTTACCTTAAGGCCATTTTTGTATATCAAAAGTAACTCTTGCAGCTTTTATGGGAGAAATAATGTATAATGACCCTGAGATGTGGCATTTCTGAAAAGAGAAAAATAGAAAACGAAATGGCTAGCAAAAGAGCGTTACTATGATCACAACTAGATTTTAATGACTATTATCATATTAAAGATACTAAAACGTAAAAAGGAACCATTCGCGTAGGCAGACAAAGGTCATTCGGTATCAGACAGCGTGGTCAAGCTCGTCAAGACCTACATTGGCCGCACCATACAAAACATTTTGATTTACAGCAGTGCTGGCACTTAAGGTTGCTTTACCGTTCACTTGAAGTACACGTTTAACAAGTCTCAGTTATAGCCCCCCCCCCCATTGTCAAGACTTGACCTTCCTTTTTGCTGATTGTTCAGAATCACATTCCGCTTTTAATGTAAACGAAAGAGTTAGCAAATGGATCTGCTAACGTTTTAATGAACTAAGATGATTTTGCTGACGTCTTAATGAACTAAGATGATTTTGCTGACGTTTTATTGAACTAAGATGATTTTGCTGACGTTTTAATGAACTAAGATGATTTTGCTGACGTTTTATTGAACTAAGATGATTTTGCTGACGTTTTAATGAACTAAGATGATTTTGCTGACGTTTTATTGAACTAAGATGATTTTGCTGACGTCTTAATGAACTAAGATGATTTTGCTGACGTTTTATTGAACTAAGATGATTTTGCTGACGTTTTAATGAACTAAGATGATTTTGCTGACGTTTTATTGAACTCAGATGATTTTGCTGACGTTTTATTGAACTAAGATGATTTTGCTGACGTTTTATTGAACTAAGATGATTTTGCTGACGTTTTATTGAACCAAGATGATTTTGCTGACGTTTTATTGAACTAAGATGATTTTGCTGACGTTTTATTGAACTAAGATGATTTTGCTGACGTTTTATTGAACTAAGATGATTTTGCTGACGTTTTAATGAACTAAGATGATTTTGCTGACGTTTTATTGAACTAAGATGATTTTGTATGTCAGTTTTTACTTCCTCTAAAAAACAAAAAAGTCGCTCAGCAATGACATTTGATATTGGCAATGAAAAAAGTATTGCGTCAATTTTGAAACGTTTGGAAGCATTACTGCTCCAGTTGCAGATTTTAGTGTAAGGATATGACACCAATACACCATTATGTCAGAGTTGTCTAAATTTTCAAGATTCAAACCTTCAGATAAAGTTACACTTGATATGAACTGCCATTCCTAGTCCATCTTTGCCTTATTCCACATGCCAGAGGTATAGTACTAAAAGAATTACTGATGACTAGGAACTCTTAACTCGTAACTAGAGGGGTCAGAAAATAGAGGAAGTCATTTATCTTTTCAGAGAAGCAAAAACGATCTAGAATTGGTTTGATGTTCTCATGTGAGGGATCCTTAATACCAAGAGTCCCAACTAAACGTGAGAGCATCCCACAACTCGAGAATGCGCCTTGTCGAATTTTCAAATGAAAGCCAACAGGTAGGAGCCAAAGCAAGAAATATGTGTTGTTCCACCTGAGTGAAGACTCAGATATATTTATTCCTATATGCACCTTGTCATTTTGCACTGTGTCAAAAGTGATTGCAAAATTTTTTGCATAGATCTTCCAGAAACTTAGATTTTTTTTTTTACAATTATGACTTCCAACCAGGGCATAATAATGACAGCTAAATTTCAGAACTGTAGCCCAAGGTTATTTTTCTTCGAGAAACCTCTTGACTAAATGATTTATTCCCATTAGAGGTGCAATCTCCAATCTAGTTCTGTATGGAAACGCCCGTCTTTTTAACATAGTCCGTCCCTCCAACCAGCTGACTGAAAATAATAGATACTGATCCATGATTACACTCTAAAAGAGCAAGTAAATCTACCAGTAAATCTATCATGACATTACAGAAACTGACACAGAGTTGTTTGGCTACAGACTGATCTATTGTCTAGTCAATATCCACTGAGAAAAGGTTACTTTTTAGGTTGACAAGAAGCTTTTCATGAAAATGAAATGCCAGAGCCTGTTGAGCAATGTTGGTTGCTTTTATTCTAATCAGACTAGCATGGCTCAGCAAATTCGGCCATGGCATACGTTTCATGAACTTCAGAAAATTTTCAGTGACCGAATAGGGTATATAATGTTCAACAAGAAATGAGACAAGTCTTGCTCCAGATATCCAGGTGATGAACAAGTGGCAGAGTCTGAGAAGACGAAGCAATCCATGCATTTTCATTAACCCCTGACAATAAAGGTTGCAGATGGGCTGCCCAATGGAACCATGAAACAGCATAGGCTACAAGAAATCAGGTAAAAATTAAAAAATAGATAATTTTCTAAATTTCGGAATGCATGTTCTACAGGAAATGAATGCTAGCCTATATTTGAATACGGTATTAAATTCTGAGTGAAATAGTATTTTTATTTCTTAACCATTGTTCTGCATTCTGAATTTCACACATATTTGCAAGAGCTTCTATTACTGTATACTGTTCAGTCTATTGGGCTGTAAAAGTGGAAAGGTAATGCCCAAAAGAAGCAAGATGGATAGCCCGGGATTACTTATTTACTAAATTCTACTATAGTATTTGCTTTGCTTTGCAGTGTCTGTACACCTTTACCATATTAATGGTTGAAAATTACTTTCATTCTGGCACCTAACTGATATGTAAAATATTTGCTCTTGGAAGCACGTTAATTACTAGTTTGAATTTTCGCGAGTTCCGTAGTAATCTATCATTCAGCCATATGTCATTAGAAATAAAGAGCAAACATTTGTCCCTTTTCCCGTACGGTGACATTACTTAGGATAAATTCAGTGATAAAAGTTATTTCGCGGTATAAATACGCTGATCAAAGGCATTTCACGGTATAATTGCGGTATGCGGTATAATCAGAAAAAAGTGCGGCATTTCTCTCCAAATTGCGGTATTATACCGCAAAATGCGGTACAAGTGACAACACAGCTGTAAACATCTATGCCCATCAATCCATCCCTCGAAACAATCCTCCGCCCCAAGTACTTACGCGTGTCCAGTCAACCCAGCCACCAAAACCACTTTACTCAATTCGGACTATCCCCATACCCCCCTCACTCACATTCCTCCCAAAAATCCACTTTGTTCCTCGACTCCGTTCCTCTCCGTGTGTCCAAGAAGTTACCGACTGGTTCTGGACTCCACCTGTTGTAAACTGTTAATAAACCCGCCTGTTAATAAACCCGACCCCTTCCCTCTCAGACAACCTCCACCGTACTTCAGTCTCACAGCATTATCTTGCCTTCCCATCCTCCCATATAGAGAAAACTCCCTATTTGACCTATTCCCGGATCACCAGAAAACCTTTCCCTCATCCCTTGCACTTTATCCCCCTGGCTACCCTACCAGTGCGACTCTGGTTTGAGAGTTCCTACATGCAAAAATCATCCTGTAATAAATAGCCCACCCCAAAAATTATCCACTCCATCCCGTCACCCAGTTAAAGCTTCACTCTTAAAGCCCAGCCAATAAATGCTTCACTGATTACCCGTGGTTATCAGAGGCAACACTGTAGCGTTGCCTATAGTAAAGGCCATACGGCTCCAATGTTTTATTATTATTTATTTTTTTTTTTTCCCAGAGGCGCTTCATATGGAAGGGGTCGTCGTAGAAGCTTCAAAGGGGGCTCATTCAATTGAAAATCGAGAGTTCTAGCGCCAAATGATTGGAGGGCAACTAGCCCCCCCCCCCCCACGCCCATCATTCCCCCAAACACATCCAATCAAAATTTTGAGATAGCCATTTTGTTCAGCGTAGTTGATTTCCAGATAGAAAATATATTTTTGAGGAGGATACTCCCCCACAACCCTCAGGGCAAGGGTTTTAAGTTATGCCCTGGGGGCATATAAGGTTTTTATAGAAGACGTTGTGTTAGAAACTTCAAACAAAGGCTCATTCGATTGTAAATTCAAAGAGCTAGTGCCCTTTTTAATAGTCGAAAGTGATTGGAGTGTAACTAGCCCCCCTCCCCCCCCCCATGCCCATTATTTCCCCAAACACATCCAATCAAAATTTTCAGATAGCCATTTCGTATATTCATAATAGTGGATGTGTCTGATATAGACCATTGTGTTTGCTCGGCTGGTGTGATATGCTCGAGTGTCGAGGTCCATGATGAAGAAAGAGATTATGAACACCTCCCCCTCTCTTTACCGTCTCTGTTTCGCATTCTTCTGGCCTGAATCAGTGTGAATCTTCTGTACGGGGCACGAAATGGTATGATAAGCGTGAATGGAATAAAGCTAACTGGACATTATATATCTGTACTTTGGCAACTCTGCTCTCATCTGTGACAGTTCCTTACCATTTACTCTGTACCAGTGTCCTCTCGCCTAGTGCTCGATCACGACTTAATTCTTACTATTCTCAGATTGTTGCCTGCCTTAAACAAGCCGAGGCCATAGCTGTCCCTGTTTCGCGTGTTCGTTCGAAAACTAGAAGTTCTTTATGGAAAGAGGACCCTCAGTTAAAAATTGTTAAAAATCGGGCAAAAATGTGGCTTCGGATATGGAATGCGTGTGGCCGCCCCACTTCGGCTCATGTATTTAATATTAAAAGAAAAACTAAATCTGAATTCAAATCTTACTTGCGAAGCGTTCGATATAAGGGTAAGGAATTTCCGAAAAGTTCTCGGCAATGGAGTGAAGTGGTGAATTCTAGTAAGCTAAACCCGACTGTTTCGTTCAGTTTAATTCCTGGTGATTCATGGGTTAGTCATTACTCGAAAATTTTCAGTACAGTAAATTATGCAGTCCATTCCAGGTTTAGTAGATTGCTTGATTCAGTTATTCCGCGTAGACTACGCCAGAAAGATATTATCCCTATTAGTGCTGAGTCTGTTGTGAAAAGCATTAAAAAACTAAAATCTAAGTCTGTTGATTTGGATGGAAATTGTGTTGAACATTTAAGAATCGATTCTCCCGAGTTGATTAGCCATCTGCAACTACTTTTTCAGATGTGTGTTAGTAACTCACTAGTGCCTGATTCTTTCCTGTGTGGTACTGTTACCTCTGTTCTGAAGCGAGGGAAGGATCCGCTTAATTGTGGATCCTACCGCCCTATCACTGTAGCGTGTAATTTAAGCAAACTATTTGAATATGTATTGCTCCCATTTATTCAAGATAAGGTGGATTATGACGCAAATCAGTTCGGTTTTAAGTCACGTATAGGATGCCAGCATGCCCACCGTATACTTGCAAAGGTGTTACAAGAAGCACATCGTTTAAAAACGGAATTCACTTTTGTGCGTTAGACCTATCTAAAGCTTTCGATACTGTTTGTCACTCTCAGGCATGGTTTTCTCTGGCACGTTTGGGTATGAATAGTTCAATTATTTGTGTACTTCGGTTTTGGTACCAGAATTCATTTATTCAGTTGAGGCAGGGTTCCCGGGCCTTTGGCAAAATCCCAGTTAGACCTGGGGTCCGTCAGGGTGGTGTGCTTTCACCTCATATTTTTAAAGCTTGTTTATTGAATGTTCTTAATATGATACCGCTTTCTTACTCTTCAGGGTTGTCAAACGTCTCCTATATTGCATATGCGGATGATCTTCTGCTTGTTAGCATGTCAAAGTTTACATTAATGAAGTCTGTGCTACTAGTATCGCGGCTGTATGGGGAAATCGGATTGAGCCTCAACACTGATAAATGCGAATATTTAGTGTTTAATTCAAAATCTTCAGCAACGCCACTTGATTGCGGCGTATTTTCTGTAAAAAGTGTTGAATCTTTCCGATAGCTTGGGATCAATATTTGCAAATCGCTTACCTTATTTCGTTTCCGGGCATTGAGTGATATTAAAGAGAAGCTGAAACTGGGGTACGCCAAAATTGTCCCCAACAGGGGAAGATATAACAGAAAAGCATTGGCTAAATTGTACTCGAGCTTTTGTGACCATGCGGTTTTGTTCCCAGCTGGCCTTCACATCCTGTTTCGGCCAGGGGATATTAGCGATATTAGAATTATGTATTTCAGATATTGCAAGTTTTTATTGTATCTGCCTCGCAAATACAGTAATAGAAAGATGATGCGGATTTTTGGCGCTCCGGATATTGTAAATTGTTTTGTCAGACAAAGTAGCCGTCTTCAAGAGAACATTTATGCTACTTTGGGTGTTAATCACCCACTTATCCGGGTAGCTACAGCGCATGGATTGTAATATTTATTTATTGTGTTGTTGTTAAATGTATATTTGTGGGTTTTTTTTTTTTGTTTTTTTTTTCTTTTTTCTTGTGTTTCTCCACTTCATTTTCTGTTTAGTGGGTCAAAAATAAATTATTATTATTATTATTATTATTTTGTTCAGCGTAGTTGATTTCCATATAGAAAATATATATTTGAGGAGGACACTCCCCCACAACCCTCAGGGCAAGGGTTTTAAGGTATGCCCTGGGGGCATATAAGGTTTTTATAGAAGGCGTTGTCGTAGAAACTTCAAAAAAGGCTCATTCGATTGGAAATTCAAAGGGCTAGTGCCCTTTTTAATAGTTGAAAATGATTGGAGGGCAACTAGCCCCCCCCCACGCCCATCATTACCCCAAACACATCCAATCAAAATTTTGAGATAGCCATTTTGTTCAGCGTAGTTGATTTCCAGATAGAAAATATATTTTTGAGGAGGATACTTCCCCACAACCCTCAGGGCAAGGGTTTTAAGTTATACCCTGGGGGCATATAAGGTTTTTATAGAAGGCATTGTCGTAGAAACTTCAAAACATGCTCATTCGATTGGAAATTAAAGGGCTAGTGCCCTTTTTAATAGTCGAAAGTGATTGGAGTGTAACTAGCCCCCTTCCCCCCCCCCCCCACGCCCATCATTCTCCCAAACACATCCAATCAAAATTTTGTGATAGCCATTTTTTTCAGCGTAGTTGATTTCCAGATAGAAAATATGTTTTTGAGGAGGAAACTCCCCCAGAACCTTCAGGGCAAAGGTTTTAAGATATGCCCTGGGGGCATATAAGGTTTTTATAGAAGGGGTTATCGTAGAAACTTCAAAAAAGGCTCATTCGATTGGAAATTCAAAGGGATAGTGCCCTTTTTAATAGTCGAAAGTGATTGGAGGGCAACTATCCCCCCCCCCTCCACGCCCATCATTCTCCCAAACACATCCAATCAAAATTTTGAAATAGCCATTTTGTTCAGCGTAGTTGATTTTCAGATAGAAAACATGTTTTTGAGGAGGACAATCCCCCACAACCCTCAGGGCAAGGGTTTTGAGTTATGCCCTGGGGACGTATAAGGTTTTTATAGAAGGTGCTGTCATAGAAACTTCAAAAAAGGTTCATTCGATTGGAAATTCAAAGGGATAGTGCCCTTATTAATAGTCAAAAGTGATTGGAGGGCTCCAAGCCCCCCCCCCCCTACGCCCATCATTCCCCCAAACACATCCAATCAAACTTTTGAGATTGCCATTTTGTTCAGTGTAGTTGATTTTGACGATAGAAAATATGTTTTTGAGGAGGACACTCCCCCACAACCCTCAAGGAAAGAGTTTTAAGCTATGCCCTGGAGGCATATAAGGTTTTTATAGAAGGCGTTGTCGTCGAAACTTCAAAACAGGCACATTCAACTGGAAATTCAAAGGGCTAGTGCCCTTTTTAATAGTCGAAAGTTATTGGAGGGCAACTAGGCCCCCCCCCACGCCCATCATTCCCCCAAACAAATCCAATCAAATTTTGAGATAACCATTTTGTTCAGCGTAGTTGATTTTCAGATAGAAAATCTGTTTTTGAGGAGGAAAAGCCCCCACAACCCTCAGGGCAAGGGTTTTAAGTTATGCCCTGGGGGCATATAAGGTTTTTATAGAAGGCGGTGTCGTAGAAACTTCAAAAAAGGCTCATTCGATTGGAAATTCCGAGGGCTAGTGCCCTTTGTAATAGTCGAAAGGGATTTGAGGGCAGCAAACCCCCTCTCATGCCCACCCTTCCCCCAAACACATCCAATCAAAATTTTAAGACAGCCATTTTATTAAACATAGTTTTAAGTTCTAGAAATTAGGTCTTTGAGGATTACAACTCCCACAAAGCCCTCAGGGCAAGGGTTGTAATTTTAGGATTCTCCGAATCCTTCATATTATTTCTTATGGAAGGGATGCTCGTATAAACTTTAGAGAGTGCTCATTTGATTGAAAATTGAAAGTCCTTGTTCACTTTTTAAGAGTCAAAAGAGATTGAAGGGCAACTAGCCCCTCTCCCTCCTCCACGCCCTAAATGCATCAGATAAAAATTTTGAGACATACATTTTGTTAAAATAGTTCAAAGTTCTGATAACAAAAAACTCCGGTGTCGACACAGCCCACCAGGGCCCAGGGGTAGGCGTTGTAAGTTATGCCGTGGGGCATAAGTTATTAAGGGGGGTTTATAACTTATGGGAAGGGGTTTTGTATTGGAAGAAAACATAGGAAATCTATTATAATTATCCAATTATAAGGTTAAAATACACACTCTGTGATAGATGCAAAATTGCTTTGGCACACAAATTCCTATTAAGGTCAATTCCAAACAGTCTCGATCGCTTTGTGTCAGCAAGTGAAATTGTCTAAACCCCCTTATTGGAGCTATTTTTTCAATCTATTCATTGTTGTCAATCGCTGTCCACAAGTTATGCAAGCTGTCTCTTGTTCATATATAAGGTTTTTATCAAAGAGGTAATCGTATAGACTTTGAAAAAAGCCTCATTCGATTTAAATTGAAAGTTCTAGATCCGTTTTTTAAAGTCAAGAATAATCAGACAGTAAGCACCCCCTCCCCATGCCATAAAAACTTGAAACTTTTTGCAATCAAAAACGAACAAAAATTAATTAAAAAAAAAACTTTCTGAAAAATAAGTTTTTCAAAGAAAAGTAAAGGCCATTTTAAACTTAAGCTCAGCAGATACAAATACCTGTTAAAATTCAAACTCAAAACGACCAGAAATTACTATTAAAGAATAAATGAAACCCAAAACGAACAGAAATTAAATAAACAATCATAGCAAAAAATACAACAAGTAATAATATAAATGAATAAATAGATCTTAAAGCGAGTAATGCTTAGATTGAATATGAAAATCAAGCTTAAAACGAAAACAAATATTTTGCTATTAAAGTATAAATGAAACTTAAAACGAACAGAAATTAAATAAACAATCAATGCGAACAAACATACAATATATGTTAATGTAAATGAATGTTTACTTTTCTTTGAAAAACTTATTTTTCGGAAAGTTTTTTTTTAATTAATTCAGATAAAAGATATAGTTTCCCCTCTTTAATAGAAGAAAATTTTACAAATGAGCAAAATTTTACCCGCGGGTCTCTCAATTTAACCCCCACTTTTAAAAGTGCACATCTTCCCGTTCCACTTCAAAACCGGTTTAGTAGTCTCTCGGTTCAGGGTGGTGAGTTTGAGCCTTACGATAAACCTTCCTACTATACCCCGAATGATAATATTTCCCTTTTAGGGGATGTTCCCAGCACTAATTTTAATAGTTATACCCTGCCAAAGTTGCCTCAAAATAAAGCTTTTTTGAAGAAATCTGTTGATAAAGAATATGATAAAAAAAAAACGTTATCATTTCCCCGTTTTCCTCCTTACGAACGCCGAAAATTTGAATTTTGAAAAGTTAGTTGAGTTACAAGCAACAGCAAAATTGAACCATATTTACATAATTCCAGTTATTGAAGTCCATGCACAAAATCCAGATCTCCTTAAAATGACTGGTTTTCAGGAGTTTATAAAGCTACGCCCGGTTGACCACCCACTGGGGAAAAAGGAGGAGGAGCAATGATTTCGCAAAGGGTTGTCTATCTCCTACCTTTATCCATGTGCCAGGACTAGTTGATTGCGATGAAGTCATTTGCATATCTACTAAGCCCAAATGCCTACCGCGGCCTTAAATTAATTTAATCATTTGCTCATTTTATTATTCACCCGGACAGAAGGATTCTTCTCGTCGTAATTTTCACGGCAGGCTGCAAGCAAGTCTTGACTTTGTGACGACAAAATATCCAAATTCCGGCATTTTTATAGCAGGAGACGTAAACTAACTAAGTCTTAACTATCTGTGCAAAGCTCAGAAGCTTAAGCAAATTGTTGATTTCCCTACTACAAAAGGTGGAACCAGTTTGGTTGTTATTTGCACCCACCTTAAACCCTTTTGCAATATTCCAACTACCCTTCCCCCCTCCCTCGATGGTAGATATCATTTCATTCTACATTTGAAACCACTGCTAGTTTTTAAAACAAATTACTTAGTTTCTGAATTTTCGTACCGGCCAATAACAAGTCAAGTCTTTCTGATTTTGGATCTTGGATTACGTCTGAGAGTTGGGATGATGTTTTGTCGTGTGTAAATCTTAATTCAAAGGTTAGTTTGTTTCAAACAAAATTAATGACAAATTGCTATAATTGTTTCCCATAGGTTACCAAGAAAGTATGTTCCTCAGATATACCTTACATTAATGAAAAAATAAAAGGACTGATCCATTTGAAACTAAAACTTTTTCGCTTCGGAAAGAAAGAGGACGACTTAACCTTCCGTAAACAAATAAAGAAAGAAATGCGTCGTGCTGCTTTTCGTTATGGTAACAATAAATTAAATTACTTAAAACAGAGCTAACCTCAGCAATGGTTTAAGAAAGTGAAAGAAATATGGGGTCACGCGTGCAAGAACCTTGATTTTCATCTGATGAACCACCTGATCAGACAGCCAATGAGCTTAATAAACCCCTAGCTAGTATTGTGCAAACGTTCTCCCCTCTCTTGGAAAACCATCTAATCCCTGAAATTCCAAAAGATAAAATCCCAGAAATTTCAGCGAAGCAAATAAGAGAGAAAAACTAGTATTTGTCCCATTGATATTGATCTAATAAAAGCATTCCTTGATAAACTATCAACACACCTTGTTCGTATTTTTAATGATATTAGTAATTCCGGATGTTACCCGTCATGCTGGAAGATGGGCTATATTACTCCAATACAAAAGAAGGGAGGCCTGAACGATTTTAATTTTACTGGAGTACACCAATCACCTCAACCCCAATTTTTTTTTAAAGTGTACGAGGGTTTCTTAGCTAATTGGTTAAGGGCAGAGATTCCTAAACTTATTGACTTACAACAATTTGGAAACCTGAAGGAGACATCTACTTCACACTACCTTGTTAGTCTTCTTGACACCGTTCTTAAAAACCTTGAAAACCCTGATACTTGGTTGAATTTTTTATTAATTGATCTCCATAAGGCGATCGACCTAATTGATCCCAATACCCTTGTAAATAAACTGCTGACCGAGTTTCAAGTGAGTCCCTTTCTTGTTAAAATTGTTGGCTCCTTTTTAACAAAGTGTTCTCAAGTACAAAAATATTTATTCTTTTGTGGGGTCTCTCAGGGAACTCTTATGGGTCCCATTTTATTCCTTATAGTGATTAATAGCATCATGACTGACCACACTGAGCGATGAAAGGATGTGGACGACCTATCTGCACTTGAGGTTTACCGACGAATTATTAAAAGCTCAACTATGACATTACTTGACAATGTAACACAGGAGGCTGCTTTGTCGAAGATGAAAGTTAACGCTAATAAATCATCAGTTATGACAGTTAGTTTTTTAAAATCATCCCCCTCTTTCATAAACCCCATTTTTCCCAAAATCTCTGTCATATGCATTAGATTACATGGGGCAACAATTACTGCTGACTTGAAATGGGACGGCCATGTTCAAAACATCCCCAAACAAGCTTTCCCTTCGGTTTCCCTTCTAAAGATTTATACAAAATCTTCTTCCCTCCCTAAGGATCTTCTCCAACTTCATTGTTCTTTTATTCGGCCGATACTTGAGTTTTCTTGTCCAGTGCGGCGTTTCGGACTTTCTTCAGACCATGTCTATACGATCGGAAATGTCAAAAAACGAGCGCTTAGAATCATAAATAGTGAGGGGAATGTTCCATATCATTATCTGCTAGGCAAGTTTGAGCTCACCACGCTGACCGACGGAAGGAACCTCCTGTGGCTTCTTTTCGCTTAAAATACCCTGTCTGTTCCCCGATTACGTTCCATCATCCCCGAACCCTACATTCCCTCCCGCAACAAACCTCGCCGTATAAAATCCCAAAAAGTCCCTAAACTGACTCCCATCCCTACTAAACATGGAAGATATCGCAAGAGTTTTGTTCGGATTTTTTTTTAGCTGTATAATAACCAGGAAGGCCAGCCATTGATTTTATTGTTATCTATTTATTTTTATTTTTTACTTTTTAACAGTGTTGACACTTTTTTTTATCTATTTTGTACAACGAGTTATATGTCTCCTCGTCGTTGTGTAATACTTTTAGAAATTAATCTATAATGAGTCAGAGGTAATAAGCCTGAAATTGCTTATGAAAGAAAACAGCTGTTGTTTAAGTTGAGTTAAATTTCGGTTATCAATAAAATTTAACTAAACAATTTACATACATACACTATATGCACAAGAAATAATATCTTTCAACTAAATCTTCTAGTCTGCCTATGAGCCTGTAAAACAAGCTGTCTTAAGGTTGTGCCAGAAATAATAATTTTTGAATTCTCAAGACGGGTTATAAGCATGAGCTAACTATGCAACCAACTACACAGCCAGCTAAGTCAGCAGCAGGTAAGATTTTTAAGTACCCATACTCCAATATCAATCGCCTGAAGATATATGGGAAAGTAGATGGGTCACATTATTTTGGAGAGCTAGTGACAGGACGACTTGTGATGGATACGTCTCACCCTACACCGAAGAACGATATAACATAACCAGATGTATTATAGAAAAATAAAAGAATCTTAAAATACTATGTAAGACGAAATATCTGAGATTTCGAAGGATCACAATGCTCCCTGATAATATCGTTGAAATATTTTTAACAGGGTTCCTAACGACAGAGTTTCACCAAGCGCAATACCTTGATATTTGAGACTTGGCGTCCTTTCAACCTCGCAATCACAACGCTTAATCGATTAATCAATGGATAATAGATAGCTGTTCTAGAAATAAAATAAACTACTTTTAGTAGTGTGAGCTGCAAGTTTTTGGCAGGCATTCACGTTAGAACTCTGTTTACCGATCGCTTGCTCAATTCAATCTATCTATACTCTGTTCTCGCAAGACAAAAAAGTGATGTGACATGGGCAAACATCGGAACTACCACTTCTTGTCGATCATGGAACAACTCACCAAAATTATTTTTGATATTTGACATAGTCTGGCTTCGGTCCAGCACTTTATAAACTACACTAGTTAAATAGACAACGACTTGTTCCGTTACGTTGACCAAGCCAGAATCCGAATTTGGTACTTGTTACGACACCCTAAATATGCGTAAAGGTAAAAAGCACTTCTCTAAAACCAATGATAACACAGGAAGAACCGAAATCAGTCTATAATTTCCCAAATTATTAGCCTTACACCTTTTATGGACAAGAGTCAGACGAACTTAAAACTTGATGGGAAGAAACCCTCTTATAAACAAAAATTAATTAGGAACACAAGAGGCTGTTGGATTAATGACGGGGTAAATTTTACAATCCTTAATGATATAGCATCGCTACCAGAGGCGTTACTTTTCATTTTGTGGATAATTTGTTTCCTCTCTGTTGATAATACAAGTGTCAAATGCATTGACACCTCAGATTCAAAATCACCGAAGCAATAAAAAATGCATGGATCATGCAAACGTCTCCAGATTCTTTCAGCAATACGCTTTCCTACCGTTGAGAATTTCTCCCAGACAGCATTAGTATTTTTTAACGTTTCCCCTTCTTGGCTTAGAATTTCCGTTTGAAATGATTTCATTGGTTGCTGAAGTACTTCCTTAATCACGCGCCATGTTTGCGCTTAACTAGCTGATGCTTCCTCAAACTTCCTCCCATAAGATTCTTTGTTCTTTGCTTCCCTTAAATTTTAGTTCTTAGCATCACTGTAATTATTATATACCCAATAATTTAGATCACACCTATGATTAATCTTTTGCTCACAAAGGTGGATTCTTATACCCATGGACTTTAGAAGGCCTTCGGTTACCCATGACTTTTTTTTGGTGTTGTCTTACGTCGTGTTTTTTCCTTTAAACAATATTTCTCGACTTCACTTTGGACAATCTGGTAAAACAAATTAAAGAGAGAGAGAGAGAGAGAGAGAGAGAGAGAGAGAGGAGAGAGAGAGAGAGAGAGAGAGAGAGAGAGAGAGAGAGAGAGAGAGAGAGAGAGAGAGAGAGAGAGAGAGAGAGAGAGAGAGAGAGAGAGAGAGAGAGAGAGAGAGAGAGACAGAGACAGAGAGAGAGAGAGAGAGAGAGAGAGAGAGAGAGAGAGAGAGAGAGAGAAATTCATTTTTATTAAAGACCAATATTCACAAAAAAAATCAGATCAAACAGACCTACCATGTGACAATCTATATAGATTTGTTTGTGGCAGGACTGAATATTTTACTCACTTACTACATATATATTGAAAAAAAAATTTTTTTTAAATGCAATTTAATAAATAAATAAATATCGTGGGAACCGCGAACCAATACTTACAAAAGATAGAAGACAGAAGACAGCCTCGTCATTAAACCTCTTCATGTTGCATCAAAAACAATTTGATGCAACAGATAAAATATAATTCCAGTTAATTTTAGATAATACATTTGTATAGCATAAGAGAACTTTATTATTTACATATTGCCAAGGAAACTCAACAGCAAGACCAGAGTCAGACTAAAGGTTAGAGAAAATATTATTAATGCAGACCACAGATCTATCCGTATCCCTCGTACAAGGCCAGGGGGATATGAGTAGGGCTGATAACCCCTATGCCTTCTCAAGACCAGAACATAATTTGCGCTTTACTGAAAAGAAGAAAAATTCTTAAATTTTTTCACTTTTTTTTACTTTTCTAAATAAAAGATTATCAAAATTTTAAGGAATAAATATCAGTACATGTCAATTAAACTGACATTCCATGATTATTTGTTTGTTTTCTCTTTTCAGTAAAGCGCAAATTATGATCTGGTCTTGAGATGGCATGATGGTTATCAGCCCTACTCATGTTAATTTCTGCTCGTTTTTAGATTGACTCGGCTATTTATTGTAATTTCTGTTCGCTTTGAGTTTCATTTATTTATTGATAGTGGTTTGTGTTAGTTTTACGCTTTGAAGATTATTTGACTTTATTTCTGCTGATTTTTGGCTGAATGGAGCTCTTGCTCTTCTTTGAAAAACTTGTTTCATGGAAAACGTTTTTAAATTAGTTGCATGAAGAAGCCGGTGGGCGGTAAAGGACTATTAAACACAAGAATAAGTGTCAAAACGATGCTGAAGTACAAATTACTTAAGCACCATTTCCTGTGGTATCCCAACAAGAAATGAAGGTTGCCACGCCCATTTTATTCCGATATTTTAGAAGTTGTATAGTGAACAACAGGACCATCCCTCATATAAATAATTTTAATAATTTCAATCATTAAGCGTTGTTCAATTAATTGTTTCTGAATTTAAAAATGGTGTTTAAATTACTGTTAAGCTAACCTAAGCAGTGCACGTCGACTCTGTGTCAAATTTTTATTGAATGCACTAGCACCTCGACCAGCAGTTGCAACCAAGACCATGGTGGCGCTTCAGGCTGGATATTACTACAATAGTTGAAATTTTATATACTAAATATATGCTAAATATATACTAAGATATTTTATATCCCAAGGAAAATAATATCCATTGTTTATAATTTAAGTATTATTTCTTATATTATTTTTTTATTTTAATACTATATTATATTATTTCTGTTATAAAAATACAAAAATAGTATCCGTTTTTTATTATCTAAATATTTATTTTTTTTGTTATTTTCTTATTTTAATATTATATTACTTTATCATTTTTATTATTGAAGTAGGAAAACAGTATCCGTTTTTTATTGTTTAATTTTTTTATTTGCACATTATATCATAGTATTTTTTTATTATTTAAATAGGAAAATAGTAATCGTTTTTTATTATTTTCTCTTAAATAAACAGTTGCTTTTAAAAAGGCAAGTTTCTCGATTTCTCAAGCAGGCAAAACATTCTGAAAAAAAATCTGATGTATTAAGGGAACCAACAGAAAATCTGATGCTTTAAGAGAACCGTATACCAAAAAATATTGAGAGCTTCTGTGCTAAGCGCAAGATATCAGTCAGAGTGGTATACGCCCCTGTAGAGCCTGCGTGCAGAGACAATAGTGACTCAGATGAACTTTAGAACTGTTACTGGAGCAAATAGACACGATGCAAGGTAGAAATTGTATTTTTACTTTGGGAACTCAATGCTTCGATATTACAAATAGGGATAGTTGATATCTTAACATGAACAAATTTGGTATGGAGAAATACTAACGGTAACAGACTGCTTTAGTTTTGAATGTACAATGATTTGGTAGTAACCAACATATAATTTAATCATAAAATGGCAAATAAGTAAACATATTGCGAATGAAGGACGATATATTGGCAAAAGAAGCCATAAAAAAGATTTTAAGGAAATCGGAATTACCTGGGCGGGAGTAAAGAATGAAGTTCTGCCTGGAAGAGGAATCGAAGGAAAAGGAAGGGAGAAGGAGGAAAGGAGAGGGAGGGAGAAGGAAGAGCGAGCAAAGCTGTGCTAGCTTGATGTTGCAATGAGGTGTGAGCAATAATGGTAGAAAGCAATTAATGATCCTTTGAACCGTGGAGAACTGTCAGATTTGATTAGACCTATTCTTTACATGTGCCACCATATGAAAACAAAAATCCTTATGCAGGAAAATGATTTACTGATTAAATAAAGATTCATTCCAGGCCATAGAACCTTGCAGGGTATATAGAATGTATGTGCTATGGGACTAAAAATTTATTTTATCTGAATAAATGTTACCTTATCTTATTAATAAATATTAGGGTTAAGCAGGATGCGATGGCTTCATCCATAGTTTGCAATAATTCAACGTTGCCAGCTCAGTGTCATCTTTCTTCGTGTTGCACTTACAATGATACTGATTTTTGGGTGTTATCTTGTGCAAATGGTATTGTTAGTGCAGTAGGACCACTAGCGGATTAGAAAAATGTTTCCGAGAGGGTTCTGAGAGTCACCATGGAACTTTTCAACGAGTTTTTTCCAACCAGAGCAGATCATAAATCTATAGGTTTGAATGTTATTCTGTAGTAAAGATTGTTGATAAGTTGATCTATAGTTGACCTATAGTCTGTCCCTATACAGGATATCCCCATAGATATCCCTATTCATAACAACCTTAAGAAAGCTATGCTACTAATGGAACAAAAAAATTGAAATTAAAACCGGCTGTTTCGTGCGGTACGATTGTAAGTCCCCAATTCCATTTGAAGAGCCCTTCTTGCAAGGATTTAAAATAGTATTGGATGTTCTGTGTCTAGTGCTGTTTTACGGAATATTTAGTAATCATGAATGTCTAGTTTCCCCGTGGACTCGTAACACTTACCTTATGAGAAAATTTGGTCTACTGGATACCGATACCTTAATGCTCACAAGTGCTGTAACCAAACTGGCGATGAATGACAAAATATCATTTTTTATATTTGATGTCAGTTTTGTTTTTCAAGTCTTGTTATTTTTTTCTTTGCTTTAAAGTAGTTATTTTTGTTCTATAGATAAGATAAATACATTAAAAGATATGACTATTAATTTAAACGTCGTTGTCTTAATCGTAAAACTCTATTATACATGATAGTAAACTGTCTGCGTTGCACATCAAATCTCAGGGAAAGGTTAATTTTTTTATGTTAATTTAGTACCTTATGCATTTTACATCTTTTTGCATCCTATACAAGGCCGTACTCAGGATTTTTTTCGGAGGGGGTTTTACTAAAAAAAAATTCGAGGGGGGGGGGGGGTACACAAAAAAACTCAAAAACGCATACACAATTTGTGTATATCCATTTTTGTTACGCTTTTACGAGTCAGACAAACAATACGGGGCGGGGGGGGGGGGTCAAACCCCCTAACCCCCCCCCCCCTCCCCTCCCCTGGACACGGCCATGATCCTATATACTTTTATTCTTTCGATTTTGTTTATTTGTTACAAACTTATTCCATGCGAGTTGAAGAAGGAAGACATCTCTTTCTCTCCCTAATAATACAGAAAAGTTAGATTTGGTTATCTTTTTGAAAAACCAGGTTTTATGTAAATTTCTATGGATGGGATATTAAATAGATCTTCTTACGAAAAAAAAAACTTTATGATTCGATGACCTAGTCCTTTGTAACGAAAAAAATGAATCCAATGAAATGCAAGCAATTTATGTATTTTCTTCCATTACAACATCATCATCATCAATAACATTCTCTCTCTTCATACCCCCCCCCCCTCCCCTGGACACGGCCATGATCCTATATACTTTTATTCTTTCGATTTTGTTCATTTGTTACAAAAATTTTTCCTGCGAGTTGAAGAAGGAAGACATCTCTTTCTCTCCCTAATAATACAGAAAAGTTAGATTTGGTTATCTTTTTGAAAAACCAGGTTTTATGTAAATTTCTATGGATGGGATATTAAATAAATCTTCTTACGAAAAAAAACTTTATGATTCGATGACCTAGTCCTTGGTAACGAAAAAAATGAATCCAATGAAATGCAAGCAATTTATGTATTTTCTTCCATTACAACATCATCATCATCAATAACATTCTCTCTCTTCATACCAAATACAGAACCAAAGATGTTCTCACACATAACCTTTATTTCTTCTTCGGACATTCTTTCAGACGTGGTAATAGCATTAGCGACCGCAAGTGTTTGTGCAGTTGTTTTGCCTCGCACCCAAACTCGACCATTTAATCCGACTGCAGCTTCGAACTTGATCTCTTTACCAAGATTCTTTATTAAATTTGAATCTTTTCTCAGAATCCTAAAGCAAGACAAATTACATAAACAAGAATAAATGTTTACAGTTATTAATTAAAAAAAAATCCGAAAAATAAGTTTTTCAAAGAAAAGTAAAGGCCATTTTAAACTTAAGCTCAGCAGATACAAATACCTTTTAAAATTCAAACTCAAAATGACCAGAAATTACTATTAAAGAATAAATGAAGCCCAAAACGAACAGAAATTAAATAAACAAGCATAGCAAAAGCATACAACAAGTAATAACACAAATGAATAAATAGATCTTAAAGCGAGTAATGCTTAGATTGAATATGAAAATGGAGCTTAAAACGAAAAAAATATTTTCCTATTCAAGTATAAATGAAACTTAAAACGAACAGAAATTAAATAAACAATCAATGCAAACAAACATACAATAGACATTAATGTAAATTAGTAAATAAATCTGAAAACGAGGTGAAACTTAAATTGAATATGCAAAAAAGCTTGAAACGAACAAAAATCACCACAAACAAGAGTTTGGGTATGACCTCCTTCTCTCACTGTAAAAGTCTAAAACCTACTGCGTCATTGGCGCTTTACTGAAGACCAATTTTATGACAAATATTTTCTTTTGTACTTAATATTGAAAATAAACATTAAAATTATAGTAACATTTTGAACTGATGAGCTTTCAGCAATTAATATCATTATACATAAAATATTCAGTTTAATTTATTAGCTCTTTCTAAAGTTGTTAAAGACGAATAAAGTTTCCCTACAAACAAGTGTTTGGATACTGCCTCCTGTCCTAACTGTAAATAAAAATCAAAAGCCTACTGCGTCATTGGCGCTTAACTGAAAACGGATGATACATTAAAATATTTTCTTTTCCAGTTCTTACAGCATTGAAAATAAAAATACAATTACAGTGAAATAAATTCTTGAACTGATGGATCTTTCAACTAGTAATATAGTTATACATCAAGTATTCAATTTGATGTTGTTTATACTTACCAAGACTGTTCAAGACGTATATAATTTTCAGTAAAGCGCCAATGACGCAGAAGGTTTCACACTTTTACAATGAGAGAAGGGGGTCATACCCAAACTCTTGTTTGTGGTGCATTTTGTTCGTTTCAAGCTTAATTTGCATATTCAATTTAAGTTTCACTGGTTTTAAGATTTATTTATTAATTTACATTAATATCTATTGTATGTCTGATTGCATTGATTGTTTATTTAATTTCTGTTCGTTTTAAGTTTCATTTATACTTGAATAGGAAAATATTTTTTTCGTTTTAAGCTTGATTTTCATATCTAAGCATTACTTGCTTTAATATCTATTTATTCAATTATATTATTACTTGTTGTATGTTTTTGCTATGATTGTTTATTTAACTTCTGTTCGGTTTGGGTTTCATTTATTCTTTAATAGTAATTTCTGGTCATTTTGAGTTTGAATTTTAAAAGGTATTTGTATCTGCTGAGCTTAAGTTTAAAATGGCCTTTACTTTTTTTGAAATACTTATCTTTCGGAAAGTTTTTTTTAATTAATTTTTGTTCGTTTTTATTGCAAAAAATTTCAAGTTTTTAAAAATTCCTTATTTCAAAATCAAACTTAAAAAAAAATCAAATATTCATCAAAGTATCAAAACTGATATCAAAGTAACAATATCAAAGTGAAAAAATGGGTTTGTGTCAACCTCGGAGTTTTTATTATCTGATGTTTGAACTACTTTTAACAAAATTGCTATCTCAAAATTTTATCGGATGGGTTTGGGGAAAAAGGGCGTGGGGGGGGGGACTAGATTAAGCTTCGGTCTCTTTTGACTCTTTAAAAGTGAACTAGAAATTTCTATTTTCAATCAAATGAGCCCTCTCTGAAGTTTATACGAGTATCCCTTCTATAAGATCCATATATATCCCCAGAGTATAACTTACAACGCCTGTCCCTGGGCCCTGGGGGGTTGTGTCGACCCGGGAGTTATAATATCTGGTGGCTGAACTATTTTTAACATAATGGACACCTGAAATTTTTAGCAGAAGGGTTTATCCATCCGATACACCGAAAGGCGTGGAGGGCGGGAGGGGCTAGTTGCCCTTCGATCTTTTTTCACTCTGAGACAATGAACTACAACTTTTAATTTCCATTCAAATGAACCCTCTGTGAAGTTTATACGAGCATACCTTCCATAAGAACCATATATGCCCACAGAGCAATAATTAAAATGCCTGCCACGGCCCTGGGGGGGGATTTTTTCTTATCTGACCTTTGAACTATTTTTAATGAAATTACCATACGTAAAGGAATTTTTGTTACATGATCTTTGAACTATTTTTAACACAATGGCTACCTCAAATTTTTATCACATGTATTTGGGGAAAAGGGGCTTGGGGGGGGGGGCAGTTGCCCTCTGATCACTTTTGACTCTAAAAAGGGCACTAGAACTCTCAATTTCCAATCGAATGAGCCCACTTTGAAGTTTATAAGACGACCCCTTTTATATGAAGAGCCTCTGGGAAAAAAATAAATGGAGTGTGAGGGAAGGCTAGCTGCCCTCCAATCACTTTTGACTCTTAAAAAGTGAATTACAACTTTCAATTCCCAATCAAATGAGCCCTCTAGAGAGTTTACACGAGCATCCCTTCCATAACAACCATATATGCCCCCAGGGCATAACTTACAACGCCTACCCACGGGCCCTGGAGGGATGTGTCGACACCGGAGTTTTTGTTATCAGAACTTTGAACTATTTTAAGAAAAATGTCTATCTCAAAATTCTTACCTGATGCATTTAGGGCGTGGAGGAGGGGGGGGGGCTAGCTGCCCTCCGATCTCTTTTGTCTCTTAAAAAGTGAACAAGAACTTTAAAATTTCGAATCAAATGAGCCCTCTCCGAAGTTTATACGAGCAACCCTTCCATAAGAACTATATATGCTCTTATTTTTCTTATCTGACCTTCGAACTATTTTTAATGAAATTGCTATTATAAAAATTTTATCGGATGGGCCTGGAGGAAAAAAGGGTGTGTGGAGGGGGGGGGGGCTAGTTGCCCTCGGATATCTTTTGACTCTTAAAAATTGAACTAGAACTTTCAATTTCCAATCGAATGAGCCCCCTCTGAAGTTTATACGAGCATCCCTTTCAAAAGAACCATATACGCCCCCAGGACAACACTTACAACGCCTATCCCCCGGGCTCTGGGGGGCGTTTTGTTATCTAATTTTTGAACAATTTCCAAAACATTGGCTATCAAAAATTTGTAGCGGACGGATTTGGGGAAAAAGAGCGTGGGGGGGCTAGTTTAACTCTCTTGACTCTTAAAAAGTGAACTAGAGCTTTCAATTTTCAATAAAATGAGCCCTCTATGAAGTTTATACGAGCATCCCTTTTATAAGAACCAAACATGCCCTTAGGGCATAACTTAGAACGCCCTGCCCTGTGCCCTGGGGGGTTCTATTGACACCGAATTTTTTCTTATCCAACCTTTGAACTATTTTTAACAAAATGTCTATCTCAAAATTTTCATCAGATGGGTTTTGAAAAAGAAGGCGTGGGGAGGGGGCTAGCTGCCCTCGGATCTCTTTTGACTATTAAAAAGTGAGCTCAAACTTTCAATATCCAATCAAATGAGCCCTCTCTGAAGCTTATACGGGCATCCCTTTCATACGAACAATATATACCCCAGGGCATAACTTATGATGCCTGCCCCCGGGCCCTGGGGGGTTGTGACGACACCTGAGTTTTGTTATCTGACTTTTGAGCAATCTTTAACTGAATAGCTATCTCCAAATTTTTATTAGAAGCATTTGGGGAAAAGGGGCTTGGGGGGGGCTAGTTGCCCTCTAATCTCTTTTGACTCTAAAAAACTGAACCAAAACTTTCAATTTCCAATCAAATGAGTCATCTCTGAATTTTTTACGAGCATACCTTCAATAAGAACCAAATATTCCCCAAGGGCACAACTTACAACACGTGCCCTTGGGCCCTGGGGGGCTGTGTTGACCCCTGAGTTTTCATTATATGGTCTTTGAACTATTTTAAATAAAAGCTACTTCTAAGTTCTTATCGACGGGTTTGAGGAAAAAAGGGCATGGAGGGGGAGAAGCTAGGTGCCCTCCAATCTCTTTTGACTCTTAAAAAGTGAACTAGAACTTTCAATTTCCAATCAAATGATCCCTCTTTGAAGTTAATACGAGCACCCTTTCCATAAGACCCATATATACCCCCAGGGTACAACTTAACGCCTGCCCCGGGCCCTGGTGGATTTTGTCGACACCGGAATTTTTGTTATATGATCTTTGACCTATTTTGACAACATAGCTATCTTAAAATTTTTATTGGATGCATTTGGGAAAAAACCGTTGGTGGGGGGGGGGAAGCTGGTTACCCTCCAATATCTTTTGACGCTCAAAAAGTGAACTCAAACTTTCAGTTTCCAATCAAATGAGCCCTCTCTGAACTTTATACGAGCATTCCTTCCATAAGAACTTATAACCCTTGCCCCTGAAGACTGTGGGGGGAGTGTCCTGCTCAAACATGAACTTTCAACCACGTTGAACAAAATGGCAATATCAAAATTTTGATTGGATGTGTTTGGGGAAATGGTGGGCATGGAAGGGGTGTCAGTTGCCTTAGAATCACTTTCGGCTATTAAAAAGGGAACTAGCCATTTAAATTTCCAATCGAATGAGCCCCTTCTGAAGCTTCTACGAAAAAATTGTCTAAAGAAAACCTTATATGCCCCCAGGGTATAACTTACAAACCTTGAGGGCTGTGGGGGAGTTGTCATCCTCAAAGACCTCAAAACTACTTTTAATAAAATGGCTATATCAACTGTGCTGAACAAAATGGCTATCTAAAAATTTTGATTGGGTGTGTTTGGGGGAATGGTGGGCGTGGAGGGGGGTTTAGTTGCCCCCCATCACTTTCGACTATTAAAAAGGGCACTAGCCCTTTGAGTTTCCAATCGAACGAGCCTTTTTTGAAGCTTCTACGACAACACTTTCTATAAAAACCTTATATGCCCCCAGGGCATAACTTAATACCCTTGCCCTGAGGGTTATGGGGGAGTGTCCTCCTCAAAAACATATTTTCTATCTGGAAATCAACTACGCTGAACAAAATGGCTATCTCAAAATTTTGATTGGATGTGCTTGGGGAATGATGGGCGTGGGGGGGGGCTAGTTGCCCCCCATCACTTTCGACTATTAAAAAGGGCACTAGCCCTTTGAGTTTCCAATCGAATGAGCCTTTTTTGAAGCTTCTACGACAACACTTTCTATAAAAACCTTATATGCCCCCAGGGCATAACTTAATACCCTTGCCCTGAGGGTTATGGGGGAGTGTCCTCCTCAAAAACATATTTTCTATCTGGAAATCAACTACGCTGAACAAAATGGCTATCTCAAAATTTTGATTGGATGTGCTTGGGGGAATGATGGGCGTGGGGGGGGGGGCTAGTTGCCCTCCAATCACTTTCGACTATTAAAAAAGGCACTAGCCCTTTGAATTTCCAATCGAATGAGCCTGTTTCGAAGTTTCTACGACAACGCCTTCTATAAAAAAAAAACTTATGAGCCCCCAGGGCAAACTTAAAACCTTTGCCCTGAGGGTTGTGGGGGAGTGTCCTCCTCAAAAACATATTTTCTATCTGGAAATCAACTACGCTGAACAAAATGGCTATCTCAAAAATTTTGATTGGATGTGTTTGGGGGAATGATGGGCGTGAGGGGGGGGGCTAGTTGCCCTCCAATCCCTTTCGACTATTTAAAAGGGCACTAGAACTCTCGATTTCCAATGGAATGAGCCCCTTTTGAAGTTTTACGACAACCCCTTCCGTATGAAGGGCCTCTGGAAAAAAAAATAATAATAAATAAATAAATAATAATAAAACATTGGAGCCGTATGGCCTTTACTATAGGCAACGCTATAGCGTTGCCACTGATAAGCAAACTAAACTTAAAAACTCTTTCGCATGCTGACCAATGGTCTACGTTGCGCAGGTACCAATCTCCTGATTCACTGACTTCGACCGGGAGTACAATACATGGTTGGGGGTAAATCATCCGACGCTTCCACTGTTATTCCCCCAAATTTCTCCAGGTACCCATTTAGAGCTAGGTTGACTCTGATTGAGCTTACAGAGCCAGACCATTGACCCCCGTTCCAAAGCAAATAACCAGCGACACACAAATTATAAGCAAGTTACAAGCAAAGAGTAATAATAAAAAAACAAAGACTCTAGACTGTTAGAGTCTAAAGTGTAAAGACTAGAGTCTAGAGCTATGTAAAGACATGGGAGTCTATGACAAAATAAAAAAGAAGAATATGGTTAAATGTATACAGTCTTAAACCCAGTAAGAACAGAGATATACATTCAAAATAAAGTTATTAAATAAGAATAAATGTTCATAGGCCTAAACAAAGAGTAATAATTAAAGATTGAAGTCTACCCTACTCTTAAAGGATGGGAGTCTAAAACTAAATGAACGAACAAGAATAAATGCTCAATTTTCAACCAAGAGTTCGAGTCGGCTCACTGCGGAATCAACTGGAAGTCAAGAAGAGTGGAGGTATATAATCAAAAGAGAATATTTCAAATAGGAATAAATGTTCACAGTTATAAAAAGGATCATAATAAAACAGTGGAATCCACCCTATTCTGGAGTCTAAATGAGGTTGTGGTGGTTAATAGCCAAAAAAAGAAATTTAATAAGAATTAATTTTCAGTTTTAAGCCAAGAGTGAGAGTTCATCCCACTGTTTAGTCTATAAGAATGCATGTCTATAAGAGTAGGTATGTACAACCAAGCAAACATTATTTAAACAAGAGTAGGTGTTCAATGTGTTCAGAAAAGAAGTGAGAGAGTAGCCCCATGTCGAGTCTAAGGTATAGGAGTCCATAAAAGTAGAGGTCAATGGTTAAACAAAAATACTGAGTAAGAATACATTTTCACATTTTTAGGCAAAGAGTGTAAACCTGCCCCACTATGGAGTCGTTAAACAAGATATTCAAATTTATGTACAATTTTTCTTGCTTTCAGTAAAACTAGAGATAAATATAAGAATATTCATCAGAATACACATATCAATTTTATGCTTTTCATTCATATTTTGTAGTTTTCTTCTTTTTTTTTTATTGTAGGTTCTCTCAGCAGTATTGTATAAGCTTTACGCAAACTATCATGACAAGTTTACAACAGAAATTGAGATCAATGCAAGAAACTGAAGCAGGTGGGAGTTCTTGACTCTTGGAAAATGAGTGCTTACTGAGATATAACCTCAATGGTTTATTGACATTTAATTTAAATTCAAATATATAATATCAATCACACCATGATCCTACCATAACTATCAAATAGTTCATGGAATGAACTGTACGTAAAGAGTGGATCATGGCAATAGCGACAAAACCTTTAAATAAATGAATTTTGGACCCCGATATGTACAGTAAATGGTAGCAATGTGTGTATTGCTCTTTAAACAGTTAATAAATCTTCTTAGAGTAACTAATACTCATAGGTAAAACATAAAAACCTTATTTTATGCATTTCAGTTACTGTTTTTGTGGATTTTCTTTTCTTTATTATAAGTTTTCTTGGCACTATTATATACACTTTAGGCAAACTATCATGTTGTAAAAACTAGAAAACTAGAGATGACTGTAATAAATTGAAATAGCCGGCATATTTTTTAACCCTTGGTCTGGGTATCGACCTTGAATTTTAGGAAAATGTTTGATATAGTTTTAAATTTTTACCTTGAGTTCTTTGTCTTTTTATTTTTGTTATACTGCGTCTTTTTCCATCTTGTATGACGAGTATTCAATTAAATAAACAAATATTTTATATATATATATATATATATATATATATATATATATATATATATAATATATATATATATATATATATATATATATATATATATATATATATATATATATATATATATATGTATATATATATATATATATATATATATATATATATATATATATATATATATATATATACATATATATATATATATATATATATATATATATATATATATATATATACATATATATATATATATATATATATATATATATATATATATATATATATATATATATATATATATATATATATATATATATATATATATATATATCTATATATATATATATATATATATATATATATATGTATATAAACATAAACAAACAGCAATTAAAATAAGTCAAACTCAAAACGACCAGGAATTAATCTGAGTAGGGTTCTAAACCTTATACTTTCTAAAATCCAGAATATAATTTGTACTTTACTAAAAAAATTCAAATACATTTACTGAAAAAAATGTGCATTGTTAGTTTAATATACATATGCTGATATTTATTCCTTAAAATCTTAAGTAATTTTTTGGGTTTAGAACCCTACTTAGATTAATTTCTGCTCATCTTGAGTTTGACTTATTTTAATTTCTGTTTGTTTTGGGTTTCATTTATTTATTGATACTGATTTGTAGTAATTGTATGCATGGTAGATTATTTGATTCTATTTTTGTTCATTTTTGGTTTAATGGAGTTCTTTACTTTTTTTGAAAAACTTATTTTGTGCAAAAAGTTTTTTTGCCTAATTTTTGTTCGTTTTATACTGGCATAGTCTTTTTCAGGGAGAAAGACTGAGCCTCTTCTGAAGTTAAACAGCCATCCCTTCCATAAAAACCTTTAATACCCTCTGGGCATAACTTACAACCCTTGCCCCTTATCTCTGGGGTTTGTTTGAACCCCAAAAGCCTTGTTATATAATATTCAGACTATTTTGAATAGAATGGCTATCTCAAAATTTCTATAAGACGCATTTCGGGACAATACGACGTGTGTGTAGGGGTGAGAGGGTAGCTGCCGTCTGATCACTTTGACTCTTAAAAAGAGCACTAGAGCGTCTGATTACCAATCCAATGAAGCCCCTTTGAATTTATATGACCACATTTTCTATAAAAACCCAATAAGTCATCAGGGCACAACTTACGACCCTTGTCCTGAGGGCTGGGGGGATTTGTTGTCCTCAAAGACATAATTTCCAGACCTTTCTGATAGGCTTAAAAAAATCAATCTTCAATTTCGACTAATAAAAAAGGCACTAGTCCTCTCAATTTCCAATCGAATCCGCCTTTTTTGAAGTTTCTACGACAAAACTTTCAATAAAAACATTATATGCCTCAAGGGCATAACTTACGACCCTTGTCATGAGGGCTATGGGGGGAGGGTTGTCATCCTCAAAGACATAATTTCCAGACCTTTCAACTCCTTTGAACAAAACGGCCATATCAAAATGTTGATCGAAAATGTTTGGGGAAATGATGGGCGTTGGGAGGGGGGGGGCTCTTCTCCCTCTGATTACTTTCGACTATTCAAAGGGGCAATAACCCTCTCAATTACCAATCAAAAGAGCCCTTTTTGAAATTTTTACGACAACATTTTCTATAAGACATTAAATGCCCCCAGGGCATAACTTAAAACCTTAGCCCTGAGGGCTGTTGGGGGTTGTCATACTCAAAACATAATTTCCAGACCCTTTAACTACGTTCAACAAAACACTTATGTGAATTGTTTGCATCTCAAAGGGATTAAAGTATTAAGTGACTTTTCATTCTGACGCAATCTGGTACTGCTTATATTTTTTGGACTGACTTAATGCAGTAATTAAGGTTGATGAAAAATCAACCTAAAGATGGATTTTCGGATATATATTCGTGATTAATGATTATAAAATATAGACATGGAAAACATCATTTGGAATGCGGTGTTAAATTTTGTTTCAAAAGCAATGCTAGCCGGAATAAAACATCAATTGATTATTAATCGCGCTGTGGAGTTTTTCTCCAGAGATAATATACTGAGTGCGAAAGAATTGATCCTACAAAAATCTGGCCTACCGGACCCCTTCCGTAAATCAGTTAAAGATGAAGAAAACGTCCTGGAGATTGTGAAATTCTTTGCCAAATCAGCTACAGAAAAGCGTCAACTTCCTACATTCGTCATTTTTGAGCCAACCGAGGTCCCTGCATGCGGAGAAGAGATAAGTGCATGCGTAACTACCAAAGTAAATGATATGTGCCGTCGTTTTGAAGGCTTCATGGAACGAATGAATAAAGGTGACTTAAATCTTTTTACTCATACTAGTTTCCCTACCCAACCAAATGCCCCCACAAAGCTGTCTTACTCTGTAGTTGTTACAAACCCTCCGCCACTGAAAACCCCATCGGAGCGAAAGCGTTTATAGAATCTACGTGTGCGAATCCCTTGATGCTTCTAAGGTTGAGCTTAGACCAGGAAAAAATGGGTGGCCGGTAGCCATTGCGCAAAAGGCTACTGCGGAGAAATTGGCGCTTGGGATTAATAATCAAAACCAGGGTTCCAGCGCAAAAATCCGAACTCCCTCACACATCGGTATAGTTAAAGGGATTCCCGAGTCTCTTAGTGCTGAGGATTTACAAAGATTAATAGCCGGCTGTGAGAAAGCCGAACAATGTGGGAAATCACGAACCTTCAAGCTGTATTTTTCAAGTAGAGATGCTTTTGATACCGCCGCTCAAATGACATTTAAAATTGACTTCGAGCGTTCCAAAATACAAGAATTTACTTTTCTCCCGAAACGTTGTTTTAATTGTCATGAAATCGGCCATATGTCGACACAGTGCAAAAATACCAAGAAATACGGCCGTTGCGCCCAAAATTACCACAGTGCGACGAAAGAAATCCCGTGCCAGAACCCGATATGCTGTTTGAATTGTCAAAGCACCAAACACACGTGCTACCATGCTAACTGCCCGTTGAACAAGACTTTGAAGCCAAAAAGCCAATCTGTTCGAAATGGTTGAGCCCTATATTAAAATGAGCGTCTTGTCATGGAACGTAAATGGTAGTCTCAGTGCAAAAATTACCGTGGTGGAACAACTTTGCCTTACTAAAGAAATCATATGCTAACAGGAACATTTTCTCTCTGCCGATAATATGAAACTAATGGAAATAGTGCCATCACATGTGCTCCACTTTGTAGCCGCTAAAAGGCCTATAAAACGAGGCCACCCCTCAGGTGGACTTGCTACAATAATAGATAGACATACTAACTCCGAACTGTTTGCAAAATCTGACCATTTTCTTGCAGTTAAAGTGGGTGATACTGTCATGGTTAATGTATACCTACCGACAGACTATAGAGACGAACATTTTGAAACGAAGTTTGCTCTAGCATGCAGAAAATTGGGTAAATGTTTGAGTAAAATCAGAACCTCGCACCTCCATTGGGTTCTGTTGGGGGACTTTAATTGTGACCTATTGAAAAGTGGTAATCCACGTACGGCTCTGCTTCTTAGCCTGATTCCAAATGAAAGTGCTCTCTTACCAAAATCTGCTGATTTAACATATATACACCCCTCAGGATCCGTGTCAAACCTTGATCATGTGCTTGTTTCCGGTAGTATTGCCAGTCGTGCAGTAAGTGTAAGCGTACTTAATGATTTTGTAGTATCTGACCATTTGCCGTTGTCTTTCAGTATTATGGCTCCATTTAACCGTGCACGGGTAATCCAAGATTCTAAGTGGCGTACTGTGGTAGAATGGAATAAGATTGATATACCCCAGTACCAGCATTGTATTGATAATATTCTCGCGAAGATAAAAATACCATTTGAGCTTCTCCACAATTCGGTTCCGTCTTCAATTAATGAAAATCGTATTAAGTTAAATATATATGCGTCACTTATTTCACATGCTTTATTACAAGCAGAAAAGCAGTTTGTCCCTCGCACTAAAGTACGAGTCGGATCCCAAGTGAAGGGCTGGTTCCAGAATTCTTTACTTGTTGAGGCTTGTAATAGGGCCAAATTCTGGCTAAGTATCTGGATAGATTGCGACCGTCCCAGAACTGGTATCGTAAACCAGATCCGTTTATCCACCAAACGCCGTTTTTCAAAAGAGCTAGATAAACATAGAGCTACTTTTCGTTCCAATTTTTCTGAAAAAACTATTAATGACCCAGGACTTTTGTGGAAAAATTTAGCACATAAACAAAAACAAAAGCCAAACCAGTCATTTAATATCCCTCCCGAACTATGGGAACAACATTTCTCCAGAGAGTTTTCAGAACCTGACCCACTAACAGAAAATCCCTCCAAAGTTACACTCGAAAAGATACTTTCGATAGGGGACAAATCAATGTTTACTGTATCAGTTTTGGGTGTTTATAATATAATTCGTAAAATTAAGAAACCTTTTTCAAGAGGTACAGATCACGTTTGCGCCAAACACCTCCTGTATGGAACCCCTTTTCTTTTTTCCCACCTTGCCCTACTTTTCCAAATGGTGTTTACAAAAGGAACAGTTCCTGCCTCGTTTTTAACTGGCCGTCTTACTCCTGTCCCTAAAAAAAATAAACCCCTAAATGACTGCTCGTCATATCGACAATAACGGTAGCTACAACTTTTTGTAAAATTTTTGAGACGTTGATAATGCCTGAGCTGGTTGATAAATGCTATATGCCCCCACACCAATTTGGGTTCCAGAAAGGAATAGGGTGCGCTCATGCACTAACGGCACTGTCGTCAGTCTTGATTGATGCTGATAAATCTGGAGAGCCGCTTATTCTAGGGAGCCTTGATGTCATTCGTGCTTTTGATTCGATAATTCACGCGCATATCCTCACTGAATTGTATAAACGCTGGGTCAGTACCTGTATTATTCGTGCTTTGTAGGATTAAATAAAAAAAACAAGTTTTTTTAACTGAAAGTAAGGAACGACGTTAAAACTTAAAACGAACAGAAATTATTCCGTATATGAAGGGGGCTGTCCCCTCCTCAACGCCTCGCTCTTTACGCTAAAGTTTTTTTATTGTTTAAAAAAATAGAGTTGTGAGAAAGTCAAACTTTAGCGTAAAGAGCGAGGCGTTGAGGAGGGGACAGCCCCCTTCATATACGGAATAATTTCTGTTCGTTTTAAGTTTTAACGTCGTTCCTTACTTTCAGTTAAAAAAACTTGTTTTTTTTATTTAATTTTTGAACGTTTTTGAATTAATGCAGGTTTTGATTTTGGCTCACCGTACATGAATAATTAAAACAAAATTTGCATATTATATTTGGTTAAATGGCTTTCTCGAAACTTGTTTAATTTATTTACGAACGTTTTTATTAGTAATAAATATACGTAACTTAGAATTAACTTACGTAACGAACTTCTATATTCATAAATTTTTAACACGTATATTAGGGGGTTCGCCCCCTAGTCAATACCCTGCTCTTTAAACTATAGTTCGAATTTTTTTTCCAGTTCTTTAAAAATGACCTCTTAATCACAATCAGTTGATCAGTTGAAAAACTTGTTTTTTTTTATTTAATTCCTGATCTTTTTCTTTAATAATGCTGGGAAATCCGGCGCCCCCTTCATAGCAATGTCCCTTCCCCCATGAAAACTTCCTTCATGGAAAGATCCTTCCATATAGCCCCCGACCCTCTCCTTCCCCCGCCTACCAGAAAAAATCTCCTCTGAAAAAGTCTGTATACTTCCCAATAACCAATACTATATGTTAACATTGAGTAAAGTTCATAACTTTCAGCCCTCTCCCTGGGGACTTTGGGGGATCAAGTCATCCTAAAAAAACATTTTTATCATATTTTCGACCATGCTGAACAAAATGGCTATCTCAAAATTTTGATCGGGTGACTTTGGGAAAAAAATAAGCGTGGGAGGGGGCCTAGTTGCCCTCCATTTTTTTTGGTCACTTAAAAAGGGCACTAGAACTTTTAATTTCCGTTCCAATGAGCCCTCCCACGATATTCTAGGACCCCTGGGTCGATACGATCACCCCTGGGAAAAAAAAAAAAAAACAAACAAACAAACAAACAAACAAACAAATAAACACGCATCCGTGATCTTTCTTCTGGCAAAAAATGCAAAAATCCACATTTTTGTAGATAGGAGCTTGAAACCTCTACAGTAGGGTTCTCTGATACGCTGAATATGATGGTGTGATTTTCATTAAGGTTCTATAACTTTTAGGGGGTCTTTCCCCCTTTTTTTGAAAATCAGCCAAATTTTCTCAGGCGCGTAACTTTTGATGGGTAGCTCTAAACTTGATGAAAGTTATATATTTGAAATCAGCATTGAAATCTGATTCTTTTGATATATCTATTGGTATCAAAAACCCGTTTTCTAGAGTTTCGGTTACCATTGAGCCGGGTCGCTCCTTACTTACAGTTCGTTACCACGAACTGTTTGATATGTATAATCATTTAAATGTCATTGTTAATCTGCCTCATGGAATAATTACAAAGATAACCATACCTGTTTGTCACGGAGTAAGGCAAGGCGCCCTTACACCCCCAATCGTGTTTAACAACTGTATTCTCGACGCACAATCTCAAGCAGTTTCTTCCTGTATTTTAGAAGGGATAGATGTGTCTCTTATTGCTTATGCGGACGATGTCTTTAACCCCAGTCGAACGGTACTGGCGTTTGAGAAAAAAAATATCCATTTTGAGTCGACAGTATTCAAAAATAAATCTTAAATTTAACGCTGAAAAGTCAGAAGTGGTACTATTCAACTGGGGCCCAGTTCCCGAAGGATTTAATATTGATCGTAATGGAGTATTGGTTGCTCCTAAATTTGAAATGAATTATCTTGGCCTCCCAATTGGTAACTCCCTTAAAGCAACTAAAAAGCTTCTCATTCACCATTTCCAGCGCCGAACGTCCAGTGCCTACGGCGGCATAGTTTCCAATAAACTTCGTTTTAATCGCCAGCTGCTAGCCAAATTATATAACTCATATGCGCTCCCGAATTTTTTATACCTTGCACCTTTTTGGCGTACATTTTCGGCAACGGAATTAAAGCAACTCCGACGAATTTATTACCGGTATGATAAATATCTTCTCAGCCTCCCCCCTGGGCAAGTAATTCTTGGGCCAATAGGAAATACGGTCTAATTGACCCCAATGCTGCCATCGGCAGATGCATTGCAGCTTACAATAGGGGAATAAATGGACACCCATGGTGTTCCCTTTTAAAACAATAGGTCTTTCACTTTTACTGTTTTTGTGTTTGTTATATATACTGTATGATTGTTTGGTTTATTATTATGCTTGTGTGCTTGTTCCATAAGTTTTATCCTTGTTTTATTCTTGCTTGTCTATGTGCTTGTTTTATTGGCTTGTGCTGTCATTTTCTGGTTTATTACTATGCTTGTGCGATTGTTCAATGAGTTTTAATTTCGTTTTATTTGTCATTATCCGTCTTTTTCTTTTGCTTTTGTTTTTTCTTTTCTTCCTTTTTTTTATACTCCGTTTCATCATTGTATTTCAACGGGTTATAAATAAATTCAATTCAATTCAAAATTGCTATATCAAAATGTTGATCGGAAGTGTTTGGGGAAATGATGGGTATGGCGGAGGGGGGCATTCGCCCTCCGATCGCTTTTGACTATTAATAAGGGCACTAGCCCTCTCAATTCCCAATTTAATGAGTCCTTTTTGAAGTTTCCACGACAACGCTGGCAAAGACCTAATTTTCAAGAACTTTCAACTGCGTTGAACAAAATGTCTATCTCAAAATTTTGATTGGATGTATTTGGGGAAAAGGTAGGCTTGACAGGGACGTTAGTTGCCCTCCAATCAGTTTCGACTAGCGTATTAGATGGGCACTAGCCCTTTAAATTTACAATTGAATGAGCCTTTTTTGAAGTTCCTACGATAACATTTTCTATAAAACACCTTATATACCCCCAGGGCATAACTTAAACCTTAGCCCTGAAGGCTCTGGGGGGAGTGTCATCCTCAAAGACCTAATTTCCAGGACTTTAATATACGTTGAACAAAATGGCTATGTCAAAATTTTCATTGGATGTGTTTGGGGAAATGGTGAGCTTGAGTGAGGGGCTAGTTGCCCTCCAATCACTTTCGACTATTAAAAAGGGCACTAGCCCTTTCAATTTCCAATCGAATGAGCCCTTTTTGAAGTCTGTACGAAAACGCATGCTATAAAAGTGTATATGCCCCCAGGGAATAACTTACAACCCTTGCCCTGGGGGGTTTGTCATCCTCAAAATCATAACTTCCAGAACTTTCAACAACGTTGAACAAAATGGCGATCTCAAAATTTTAATTGAATGTGTTTAGGGAAATGGTGAGCTTGAGTGAGGGGCTAGTTGCCCTCCAATCACTTTCGACTATTAAAAAGGGCACTAGCCCTTTGAATTTCCAATCGAATGAGCCTTTTTGAAGTTTCTACGAAAACACTTTCTATAAAAACATTATATGTCCCCAGGGTATAACTCACAACCCTTGCTCTGAGGGCTCTGAAGGGGTTGTCATCATAAAAGGCCTAATTTCCAGAACTTTTAACTATGTTGAACAAAATGAATATCTCAAAATTTTGATTTGATGTGTTTGGGGAAATGGTTGGGTTGAGAGGGGGTTAGTTGCCCTCCAATTACTTTCAACTATAAAAAGGGCATTGGCCCTCTTAATTTTCAATCGAATGAGCCCTTTTTGAAGTTTTCGACAACGCTTTCTATAAAAAAACTCATATGCCCCCAGGGCATAACTTACAACCCTTGGCATGAGGGCTCAGAGGGGGTTGTCATCTTCAAAGACATAATTTCCAGAACTTTTGACTACGTTGAAAAAAATGGCTATCTCAAAATTTTGATTGTATGTGTTTGGGAAAATGGTGGGCGTGAGAGGGGGGTTATTTGCCCTTGAATTAATTTCGACTATTAAAAAGGCCACTAACCATTTCAATTTCCAATGGAATGAGCCCTTTTTGAAGTTTCTACGACAACGCTTTCTATAAAGACCTAATATGCGCCCAGGGCATAACTTACAACCCTTGCCCTGAGGGCTGTAAGGGGGGGGGGGGTTGCCATCATTAAAGACATAATTTCCAAAATATTCAACTACGTTGAACAAAATGGCTATCTAAAAATTTTGATTGTATGTGTTTGGGGAAAAGGTGACCGTGAGAGTGGAGTTAGTTGCCCTCCAATCACTTTCGACTATTAAAAAAGGGCACTAGCCCTTTGAATTTCCATTTGAATGCGCCATTTTTCAAGTTCTTATGGCAAAGCTTTCAATAAAAACCTTTTATGCCCCCAGGGTGTAACTTATGAACCTTGCCCTGAGGACTCTGACGGGGTTATCATCCTCAAAAACCTATTTTCCATAATTTTCAACTACGTTGAACAAAGTGGCTATCTCAAAAATTTGATTGGATGTGTTTGGATAAATGGTAGGCGTGGAAGGGGTGCTAGTTGCCTTCCAATCACTTTCGACTATTAAAAAGGGTACTAGCCATTTCAATTTCCAATCAAATGAGCCCCTTTTGAAGTTTCTACGACATGGGCAGTGGGGGGTGGGGGGTCATCCTCAAAGACCTAATTCTCAGAACTTTCAACTACATTGAACAAAATGGTTATCTCAAAATTTTGATTGGATGTGTTTGTGGAAAAGGTTGGGGTGAGAGGGGGGTTAGTTGCCCTCCAATCACTTTCGACTATTAAAAAGGGCACTAACCCATTGAATTTTCAATCGAATGAGCCTTTTTTGAAGTTTCTAAGACAACGCTTTCTATAAAAATCTTATATGCCCCCAGGGCATAACTTACAACCCATGCCCTGAGGGTTGTGGGGGAGTGTCCTCCTCAAAAACATAATTTCTATCTGGAAATCAACTACGCTGAACAAAATGGCTGTTTCAAAGTTTTGTTTGGATGTGTTTGGGGAAATGGTGGGCGTGGAAGGGGTGTTAGTTGCCTTGCCATTAATTTCGACTCGACTATTAAAAAGGGCACTAGCCACTCCAATTTCCAATCGAATGAGCCTTTTTCGAAGTTTCTACGACAACTCCTTCGATACGAAGTGCCCTGGTCTAAAGGAAGAAAAAATAATAAATAATACAATGGGCCAATATCGTTCTTTACTTAGACAGCGCGATTGCGCTGCCTATGATTAACACGCCATGCATATATAATACTGGGAATATCAAAAGTATTAAATCAAAAATACTTGGAAAAACCTTACACTTTTCCTGGCAAAAAAAAAACTTATTTTCCAATCTCTGAGCATTAAATCCCCCCCCCCCCCCTACCACCCTTAAAGACGCTTTGCAGGCTTATTCTTGAAGGTCCTATTTATTTCCCTGTCGCATTAACCTATATGTTTCATTAACCTATATGGGCATTAAGAAGAGTTTTGATGCAATAAAAGAGCGAGAAAGACCAATCCAATGGCTTAAAGAAGGTGGGGAGGTTTCTTTCTTTTCAAATAATACATACCGTCTAGCGTGATTTATAGGTATCCTGAACATAAAGCCATCATCTGAGAGTTGACCAAGACAACCAGATTTACCATCGCCTGATATACACACTAATTCTGGTTCCATATCTTTACTTGCCAAGAGTACCTTAGCATACACCAATTCTCCTTCCTAAAAACCAAAATTTAACATACAACAAAATTGAACTACCCAAAGTAGAGAACAATAGCACATGATTGAAAAACAAAAATTAGACAGTTAAATCCATAAATGGGAAACAAAGGAAAGAAGAGGACTAAAAAAGATGTAAAAAGCATCATAAAATATAAGAATTAAAAACCAACTGACGCAAAAACAAATCTGCTACAAACAACTTAATGGCGGAAAACTAAAAATGTTGTTTGGCTTTTTCCAGTGGTATTAAGAAGTTTTTGAATGCAAAAAATAGGTTTTCTATAGCTACCTAAGATAGGGTAAAAATAATTTTGATATCAACTGTTCCAACCTAAAACTATTTTTGAGAATGAAAGAAGAGATATATACATTTTAAAATCAGGATTTTTAAATACATTAAGAACCAAATAAGGTCAGGGAATCAATGCCGTGTCCAAGGGGGGTAGCCCAGATTGAATGCCCCCCCCCCCAAAAAAAAAATTAATTATTTCTTTCATTTAAAAAAAGATTAATAGCATTTTATTTGTGAGCAGTAAATTTAACTATAAATGGTTTTTGCTTACAGCAAATAAAGTTTATGTTTCCAAATATAGTACACAAAATATGTTAAAGACAGTTCATAAGAAAACACTTGCGATATTAGATTTCTTCCGTTACATTTGGTATTATTTTAGAATTCATTGCGGAACCAAAAAAAGAGCATACAATCTGGTGAATTCTGGAACATTTTAGATGCCGCTCCAATTTGGTGTTTTCGCTTGGTTTTTTACATGTGAAAAGTATAGACTAACAAAGCGTTTTCTTCCACTCTTAACACTAGAAATTATTTAGTATTTTACAGATAAAAAACGCAGTCTAACGGAGCATTTTCCTCTAAGATTTAAGAGCGTACATACCCCAACGGTAAACTGAATGTTTTATAGAAAATAGAGCGTTTTCGTGGCAAATATTTCAAATTTGTAAAGCAAAGGCGCACAAAAAAGAGAGTCTGTCTGGTCAAACAATCAAGCCTCATACTAAGTGAAACTGAATAATCAAAATCTCGATTTTTCAGTTTCGATAAATCCAGCATTTAGAATAGTCAGTTTTATTCACTCCAACTCTCAACCCTAAATAAATCAGCGAAACTGAACTAAGCGCAGTTAACAATCAAGGCTCATACTAAGTGAAACTGAATAATCAAAATCTCGATAGTAAGTTTCGATAAAACCAGCATTTAGAATAGTCAGTTTCATTCACTCCAACTCTCAACCCTAAATAAATCAGCGAAACTAAACTAAACGCAGTTAACAATAAAGCCTCATACTAAGTGAAACTGAATAATCGAAATCTCGATAGTAAGGTTCGATAAATCCAGCATTTAAAATAGTCAGTTTTATTCACTCCAACTCTCCACCGTACATAAAGCAGCGAAACTGAACTAATTGCAGTTAACAATCAAGCCTCATACTAAGTGCAACTGAATAATCGAAATCTCGATAGTAAGTTTCGATAAATCCAGCATTTAAAATAGTTCGTTTTATTCACTCCAACTCTCCACCCTAAATAAATCAGCGAAACTGAACTAAGCGCAGTTAACAATCAAGGCTCATACTAAGTGAAACGGAATAATCACAATCTCGATAGTAAGTTTCGATAAATCCAGCATTTAAAATAGTCAGTTTTATTCACTCCAACTCTCCACCGTACATAAAGCAGCGAAACTGAACTAATTGCAGTTAACAATCAAGCCTCATACTAAGTGAAACTGAATAATCGAAATCTCGATAGTAAGTTTCGATAAATCCAGCATTTAAAATAGTTCGTTTTATTCACTCCAACTCTCCACCCTAAATAAATCAGCAAAACTGAACTAAGCGCAGTTAACAATCAAGCCTCATACTAAGTGAAACTGAATAATCGAAATCTCGATAGTGAGTTTCGATAAATCCAGCATTTAAAATAGTTCGTTTTATTCACTCCATCTCTCCAACCTAAATAAATCAGCGAAACTGAACTAAGCGCAGTTAACAATCAAGGCTCATACTAAGTGAAACTGAATAATCAAAATCTCGATAGTAAGTTTCGATAAATCCAGCATTTAAAATAGTTCGTTTTATTCACTCCAACTCTCAACCCTAAATAAATCAGCGAAACTGAACTAAGCGCAGTTAACAATCAAGGCTCATACTAAGTGAAACTGAATAATTAAAATCTCGATAGTAAGTTTCGATAAATTCAGCATTTAGAAGTCAGTTTTATTCACTCCAACTCTCAACCCTAAATAAATCAGCGAAACTAAACTAAGCGCAGTTAACAATAAAGCCTCATACTAAGTGAAACTGAATAATCGAAATCTCGATAGTAAGTTTCGATAAATCCAGCATTTAAAATAGTCAGTTTTATTCACTCCAACTCTCCACCGTACATAAAGCAGCGAAACTGAACTAATTGCAGTTAACAATCAAGCCTTATACTAAGTGAAACTGAATAATCGAAATCTCGATAGTAAGTTTCGATAAATCCAGCATTTAAAATACTTCGTTTTATTCACTCCAACTCTCCACCCTAAATAAATCAGCGAAACTGAACTAAGCGCAGTTAACAATCAAGGCTCATACTAAGTGAAACTGAATAATCAAAATCTCGATAGTAAGTTTCGATAAATCCAGCATTTAAAATAGTCAGTTTTATTCACTCCAACTCTCCACCCCAAATAAATCAGCGAAACTGAACTAAGCGCAGTTAACAATCAATCCTCATACTAAGTGAAACTGAATAATCGAAATCTCGATAGTAAGTTTCGATAAATCCAGAATTTAAAATACTTCGTTTTATTCACTCCAACCCTCCACCCTAAATAAATCAGCGAAACTGAACTAAACGCAGTTAAAAATCAAGGCTCATACTAAGTGAAACTGAATAATCAAAATCTCGATAGTAAGTTCCGATAAATCCAGAATTTAAAATAGTTCGTTTTATTCACTCCAACTCTCCACCCTAAATAAATCAGCGAAACTGAACTAAGCGCAGTTAACAATCAAGGCTCATACTAAGTGAAACTGAATAATCAAAATCTCGATAGTAAGTTTCGACAAATCCAGAATTCAAATAGTCAGTTTTATTTACTCCAACTCTCTACCGTACATAAAGCAGCGAAACTGAACTAAGTGCAGTTAACAATCAAGCCTCATACTAAGTGAAACTGAATAATCGAAATCTTGATAGTAAGTTTCGATAAATCCAGTATTTAAAATAGTTCGTTTTATTCACTCCAACTCTCCACCCTAAATAAATCAGCGAAACTGAACTAAGCGCAGTTAACAATCAAGGATCATACTAAGTGAAACTGAATAATCGAAATCTCGATAGTAAGTTACGATAAATCCAGAATTTAAAGTATTTTTATTCACTCCGACTCTCCAACCTAAATAAATCAGCGAAACTGAACTAAGCGCAGTTAACAATCAAGCCTCATACTAAGTGAAACTGAATAATCGAAATCTCGATAGTAAGTTACGATAAATCCAGAATTTAAAATATTTTTATTCACTCCAACTCTCCACCCTAAATAAATCAGCGAAACTGAACTAAGCGCAGTTAACAATCAAGCCTCATAATAAGTGAAACTGAATAATCGAAATCTCGATAGTAAGTTACGATAAATTCAGAATTTAAAATATTTTTATTCCACTCCAACTCTCCACCCTAAATAAATCAGCGAAACTGAACTAAGCACAGTTAACAATCAAGCCTCATACTAAGTGAAACTGAATAATCAAAATCTCGATAGTAAGTTTCGATAAATCCAGAATTTAAAATAGTTCGTTTTATTCACTCCAACTCTCCACCCTAAATAAATCAGCGAAACTGAACTAAGCGCAGTTAACAATCAAGGCTCATACTAAGTGAAACTGAATAATCAAAATTTCGATAGTAAGTTTCGATAAATCCAGAATTTAAAATAGTTCGTTTCATTCACTCCAACTCTCCACCCTAAATAAATCAGCGAAACTGAACTAAGCGCAGTTAACAATCAAGGTTGATACTAAGTGAAACTGAATAATCAAAATCTCGATAGTAAGTTTCGACAAATCCAGCATTTAAAATAGTCAGTTTTATTCACTCCAACTCTCCACCGTACATAAAGCAGCGAAACTGAACTAAGTGCAGTTAACAATCAAGCCTCATACTAAGTAAAACTGAATAATCGAAATCTTGATAGTAAGTTTCGATAAATCCAGTATTTAAAATAGTTCGTTTTATTCACTCCAACTCTCCACCCTAAATAAATCAGCGAACTGAACTAAGCGCAGTTAACAATCAAGGATCATACTCAGTGAAACTGAATAATCGAAATCTTGATAGTAAGTTACGATAAATCCAGAATTTAAAATATTTTTATTCACTCCAACTCTCCACCCTAAATAAATCAGCGAAACTGAACTAAGCACAGTTAACAATCAAGCCTCATACTAAGTGAAACTGAATAATCGAAATCTCGATGGTAAGTTTTGATTAATCCAGCATTTAAAATAATCAGTTTTATTCACTCCAACTCTCCACCTTAAATAAATCAGCGTAGAAAACACTCAAATAAGCGCTATTCAACAAAAAAAAATTCCAGGTTCGGAAAGATTTAATCTTAAACGCAGTGTTTTTTTTTTTTTAAGATACAGTAGTCCAGCACGGGAGTGGACCGCAAATCAACCAATGAAAGCGCAAGGAAAATATCTTAACGCTTTGATTTACCTTCTGCTTAGTATCTAAAAAGCCAAATGAAAATTGGGCTTGATTGGAATCTCTTCTTTGATTTGCAAATGGATGCACATTTTTTTTTAACAGGTCTAATTTATTCAAGAATAGCCAAATGATAATTTAAAAGTCAAGATTGGACGAAAAATTAAGGTTTTCAAGCTTCTTAACATCCTTTTCCTAATAAATACCTTGGGAACAGAGCCTTTAGACTCTTCTTATGACGTTAACACTTCTTGTGCATAGATTTTAAACTGGTAAAACAAATTAAGTATTGAACAGGCAACCGAACTTAATTTAAAAATCAGCTGTTTTCATCCTCTGTAACTTGCTCAAAAATGTAGAGAACACCCCAAGCCAGCTCCAAGAAGTCAAATGTTTCTTTAAATTAATCAAATTTTTTAATATTTGTCAAATCTTATTCCACTTTCAAATTTTTCTAAGCTACAACACTCATTTTTGAAATCTTTCTAATTAACATTTTAAACAGATGGGGTAGTCACAAATAAGTTAAGACTCCAAAACAAATTTGAATAATTGTCTATTGAAAGAAAATTGCTTTCTATTCAATCAAGAAAAAGAACCTCAAGGAAGAACACCACATAGATATAAATATATCTCACACAGAAGCCACATTGACCATGGATACTACAAATAAAACAAAATACATAAAACATAATAAGTTCAAACACTTTTGAAAATAACACTACGATAAAAAACCCTCCCTATGTCTCATCCCCACACTCAGAAAATTTCCCAAATTTTTAATATCCACTTTGCAACTACTTCCTATTTTATTTTCTAAACAACTTCTATGCATCACATCCCTCCCAAAATTTTCCCTTCTAAGTTCTTCACAACAGTTCTTCGCAATAACACATAAAATTTTCTAAATCTTCAGACTCCCTGCTCATCGGACAAGTGAAAGACAATTTCCGTACCTTAACCCTCCCTAAATACTTTCTTCTCCCTTCAAGCGGCATAAAATTCCCCCTTACTGATAAAACCCATTTTAAAGTATCAATTTGGAGCCCAAACTTTAGATGTATTTCTACACCCCAGGTTTCTTTAATTTTTCTATATATTCCAACGGATTGTGACTTAACTTTGTCTTCTTGCGAAACCTGGATCCCTTGATCTTGTAGCACTTTTTCCAAAGCTTTTGCAATCAATCCTGTTTCCACCCCAGGTCCAATGTCATTATTCCATTCCAATGTCATCATTCCACTCGCCTGATAGCCCACAGTTGTCTAGTATACTCTTAATTTGCACAGGCCAAGAATCTTTTCTTTTATCCAATAATATATCATTGAAAGCATTGTTTTTTTTTATAAACATATATATTGCCTTGATGTTGTGCCGGCTTAACAAGTATTGTTCTCATTCGCGCCTGTTCTCACATGAATTACCAGGGTTTGGTAATACTTTGGACAGAACAAATTTTCTGTATTATGTGAAGGAGACTGATGTTTCAACCCAACAACTATTTATAAAAAGATTGGAAACAGAGCAAATAAATTAAAAATTAAATCGCGATCTACTAACTACCCGCTTTAAACAGCGTAGATGGCACTGAGCACAAAAAAATTATTTGCAACATACGAGACAAAGAGTATGGGAAACTATATAGTTTCCCATACTCTTTGATACGAGACATGATTGCTATATTAGGAAATAGGAAGATTGCAAAGAAAGTATATTAAAACGAGCCTACTGGATTGTTCAGAGTTGCCATGTGTCAGATTTAGCAATATCGCATTAATCCTCAAAATTGCTAAAACAGGTGGCAATAAGCGTTTTTAAGCAATTAATTCTGGTATGTAGATCCTCAGTGCTTTATCAAACAACAATGCATAAATTTTGACCTTCCACTGCTATATGCATACCACAAAAAATTTTATAGCTGGCGAAAAACGATTAAATGACAATACTGGCAAATCATCAAATATATACATCTACTATGGGCGCTAGCAATGATTTTTTTTTTTTTTTTTTTTTGCTAACTTTAGGAGATACAAACTTTCACATATTGTTACGAATAATCTTTGCTTCAAACTACGAAGTACCTTGATCATACTGATTTTTTTTTTTTTTTCTTTTCTTAAGGGTCATCTATGGGGACACACAGCCGTTCTAGCAGGTGGTTCATTTTTTTATATCTAATATATAAATAACCTTCTTAAAAAAAACCATTTATTTTTATTATTTTTAGTTCATTTTGGTCCTCCTTCTGTCTTTGACCCTGGCAACGGGCCATGTGCTCTCGGATGACAAATGTTTGACAATTTTTGTATTGCTTTTTATTCTTGAAAAAAAATATCAAATGGTCTGTAAAGATCCTTTTAGAGCTAAACCAGTGTTGGCTTTGATTCAGAATTTTAATTAGCTTTTTCCAAGACCTAACAATTCTTATACCCTCAATAAGGAGGTACAAAAAGAATTTTAGTAAAATAAAATCAGTTTTCAGATTCAGGTTTGTTTAAATGAGACTGGTTGTACTAAATTTCAAATTTTATACCTGTACATTCGTCATAGCAAATTCATTGTACGAGCCTCTCACCCTCCAGATGAAGCTACAAACCAGTACCCTAGACTTATTTCTCGCGGAGTTAGGGAATGCTATAAGCGTAAAATATCTGCTAGTCTTACTAGGATTCTACGACAACTTCCGTATATAGTGCTTTGCTACAGAAAAAAAAAAACTATATATAATATAATAGTAATAATACATAGAGCCCTTTTCTATATAGCTTTAGTGTTCTGCTTTCTTTAGTCTTTTTCCTTTTTTGTATGATGGGTTTTCAAACAAATAAATACGTAATTAATAGATAAATTTAATTAATAAATTAGTGTTTTTTAAATAAATCTAGTAGATTTAATAGTTATTATCAACTAAATGACTATATATATACATATATACATGATCTATGGTTGTGAACTGGAAAAGCCGTATTTGTTATCTAATACACCTGGATAAATTAAATGATGTATGAATCTAAACTGCTAACGCAAAAGGCGTGGAAAAGACTTTCTGAGGTGAAGATGAACAAAAATTGACAGCGAAATCTACGGTTGGAAAACGAGGAACAGCAATGACTGGCCACAAAATGATCTACATAGGTCAGGACTTTAAGAAAGAATTCTTATTTTTCACAGGGTGGCTGTATCAAACCAGTGGTGACGTCATGACATAAAAAAAAGGCTTAAATTGTCTGGTCTGTGGTTAAAAGACAAACGACAATGAGAATTGTCGCGTGCCGAGTGCCGGGGCCCAGCGGTAAATATATATATATATATATATATATATATATATATATATATATATATATATATATATATATATATATATATATATATATATATATAGTATATATATATATATATATATATATAATATATATATATATATATATATATATATATATATATATATATATAGATATATATATATATATATATATATATATATATATATATGTATATATATATATATATATATATATATATAGACATATATATATATATATATATATATATATATATATACATATATATATATATATATATATATATATATATATATATATATATATAGACATATATATATATATATATATATATATATATATAGACATATATATATATATATATATATATATATATATATATATATATATATATATATATATATATATATATATATATATATATATATATATATATATATATATGTATATATATATATATATATATATATATATAGACATATATATATATATATATATATATATATATATATATATATATGTATATATATATATATATATATATATATATAGTACCGAGAGCACGGTGGCTTTGCCGCGGGGCCATGGCACTTGGCACAACACGATTCTCACTGTCGTTTGTCATCTAATCACAGACAATTTGAGCCTTTTCTTGATGTCATGACGTCACCACAGGTTTGATACAGCCACCCTGTGAAAAATACGAGTTCTCTCTTAAAGTCCTGACCTATTTAGATCGTTGTTTTGGCCAGTCGTTGCTGTTTCTCGTTTTCCAATCGTAGATGTTGCTGTCAATTTTTGTTCGTCTTTACCTTGCAAAGTTTTTTCCACGCCTTTTACGTTAGCAGTTTAGATGCATACATCATCTCATTTAATTTCTCAAGGTGATATAGATAAAAAATACGGCTTTTCCAGTTTCTAGCCACAGATCATTTTTCAAAATGTTGTTTATAATTCAATGTGATTCTCGCTGTCACTTGTTCCATGCCTTTTTTCTTAGCTGTTGCGATTCTCACTTTCACTAGTATTCTAATCACATTTATTCTTGCTTCAATTTCATCAATCAACCCCTTTAACATTTTGAATGAACTTAAATTAGAATTGGCGCCTTTGTAAAATTATGTTTTTTGTTATTGGACCTTTAACTTTTGCCTTGGCTTGTCTTTTGTCATTACGAAAAACAGAACGCAAATCTGTGTTGTTTTTTTAACAGAAGGTGATGTAGTATCAGTTTCTTGGCTACGTCCTTAGAAACTCTAATGTCAATATTTATAACTACTTCATCCCTTGGAGCATTTATAAAATGTTAAACGTTGACTTTTGCCCCGGCTTGCCTTTTGTCTAGAAGAAAGTTAATTAGAAAATTTCTTCTTAAAGCCCATGCTGTTCCTGAGAATTTGCTGATACGGCCTTTTGAAAATCAGCATGCATGTATATTTTTTTTTTCATTTTGTTCAACATGTCCCTTAACATTCCCTGAAAGAAGTCACATGCAGATTTAGTCGCAGTTGGAAGTCGTTTCTTGTTCTTGTTCTCGCTTGTTGTTCTCTATATCACCCTGTAACCATTTCTTGTAATCTTACGAAAGGTAAAATAATTGGCCAGTTTCAAGGTAAATCTTCTTCTTCTTCTTCTTCTTCTATTTCACAGCAGGCGGGCTTTTCAGTTGATACTATTTAGCCCTTTTCCTTTTGCTTCACTATGTGGTCTACAGAGCTACTGGCTTGGTTGTCTCTTATTTATTAGATATTCTCAGATATCTTTCAGTAGATCTTTCGACTCAAGAAGTTCAAATATAAGATGATAGATATCGATTTCTGTGCTCTGTGTGCAGGAATAGTCGGCTAGGCTCTTGGCTGATAGTGAGATTTTGTGGTGTTTGAAGCACTTTAACAGTTTACAATGCAAGGTATGCTGTGCAGACGTCAGCATATTACATTCAAATAGACAGTGGTGAATTGTTCCATTATTCATAATACAACACATGCAAAGAGGGGACAGGGGAACTGAACCATTTGAATTAGGAAACTGATACGAGAATGCAAGAAAGTTTAGTCCATTTGTTCCAGAACGAATTCTATGATAAATTTTAGAAAAATACTTATTGGGAAAGAGGGAAAGAGTAGAATTTTTCTTATTAAACATAATATCTGATAGTCTCCATCGGTAAATATCTCTAATGGGGATTGGTCTCCCACTTGGCTGGTCAATATTTATAGCATTTTATGCTATTTCATCAACCTGATGATTACCACTTATGCCAGAGTGGCTAGGAATATACTGAAGATAAACTTGAAGCAAGATTATCTATAATACTAAGACAATGATAAGTGTCAATATCCAGCTTATACTGAGGAGCTGAAGACAGTAACTCAAGGCTTGATAAAGAGTCAGAATAAACTATAATATTATTTGAATTAGCAATCAAGGGTTTATTTTCCATAACGTGCTCTAATGCCATGATTATGGCATTTAACTCTGCAGACGTGTAAAACGTGTTGAAAGTTTAGATTCCTTCGCCTTCTTCTAAATATAACAGTTGACTCTTTTTGCTGCATGAGCGCTACCTAGACTCAAGGCATTGACCATGTTTCGATTTTCAGAGTCGATAACTTCAGAAATACTTGATATTTCTAAGTATGATTCTTTCTAAGATGTCATTCCTTTAGAAAGCTGGACCCAAGCAAACCGTTATTGCTGATGCTCATTCTGTAATGAATGCACTCACAAAGCAAACAGATATTTCAATCATACCTATCAATAATATAAACAGTATATAAAAATAATGATAGTCTTGGAATATGGATTTTTTATAAAGAATACTGAGTATTAAAAGTAGGAGCATAAATATTGAATTCCAGTATATTCCAATCCTAACAAAGCGGCAGTAGAAGATACACAAAACGATCCAATGGAAACAAATTAGACTGATAAGAGGCGGAAGTATCCATTCTAACGGAGGTATTACATTGTGCAATGTTGCAGTATACCCAAATAGCATGAATAGACACGCGCTATTCAATATGTGAATAATAAATAACGTGCTAATAAGACTTCCTTCTTCGTATTTATTTAGCCTACTCATATTTCGACAATATATAATTGTATTTATCTAGCCTACTATGCATTGTAATATTAGATTATCTTAATGATAGATCAGAAAGAACCCTCGCATAGTTTCGTCTAATGAATCATAAGTATTTTTTGGGTACATGAAATAGAATTAATCGCATAAGAGATAGTTTCTCTATTTTCTCGAATCAGTTGTCCCGAAAAAGAATGTTGTTAAGCTACAAAATATTTATGACGTAAACTGTTTCAGGCTTGTATGTAAGGAATATCCTAAACGCTTTCTAATAATGCAACCCAATGGACAGAAATTCCAGGGTTTTCACTTCTACGGATCTTTCTAAATCTACGGTATTTGATGTATGTCCATGGACTACAGACCAGTGTTACCAGGGGGTCTGATTTAAGGATGTTCCGCCATAAAAGTGAAAACGTGCCAAATAAACGATTTCCCACTCATTCGGCGCATTGTGCCGATAATGTGCTGATTTCAAAAATTCAAATCGTAACCGCCTCAAAAAAGCGCCGAAGTGGCGTAATTGCACCCATATAGCCACTCTGCTACAGATGTCCAGCTGAAATAATTTTGTAATCTACAAATAAAAGAGCGCAGTTACAGAATTTACGGTAAAAGTATAATCCTGTTGAAAATATCCTATTCACCTTTTCTTTATAATATTTACCCCAAATCACCAAAAAATACTGCTACAAATGCTAATTTTTGGTTTGACATCAACGGTTCGTCATACCCAAATCTTAACACGATGTTATCTCCGACTGATTTTGTCTGTGGTAATTGGTATTGGTATTTTTTGTTATTTATTCAAGAAACTTTTTCCGCAAAATAAGTCTTTCAAAAAAAAGAAAAGAACTCCATTTAATTAAAAATGAGCAAAACCAAAGTCAAGTAATCTTCCAAGCGTAAAACTAGCACAAATCCCAATCAATAAATAGGTGAAACTCAAAACGAACAGAAATTGCCATGTCTTCTGGTTGAACCCTGGGCACGCCGGACAAATGAACGTTCAAATAGGGATAAGTCCATTCATTAGACAGTGAAAACTGACACAAAAGTCTGGATACTTTGATCATCGTCATCAGCAGAAATACAAAAGCATTAAAACTAAAACTAACACATTTATACAGAACAAAATAATCAACTTCCGGTCCATTCAGTAGATTTGTTTGAGAGAGTTCAAAAATAGGGTTCATTCGAAGTTTTGAGTTGTAAATTTTCTTCTTTAATATTACCTAAATGTAAACTGAATTTTCAATGAAGGTGGCAATATTGGTCACATCTCCCCATAGATACGACGTATTTTCGACATAATAATTTAAATTTGTTTTTTCTTTCAAGACCACACTGCCTTTCTATGACGAACAAATAAAAGTCCAAATGGATGACTCCATTCATTAGACAGTTAAAAACAGATACAAAAGCCTGGATATTTCGATCACATCTACGACGAAGACTATCGCTGCATATGTGATCGAAATATCCAGACTTTTGTGACATTGATGGACTCTACCCTAAAGAGCAAAGCAAGGTTAATAAGAAAACACGGAATCAAATAGGGAAGTAAAAACTCTCATAGACTTAGATTATGCTGATGATTTCAGTATGCTAGATGAAAGTGTCAGCAAGATGTTTAGAGGTTTTGCGAAAAAATGGAGTAGGATTTGCTAGATGTTTTCCGGATAAATTGCCTACCGATTTTTTTGGGCGAGCCGACTGACTTACCGTATCTCAAACAGTAATAAGTACCAAAAATGTGGTTCAGCTCTGATTTCTAGGCTTATAATGAGAGAAAGGTTGAGATGACTAGGACAAGTTTTGTGGATGAAACGATACAGATTCCCAAAGTTTTTCCATTCGACCTACCACTTACGGCCAAACGAAAAAAGGGTCGTCCCAGATTTAGGTGGAAGGATATCGTAAGGAAAGATGTTAGGGAAATGGAACTTCTTGGGAGGGTATAAAGAGGGGGGCTTTGATCGAGACCGAGGAGTGTGCGTAGCTATATTAGCATGAGGTGGCTTGGTGCTACCATGAGTTGTTAGTAGTAGTAGTATGCTCCTTGCGTACTTTCCGTGTTGGGATTAGGAAAAGACCGTTAGACGGACAGTGTGTAACTTCTGGGGAATATTTACTTCTAGTTGTGCAACAGTTATTCTCCGTTCTAAATATGTCTTTAGGGGTGATTCTGGCGAGTTAAGGGACAGCTCTTTCATAGGAATAACTTCCGCTCAATTTCACTTAAATATATTTGCCCCTCCCCCCTCCCAACACCTTCAAGAAACAATCAAAGTAAGTTATTAAGGCTGGGATTTAGTGTAACAGTTCTTAGCCGCTTGGCAGACTTACACTCAGCAGTTTTTACTATTCATTAGAAGTGGGATTTGTAATGAGAAACGTTTCATCCTTACAAGTTTAGAACATTTGATCGGTCATAAAAAGCACTCATTTTTCGTGCTCCATATTCATCAAAGATTTCCTCCGACAACATTTCGAAGTCGACACCGAAGTCGAAGGCCGACAACATTAGAGAACTCTACTAACATTCTATTGACTCGTAAAGACTAAATCATTATTAAAATTTGTATGAAAAGGTTTTGTTTAGACGGTATACGCAGGCCTATCATAATTTTATTTTCTATTTGTTTCTTTTACTTCTTTATCCTCGATTTTTTTACTTCTAACTACTTGTTTTTTTTGTTTTTTTTTTTTTTTTTTTTTTTTTTTCTTTCTTTTTTTTTTTACTCATTACTCTTGTTTTCATTACTTTTTAGTTTCTTATTAAGCACTAAGCCTTTGAATGCGATAATTGACATTAGTTTGTTTTATATTTTTTCTTTGTAGGCTACTGTTTTGTAATAAAACCGTAGACAGCCTCCGCACACAGACAACCGTAGACAGTTTTCTCTGTAGACAGCCTCCCTCCCCTCTCTGGCTCTTTTAGACGTCCCCCGCAGCACTGATAGAAATTTTTAAAAGTCAATTTATTCAAAATAGTCAAAAGGTCTAAAAATTATATCTCCATGGGTGTCATGCCCCCCGTAAACCCTGGACATGAAAGGTTTGTCATGTAATTTGTCCATTTTTTACCTGCATGATTTATTATTGGGAAAGGAGGGAATGTTTGATTCTGGGTGTGTCTAAAAAGGCTAAGAGAATTGAAGTGAAAATTCGGGGAATGCTGAGGGGTATGTTTAGCTAAATCAAAAGACACTGTATGTATCCATGTTATCAAAGAGTTGCATCTGCAATATCTTAGGAATGGGTAAGGGTATTATTTTAAAACTTTTGCCTCTGAACGCGATAATTGACATTAGTTTGTTTTATATTTTTTCTTTGTAGGCTACTGTTTTGTAATAAAACCATTTTTTCATTTTATTTTGAATTAAGAAAGTCTTAAGTCATTTATTTATTGTTTTTTAGTTTTGACGCACCCTCAGCTATTTCCTCAGATGTTTCAGACATAGAAGGACCTTTAGGATTAGTGCCACATTGTATTCGTGGTGATATTTATAGCCATAACATAGTATTTTCTGCAACTGAGGCATTCAATAAATGCTCCTCTTGTTCTGATATCGTGTTATTTTTTCTCACTCTCTTTCCCTCTCTCTTTCTCTCATTCCCTCGCTCTCTCCCTCTCTTTCTTTTCTTTTAAGTCCTTCAGTTGATGATAATTGTTCATCATTTATTTATACCTAGTGATATTTTTTCGAGGGGACTTCCTATGGTTTGTCCCTTGAACTGTTGAACATTTATAATTTTATTGGTTTAGTTATTTTAGATGACTATTTTGACAAAGGCCTTTTAATTCATGGCAAAGTTAGAAATTTTCTTTACAATTTTAAATTGTAAAGAAAATTAATAAGGCTATTAAATTGTAATAAGGCTTCCAATTTTAAAGTTTATAAATTGGAAAACGTAGATTCTTGCTTCGTAAATCTTTCAAAGTCGAAACTAAAATTTAGCTCTATGAACTGATTAAAAAATAATATTGTTTAATTTGGTTCTGTACTTCCTCAAGATGACCTGAAAGATAAAACTTAATACCAATCCCCAAAATTCTATCTATGCTCTTTAACAACCTGGATACACTTACATATTTTTGAATTGGTTAAATTGTAAGAGCAGAAGTAGTAATAGTATAAACTTAATGAATTTTATATATTTGGAATTAGGGTAAAGAGCTAATTCTTTTGCTTATTTATTGCTATCAAAATTCCAATTTTTTAGAGTTTCGGTTACTATTGGGCTGTGTCGCTCCTTCTTACAGTTCGTTACCACAAACTGTTGGAATTTTTTTTATTACTGCGGTTAAAGTAGGAAGCGACATTAATTGACTGTTTTATCTGGAATCAGAAGATAAACAGTGTTTTTTTTTTTTTATTCCCATTTATACAGACTTGATTTTTTTTTATCCTCAAAGGTGGTAGGTCTTTTAGCTTTTGAAGCAGATATTGTTGGGCTTTCACCTGAGGAAAATGATATTGAAGGAAAAAATAAGACTCCAATAGTCGATTACGCAGGTGATTTGAGTGCCCTAGATAAGAATGTTAGTGAAATAAAAATATGAATTTTTAAAAGGTTTTGAGAGTTCAGTGTGCAAGATTAGGTTTGGGTACTAATTTTAGATGACTATGCGATTGGGGATAACTTCGATTTTTGTCCCCGCCCCCCTCCATCATCACTTCCACAATGCAAGTAAGAAAAATCTCAGTTTGGTGCACCTTCAGAAGCTGCTCCGGGTGTCGGTCGTCCCCTTGCCCCCTCTAGTTACGGCATTGTTTCCAGAGTGGTTCTATAAGAACACCTTTAGGAGGGGAGCTTGTGAATGATAGATTTAGTTCTGGTTTCGGATTGTATTAGCACCGTGATGGAGTCGGCTCCTCTGCTTTCACTCGGCTTTTGTCTGTTTTGTTCCCGTTTGAATTTAAAACAAACAAAAATTGGTGAATTACATGATAAATATTACGTGATGAACTTAGGGAGTAAACTATAGAAAACTGAATAGTTTGGATAACAAGAGGATGCTATCCACTCTGTTTCCAAGCCTTACTGAACCTGTCTATATAGAGGTATGGAGAACTTGAGGCACATGAATTTTTAAGTCAGCTTTTTTTCAGGTTGTTGAAACCTACAACAGAGAAGTTTTTTTTTATATTTTATTGTTTCTATTTTCTTTTGAGTGCAGTTGCACCTACTGCATAACTAGATTTTTCAAGAAATAAAATCAAGTACATCCACTATGGGGAGAGGTGATCACTGTCAAGTGAAGAATAATTGCCATTTCAGGCTGATGTTTTGTGATAAAACATGATAATGATAAACATGACATGATAAATGATAAAGTTTTTTGCAAAAACAAATTTGTGGAAATTTGAAAAAATAGTGCAAATCCCCACAAAAATGGTGTTGGATAGAAATGGGAAATACACCATTAGAATCACCAGTGCCAAAGTATTACAGTCCTCTACTCGCCCATCTTGAGCAACAAGGAAATTCAATTTTTTAGATGGTACGCAGTTATGTGTCTCTTTTTCGCTTTTTTTTTCTTTTTTTTTCCTTTGTAGAACTAATCCTTATTAGTTACTATCATGATATTATCATTGCTGGATAATCTTTTCTGTTTTCTTGAATGTACATGGATTTTATTAGTGTTGGCTTTTTATTATATATGATTTTTATTATTTAATTGGGCTAGAGCTCTTTCTTATGCGTTCCGCATCGAATACCGCAACCATGATGACAAAACACGGATAAAAATATCCTGGATGATATGTCCTTACATCTGATCCTTACATCCGAAACTCTAAAAAAACGGGTTTATTTTGATACCAATAGATACATCAAGAATCAGATTTTAATGCGGATTCCAAAAATATAAGTTTCATCCAGTTTAGTCATACCCTCAAAAGTTACGCACCAGAGAAAATTTGGCTGATTTTCAAAAAAAGGGGGAAAGACCCCCTAAAAGTTATATAGCCTTAATGAAAATCACACCATCAGATTCAGCGTATCAGAGAACGCTGCTGCAGAGGTTTCAAGCTCCTATCTGCAAAAACGTGGAATTTTGTATTTTTTTTGCCAGAAGAAAGATCACGGATGCGTGTTTATTTGCTGTTTTTTTCCCCAGGCGTGATCGTATCGACCCCGTGGTCCTAGAATATCGTGGGAAGGGTCATTGAAACGGAAATTAAAAGTTCTAGTGCCCTTTTTAACTGACCAAAAAAATGAAGGGCAACTAGGTCCCCTCCCGCGCTCATTTTTTCCCCAAAGTCACCCGATCAAAATTTAGAGATAGCCATTTTGTTCAGCATGGTCGAAAATAAGATAACTATGTCTTTTAGGATGACTTAATCCCCCAAAGTCCCCGGGGGGAGGGCTGAATGTTATGAACTTTATCCAATGTTAACATATAGTATTGATTATTAGGAAGTATACAGACGTTTTCAGGGGGGGATTTTTCTGGTAGCGGGGGGGGGGTCGGGGGTTATGTAGGAGAATCTTTACAAGGAGGAAGTTTTCATGTAGGAGTGGACATTGCTATGAAGGGGGTGCCGGATTTCCCAGCATTATTTAAAAAAAAAGGTCAGAAATTAAATAAAAAAAAAATTCAACTGAAAGTAAGGAGCAACATCAAAACTTAAAACGAACGGAAAATATTATGTATACGATTGGGTTCACCCCCTAGTCAATACCTCGCTCTTTAATCCAAAGATTTTTTAGTACTTTCATAAGAGCTATTTATTCTAATTAACGGCCTTTGTGATTAAGGGGTCATTTTTAAAGAATTGCAACAAAATTCGAACTTTAGTGTAAAGAGCGAGGTATTGAATAGGGGGCGAATCCCCTAATTTACGTATTAAAAATATATGAATATAGAAGTTCGTTACGTAAGTTAATTCGTAATTTACGTATATTTATTACTAATAAGAACGTTCGTAAATAAAACTAAACAACGTTCGAGAAAGCCATTTAACCAAATAAAAGTAAAATTAATATGCAAATTTTGTGTTAATTATTCATGTCCGGTGAGCGAAAATCAAAACCTACATTAATTCAAAAACGTTCAAAAATTAAATTTAAAAAAAACAAGTTTTTTTAATTGAAAGTAAGGAGCAACGTTAAAACTTAAAACGAACAGAAATTATTCCGTAAATGAAAGGGGTTGTCCCCTCCTCAACGCCTCGCTCTTTACGCTAAAGTTTGACTTTCTCACAACTCTATTTTTTTAAGCAATAAAAAACTTTAGCGTAAAGAGCGAGGTGTTGAGGAGAGGACAGTCCCTTTCATATAGGGAATAATTTATGTTCATTTTAAGTTTTAACGTCGCTCCTTACTTTCATTTAAAAAAAACTTGTTTTTTTTTTATTTAATACAGAACAGAAACTGAACACAGAACAGAAACATAATTGAGTCCTACTCAATGCCGTATCCAGGATCTTTGTTGCGGTGGGGGGGGGGGGGCACAAAAAACTTGAAAATGTATCAAAATTTGTCTATATACAATTTTGTTATTTTTTATGTGTCGGATATATTTTTTCAAGGGGAGTTCGAACCGGGTACACCCCCTTCCCCATTCCCCCTGGGAACCGGCCTTGGCCTTAGCCATTGATCACGTGCATTTTCTTGGGGGATTTTTGAACTAATATAAGAAGCGGTAGTTCTTTCTGTGCATAGGTATGATGTTATCTTGAATATGAACCGAGATCTCCACAAGATTTAGTCAGAAGTAGCAGTTAATGTCCTAGAAATGCGCCCATTGCGAAAGTATAAAATTTTTGTAATTAAGGGAGGAAGTGAGGGTAGGTGTTGATTTTATGCGGAATCCGGTACAAAGGGGGTTGTGTTCTATCTCTGGTTTACGTGAATTTTTTCATTTAATTTGCGCTAAGGAACTTAGAAACGCCTATGTAAAAAATGGTATCAAATGGTAATGTAAAACTCTCATAAACTTGCTTTACGCAGATGATTTGATGGTAGAACATAAAAATATTTGTGAATTAGCAAAAATAATCAGGGTGCAAAATAGGTTTGAAAATTAGTTTTAAGACTAAGTCTCTTGGTGATTTTGATGATGAAGAGGTTTCATTGGGTAATGAGAAGATAAATAAAGCGGACTTCACTTGCTTAGACAGCATTATTGAGTTGGATGATGGATGTATTGAAAATGTAAAAAGGAGAATAGTCAAGGTGTAGGATGTGTTTCCCTGTTGAGAAAAATTTGCAGAATTGGAAAATGAGTCTGTGACCTGAAATTAGAATATTAGAAGCTACAGTGATGAGAGTGGTCAAGCATGGTTTTGAAATGTGGGTGCTTCGAAAGATGGAGGAACATTTGTTTATGTTTCCCAGAGGAATAGTTTTGGGGTACCCACTTGACTGACAAAATTTCAATAGTAAGCTGTACAAAAGGTATGGTTCTCTCCTGGTTTCTAGGGCTATAGTGAGAGAAAGGTTGAGATGGCTAGCACATGTTCTGACAGACTTTGCGATGAAAGGATTTTTCAAAATCATTACTCTAAAATATAAAATTAGAAATAATTTAATGTATAAGTTAGAGTTCTCATTCCAAGACCTTCAGAGGAAGTTAGAAACCATTGCTTTTTTTTAGAGAAAGGCGAAATAATTTATTAAATAAAATCAGGCTTACATAGTTTTTCAGCAATCATCAAAGAAACCCATAAGGTATGTTGTGTATGATGGTTATTTCCATGCTTATAATCTACTAATATATGTTCACACTTCACCAATAAATCAAAATCACAAAAAAAAAAATTAATCATTAGCAACTTCCCAGAAGGTAATGTTTCAACCCAATCTTGAACTGGGTGACATTATCTGCCACCTTTATACCCTCCGAGAGAGAATTCCACAGCAATTATCCCCCAGAAATAAAGATCTTCGTTGAGTACTCCGAGCCTCAGACATTATCCCTGAAGAATGCTTAGTTTCATAACAATGATAAACAAGGAAGACTTAAAAATTTCCCAAAAACACTCCGGTGAATAACTATTCAAATATTGATAACCAAAAAATAGCTAGTTGATAAGATCTTAATTTATAAGCATTTAGAATTTTCATTTTAGTGAAGCAACTCGAAGTACTATTTTCAAATCTCATATAATCTCCAAAGACACGAACAACTTTATTTTGTAAAATTTGAACTCTTTTAAAAATTGACACAAAAGAACTAGTCCACAGCAAACAACCATAAGACAGATACGGATTGATAAGAGACTGATAGAGGATCATTAGAATTCTTGGTGGAAGCTCATTCCTTAACCTCCTTATAAGACCCAATCCTCTTACCACTTTTGCTGCCACTGCATCACAGTGTAATTTCCAACTCAAAATGTCATCAGGATTAAAACTTTATTAAAGCTTGATTAAAAAATACACCATTCAGACAAATTTTATTCGTTTAAATAATGGGAGTGCCAATTCTAAAAAGTCATGAAAATTGTCTTTAAAGCATTAACAGTTAGACAGCTAAGTCTCGTAAAACTTGCCAGTTCATTTAGGGTCATTATTAGTCTTTTCAATCAAAAGATTTTTGCAAGATCCGTGATACCTAGCGTGGGGCCCAGAACCCAACAGCGGGGCATGACAATAATTTGGCAATAATTTTGGGGCAAGGCAATAATTTGACAATAATTTTGGGGCATGGCAATAATTTGGTAACAGAACATGAATCTTTGGCTGACGATACTTTAGAGCCTTCATTTTGCAAAAACATTTTAAATGTAATGACATCATGTAAATGACATCACATTCATGTGCATTTAAAGAGCAAAAAAATGCTTAATAGTAGCGCAATGGCGTCATACATTCGTGATCAAATGACATCACATTCATGTGCATTTAAAGAGCAAAAAAATGCTTAATAGTAGCGCAATGGCGTCATACATTCTATAAAAAATGTTGTATTGGCACAATATTTTTCATTATTATACAATATGCCTAAAGGACGACCCGCAAAAAAGATACAAAGTTAATGGCCTTTTAAGCTTCCTAACATTATATTATGAATAAAAAATTTAAGATCATAAAAATAAATTTATAAAACATTTAATAAAAAATCATGAATTTAAGAAAATACCTAGGTGGGACATGGCCCAATCTGTCTGGAACCACTTCTTCAAATATATCATTTTTTCAAGGTTTTTTGTTCTTCTATTTGTAATAATAATAATAAAAAAATCTGAAAATTATATATTAGTGTCTATTTATTGTCCAAATGTCAGTTTTTAAAATTTTTCTAGGAGTCAAAATGGGTTGTTTTAGAAATACCGATGCCTGGTCATGCTCTATTACCTGAAACTGAAAATGAAGTGAAGGAAGTAGTCAAAACCTTGGAATCTCTAATTGATGAAAGTGGTGTGGTCTTTCTGCTATTAGACTCGAGAGAAGCTAGATGCCTCCCAACTTTGTTAGGTGCTGCCAAAAAGAAGGTAAAATGGAAAAGGTTATTTAGTTGATAATAACTATTAAATCTATTATATTTATTTTAAAAAACACTAATTTATTAATTAAATTTATCTATTAATTACGTATTTATTTGTTTGAAAACCCTTTATACAAAAAAGGAAAAAGACTAAAGAAAGCAAAACACTAAAGCTATATAGAAAAGGGCTCTATGTATTATTACTATTATTATACATATAGTTTTTTTTGTAGCAAAGCACTATATATGAAAGTTGTCGTAGAAACTTTGGAGAGGGTCTCTTTAGATTGGAAACAAAATTTTCAGTGCCATTCTATGAGTCAGAAGTTATTGCAGGGCAAGTCATCTCCCCCCACCCCTCCACACGCAACTTAAATTTCCCATTGCTTACTGATGGTATTGGGGTGTAAGTACGGGTGTCGCCACTTATTGATGTAAAAATGGCGCAAAAAGATTGCTGTGCCACTTACTCGAAGAAAGAACCCCTTGTCGGCCCAAATGTTAGTGAGATTCCCGCTCTTACCCCAACGGTTCTGCAAGTATCGGGTTTGGTACTACCCTATTTACAGTATACCCTGTCCCAGGGTATGATAACACGATCGAGTGGTCAAATGGCCACTTTCTAAAGCCAAATGTACCCGCCTTGGGTTACGGCTAAAAAATCTCTACTCTCTCCTTGGAGGTAACAAACCTCCCTGTCAATATAATAATGACGGTACCTCGTAGCTCTATTCCTACCCTGCCTGGGTTACGGAAAATAGTACACAGTTTGTAGAAAATACGTTACTTGTATTCTTCCAAAAGGGTCACAAAAATCAATAGAAATATCCTTCCCCAATCGGGGTCAAAACGCAGACTCCTTCCCCAACCGGGGTCAAAACATAGACTAAAACATAATAATAATTTTTACAGCACTGTCCGTAGGGGTGGACCGTCACTTGGCCCAGCCAATCAGCTACCTCCCCATTCAAACCCAATTCATCCTCTTAGATTTATCTTTCAATGACTCCCAAACCAGGAAGTAAAAATAAACTTGGTTCACAGCTTACCTATTGCAAAACCACTATCGCTTAGTAACGGAATTTAACCTGTCATTTGAAATTATACTATAAGCAAATGTAATTAAGAAAAAGAAAACAGGTCATTTATCTGAAAGGAAAAGAAACAGGGGTTGGAACCCCAACAGATGGTATTTATCAGAGGCAACGCTCTAGCATTGCCTATAGTAAAGAGCCATACGGCTTCAATGTATTCTTATTTATTTTTTGTATGTTTTGTTCCCAGAGCCACTTTATATGGAAGGGTTGATCGTGGGAACTTTGGAGGGGGTTCATTTGATTCGAAATTGAAAGTTCTAGTGCCATTTTTGAGAGTCAAAAGTGATTTCAGGGCAACCAGCCCCCCTCCCAAGCCTTTTTTTCGCAAAAATATCCGATCAAAATTTTGAGATTGCCATTTTGTTCAAAACATTCCAAAGTTGAACAACTATGCCTCCAGATTTGACATAACCGCCAGAGCACCGGGGGCAGGGACTATAAGTTATGCACGTCCCCTGTTGTTAATATATGATGTTTTTTAAAGGGGAAAGGGGGCATGTTTAATCCTGAGACTCCAAAATAGCTTAGGGTATTTAGGTGAAACTTCAAAGAAACATTGAGAGAGATGTCGAATACTATCAAAACACACTATGTGCATGCTGGTTTTCGAAGCGGAATATCAGCAATATCTACGGAACATATGAGGGCATTAAGTTCAAACTTTAGGGTTATTTTGTAGGGGGTGTTGAAGACTGATCGAAGGGCAACCAACTCCTCCCCCTCTTTTTTAGATGCCCCTCCACTCAACAATTATCGAAATTTAGAAAAAAGTCATTTTGTTCAAAATAGTCACAATTTCTAATATGTCTCCGTCTCCGGGGATGCCACGGCCCTCACGGCCCGGGGCAAGGATTGTAAATTCTGCATTTTGCCCACTGTTTACAAGCAGGATTTCTCTTTAGGAAAAGGGGAAATGTATGATTCTGGGTGCGTCTGAAAAGGCTAAGGGTATTAAGTTGGAACTTTGAGGAATGCTGAGGGATATGTCAGACTAAATCAAAAGACACAATCTGCATCCAGTTTATCATCAGTTTATTTATTATTAATTCACATTCACAAACAAATAAATAAATTAAACAGCTCTTTCACGCTGGAGACCCCCTATGACGGTTTATCAAAATGGCGTATCTGCAAGATCTTAAGAACGTCGTAGGATATTAAGTTGAAACTTCCAGGGCATGTTGAAAGGTGGTTGGAGGGCAACTAGCACCCATCACCTGCTCTCTTTAGCTGCCCTCCCCCCAAAGACATCGGATCAAAATTTTGAAATAACCCTCTTGTTCAAAATAATCCCAACGTCAAATAACTAAGCCTTCGGAGTTGAGGGGTATGAAAGCCTAAATCAAAAGACAGTATGTGCGTCCAAGTTATCAAAAAAGCTAATCTGCAATATATTAGGAACGGTTAAGGGTATTAACTTTCAGGGCCACTACTACTGCAACAACTACTGTGACTGTAACTGCGACAACTTCTGGCAGCTACTGTGACTACCTGTGACTATGACTAAGATGCATTGAGACAGCGACTACTTGTGAAATTGACTACGACTACTTTTACTTGCGACTACTTTTAGAAATTTTGAGGGGGATACTGAACAGAATTAAAACACACTGTTGTCAAAAGGTTGCCAAAAGGACCTATCAGCAATATCTCACGGGCGGCAAAAGGCGTTATGCTGAAACGTTCAGGGCATGTTCAATGTGATGCTCGAAAGGGATGGAAGGGCAGCCATCCCCTCTTCCACTTGCCCTATTTAGGTGCCTCCTCCCCAACATCGATTGAAATAAAAAAAAAATGATCAAAATAATCAAAAAGCCTAATAAATATGCCTCCCAGGGTGTCAAGCCCCCGAAGAACCCAGGGTAAGGGTTGTGAATTAACCAACTTTCAAATTGTTTACTTACAGGATTTTTCCTTAGTAAAGGGGAGATGTTTGATCCTGGGTATATCCAAAAAGCTAGGGGTATTGAAAAAAAACCTGAGGAGCAAAAACTGCAACAAACAGAAGTTTGGCTTAATCTTCCCTTCCCTTAATCGTAGAAGTCCTAAAGTATATTACGTCATTTGTGCTTTATTGAAAACAAAATATATTATAAATATTTTTTACATTTATATCAGTGAAAATATAAATAAAACGCAGTCGAACATCATCTTCAATTGTTGAGATTTCCAGGAGTAATGTAATTATCTATTAAATATTCAGTTTATTTTCATTAGTTCGTTCCTGTTATCAGAATTATTATATTTTTGGTTGTTTGTTTGTTTTGTCGCCGATGTATTGAAAAGCGGGCGCTGGGAAGTAAAACTCTCCTAGACGTAGATTATGCCGAAAATTTAAGCATCCTAGATGAAAATGGTAGCAAAATGAATACATTTTTAGAGATTGTGCCTAGGCAAATTTACTCAGGCTCGTAACTTTTGATGGGTAATATTAAACTTGATGAATTTATATATTTAAAATCAGCATAAAAATTCGATTCTTTTGATGTATCTATCGGTATCAAAATACCATTTTTTAGAGTTTCGGTTACTATTGAGACGAGTCGCTCTTAGTATACAGTTCGTTACCACGAACTGTTTGATTAGCAATTCTGAACTGAGAACTAAAATACAATGAAATTATCTTGTCAAAAGATAAACATGTATAAATATTGCATAATAGAACTTAAATATTGCAGTTAGAACTTAGAAAAAAACAAAACTAATTTTAAAATTTTCGGGTATTTTTCTAGTTTTAATTAAAAAATTAAAATTATTGCTCGGACATCATAAATATTTTTGCAGTTTGTATAATAACTTTAGCGATGCTGCACTGAAAACTAAAATAAAATAAAAGTATCTTGTCCAAAGATAAACGTATTTGTATAAATATCACATTCTTTTATTACATCTTATATGACGTAATAAGTGAAACTAATTTAAAAATTTTCAGGTATTTTTCTAGTTTTAGTTAAAAAATTAAAATTATTGCACAAACGCCATAAATATTTTTGCAGTTTACATAAGAACTTTAGCAATCCTGATCTGAGAACTAAAATAAAATAAAATTATCTTGTCGCAAGATAAACGTGTATAAATATTGCAATCACTTCTTACGTCTTATATGACGTAATAAGTGAAAGTAATTTAAAAATTCTCAGGTATTTTTCTAGTTTTAATGGCAAATTTAAATTATTGCTCAGACACCATAAATAGTTTTGCAATTTACATAATAACTTTAGCGATCCTGAACTAAGAACTAAAACAAAACAAAAAATGATTTTCTTCTACAAAAAAAGCACAACGTTATAGAGATAAGCACTTTAGGATCTGAACCAAAAAAGTTTAGCTCCAGGAGGCAAGCATGACAATTCCTACTACAGAGCTATAGAAAATACAGTTTTTCGTAAAAAAAATGACTTTGTTTTTGAAATTATTTTTGTTAATTATGAAAGGTTTTTAAATAAATCAATTTCCTCTAAAATGAGCCATTATACAGATTTCTATGATTTTCCAGTGCCCAGCTAGCTGAGGGGAAAAAACGGAAAAACAAACATGCTGTCGATGCGGAATATCGTGATTTCAGCCACTTTTCTTGATTTTCAAGCCAACATATTTTCCTTTTTTTAAGCCAAGGGAAGGTAAGCTTCCTGTATAGGGGTATTGGACAATGCGGTTCTAATAGTGTACTTTGTTTTTTTTTATCTGATTCTAGTTTTAGAAGTTATGGCATATTTTATTTTTTACTATGGGTCTTGTCTTGATTGTCTCTTACTAGGTTGCTAGCTACCGCTGCAACCCGAATGATAGGTTCTGCTAATTTCATATTTAGGTTCTGCTAAGAACCTAAATATGAAAGTAAATTCCACTAAATCAAATATAATTACGATAAATTTCTTGAAATCTATTCCCGCGTTCCTTGACCCTATACCCCCAGATATTTCTGTGTCTTCCTTTAAATTACTTGGGGTTACAATTTCCTCTAATTTAAAGTGGGATATCCACGTGAAAGATATTGTCCGTAGAGCTAATGCGTCCATGTCTCTCCTTAAGCTCTTGAATAAATTTAACATCCCCCCATCCCATTCTTTAAGGATTTATACTTCCTTTGTCCGCCCGCATCTTGAATATGCTTGTCCAGTATGGCATCCTGACATCTCCCGTGATGAATCAGATAAAATTGAATCTATTCAAAAAAGAGCCCTAAGAATAATTTTTAAAGAAACTTTGGTACCATATTCACTCCTTCTAAAAAAGGCCAAGCTGGAAACTCTTGAGCACAGGAGAGGAACGCTGTGCCTCCGTTTTGCAAAAAATGCAATAATAAACCCTCGCACGGAAAACATTTTCCCCAAAAGACACTCCCCATCCAGACACCGCCTGCCACGTACTGTATCTGAACCCATCCCTATCTTGTCCCCCATCCGTTGTTTAACCTCCAGATATGAAAAAACCTTTGTCCCCTTCATTACTGATCAAATAAACCACTATTTTTTTTTTTTTTTTTTTTTTTTTTTTTTACTGGTGATACCCATGCTGGTGTCCGTTTGGCTCTTCCGTTCCCTCCCCTTTTTATATAATCTCTTTTAAACCTTTTTAACATTATTTTATCTCAATTTTCTTTTTTTTTGGGGGGGGTTTTGTTTTCATTTGTGCCTTTTTAACCTTCTTACATTTGACACTTTTTTTAGACTAATGAATGGCTTTGCCTTTCTGATAGTGTTGTTTTTGGCATTGTTTAGCCAGTTTTTTAGTTGTTGTGCTATTTATGTCTTTTATTATTATATGACTCCGAAATGCGAATTCGGCCCTTCTGGGCTTGTGATAGCCATTTTCTGAAATAAATATCTTATCTTATCTAAAGGATCTTTTCAAAATGATCAACGTACATAAACACGATTTATAAAGAACTTAAATGACTGACCCTTTATATTATGAAAGATAGTCAGTAACACATTATTCCGTTTTCCTCCTCTCGTGTAGCATTAATGCTATGTAACATGCTGTCTTTAGAATAATTAGAACCAATATACATATATAAACTACATTGATATGAGGTATGGCAAGAGACAGGGCTGCATGCATGAATTGGTGTGATTCTGCAACACAGTGTGAGTAGTCCCTTGCTTTTGAAGTCCCATAGGAGCTTGATTGCGCCGTTGTGCCAATTCACGAAAATACAGGGTGGGGGGGAGTATTTTCGCGACAGATTGCACCAATTTAAAAACGTATCTACTGACAATTTTTGTTAAGCTTAAATAGTAAAATATATCATTCACGTGAAAATATTCAGCTTTTTCTTAGCTAGAACCTATTAAAGAACGAACCGCTTTTTTGAAGTTATCGCTCTTTACTAGGACTAAAAAAATCACAACAAACTTTTACTACTAAGATAAACCTATATCACCTAATAGTTATTGCCGGGGACCTCAACTATGACCCATACAAGAACCATATTCTATCTGATATTTTTATGAATTGCCTCCCTACCACTTTTGAGATTTGGACGAAGTCTCTGGATTTTACGTACACCCACACTAGTGGTCATATTTCCAATATTGATCAAGTAATCTCATGCGCATCCATTTCTAGTCTTCCAGTTGCAATTTGCACTGACAATCCGATTAGTGACCATTCCGGACTTTCGTTTCAGATGCAGCCACCACAGAGCACTAATAACGCATGTTCCAGCAAGTGGGTCTACAAGCAAAATTGGGAGAAATGCAATATTCCCCTTTACGTTGCCACTGTTGTTTCGATCCTAAGCTGCATCAAAGTTTCGTTTCATCTACTCTGCTCTGGCCCTTCCAACGTGAAGTCATCCATCCTCTGAAAGTTGCCAAATCGAAAGCGGTTCCTACAAGACGACCCAAAATTGGGACAGATAAACCGATGTGGTCCGAATCCACTGAACTCGAGTCGGCAAAACGACATGCAAAAATGTGGCTGAACATTTGGGTTGCTTGTAGTAGACCGCTACGCGGGACTGTATTCGAGCTGAAACGGAGCACAAAACACAAATACAAAGCTGAAATGAAGAGGTACCGAAATATCAGGCAACATTTCACTGGAAATAAGAAATCGTGGCTAAACCTAATCAGACCAGACGATCGTCCATCTAGTACTTCTCTGACACTGCATGATTGGCACTCTTGCTATACTTCGATATATGGAGATGAGAATCTTACTATAACAAATCAGTATGAAACTGAAGTTTCCAGCTGGCTTGCACGTTTCTCAGGGCAGCATTCCGTTGTTCCTATTTCCCTTGATAAGATCAAGTGAGCAGTCAGAAAAGTACTTTCCAAAACAAAGAATGGGATAAACAGCGACGGTCTTACAGTTAAACACCTCAAGGACTTACCTGAATATTTCTATTCCCATCTTCAGCTTATCTTCCAGATGTACATCTCCAGGGGTTTTGTTCCCAACAGGTTACTGAAAGGGGTCATCTCATCTATCACCAAAAAAGGAAAAGATCCAAATGAATGCAAATCTTATAGACCCATAACCGTCTCGTGCATCTTGAGCAAAGTGTTTGAATACGGGATCTTCTCTGAGCTTGATACTGGACCCTTTAGGGATAATCAGTTTGGATTTCCAGAAGGATCTCGGGTACCCAGAGGCTCATCGCATTCTGGTTAACGTACTTATGGACTCGGACAGAAATAAATAACCTCTATATATGTGCACTATTGATAAATCGAAAGCGTTCGATAGCGTCAATCACATGCAAGCAATGAATGCTCTACTGCACAATGGAGTAAGTTCGAGCATAGTGAGTACTCTGAAATTTTGGTACGAAAATTCGACTGTGTCGGCCAAATGTAAAGGTACAATTTCAGATCACGCAAAAATCAGAAGAGGTGTAAGGCAAGGCAGCGTTCTTGGTCCTCTTATTTTTCAAACATGCAATCTCCAAGATACTGGACCGTATCTCGCCCTCTCTCCTATTGCATGGTACTGACCTGTCTTACTTGGCATACGCTGACGACGTCCTTCTGCTCAGTAGATCCAAAGCAGACTTACAAGACAACCTGAATCAACTCCTAAGTGATTTTCTATCTATCGGGCTTTCTATCAATATTGATCAGTGTGAATTTTTTACCTTTAATGCACCGCAAAATTATTCTGTCACTCCCGGAAATCATGTTGTCCCTACGGTATCGGAGCTGAGATATTTTAGTATTATGATTGCAGAAACGATTATTAAAACTAGACAAGCAACTGTTAAGCAAACAACTACCTCCCTTAAATGTGCTTATCCGTCTGTAGTGCCCAATCGCGGACGTTACTTCACTTCGTACAATTAGAAGAAGAGGCGTATTTTGCCACCCTTATTAGAAATTCATCTTACATTTAGGCAATGTTTAAGAAAAAAATACAACTCAAGATTTTGGATGAGCCCAGTTAATGAACTCTCTCAGAGAAATCCAGTAAATGAACCGTAAACTATTTGTGGACCGGAAGTTATTATTTTATTCTGTATAATTATGTTAGTTTTAATTTTAGTGCTTTAATATTTCTTCTGATGACGATCGCTGTACATGTGATTGGAATGTCCAGACTTTTGTATCTGTTTTCTTTGTCTAATAAATGGACTTATTCTGATTTGAACGTTTATTTGTTTACTGATAAAATTTTTCAGAGGTCGAAGGAGTGAACCTTAAATGCTAATGACATCAGCTCTAATTCGATCGAACTGACATGCAGTGTCCAACAAGGAACAAAGCCTGTGAGTATTATTTTCCTAGTGATTGTTATTTGTATGAACTAACTACTTGAACAGTATGGATAAAGATTAAGGCTAGTACAGGAAAGGATAAAGGTTATGGATAACCTTACATCATGCTTAAATATTTACTAGAATATGAAGTCGTCACCTTCAGGTTTAGCGACAGACCACTTCATTCGTTTCAAGACTCATATCAGTGTCACTCATATCAAGATACAAAATTCTGCCAAAGAAACACAAAAAAAAATAAGTACACATTTGATGGTGATGGTGCCACTCTTAGGGCCACATACCAAGCAAACCTGTACGCAAATACACCTGACCCGTTTGTAGACCCTATGTTGTGGACAAAGTGCGAGCTCGAACAAGCCTATAATAAACAGTAAAAAGGTTGTTAATCATAGCAGTAAGCCGGAAAACGCTAAACTAACATCCCTTAGTTCTAAGGAGAAAATTTTTCCTCTTAGTTGGCTACAGCAAAAGGAAAAATACCCCAAAAATCTTTAGTCAGATACCCCATCAAGCAGGATGAAATCAAACCCGAAAATTGGTAGTTCAATATTCATGGCTGAGCTGAAAGTGGCTTAGCGGGATTGTATTTCTTTTAGCATCAGCTCAAGTTTTGGGTTTTATACTTAATGTAACTCAATGTACTTAATGTAATAACAAATCTTACTTTTTTGAATTTCCGTTTCTTCTAAAGTTTCTTTATTTTCAAACTTATTACTCTTTTTCTTTTATTTTTTGATATTAAGAATACAAAAGAAATAGTCTATCCTATGCCTTTTAGTCCTGTCTCAAAATCATACGCAAACATTTAACTCTGAGATACATTAATCTTATATACCCCCATTCAAGCTAAGGATATACAATTTATTGAAGAAAAACGACGGATCCCAAATTAAATTCCTTAACAGTAATCACTTTAATTGAAATCCGTATATCTCATATAGTATACCTTAACATTTGCCCATCCTAATTTATAGAACACAATAGATAATAAAAAGCTCAACTCAACAACAAAAACAAAAAAATTCTGAATAAATAAGTTTTTATGGCATGTAATTTCACACAAGTGCTACATTGATACCCATTACCCTAGTTTACTGCTTAGAGACCCCCTCCCTCCCCATAAAAATAAAAATGGCTTGAAAATACACGTTTCTAACTGTAAAACCACCTTCTCTCCCTGAGGGTCAGTCCTGTGTGTGCATATGGTCCCATGAGACATAAAATTCGAAATATATATTTTGTATTGCTTTCCTCCCTATTTCATTTGTGAGAATAAAAGATTTGACTAGTGACAAACTTTAGACATCACCACAGCATAAGTATATACATGAAGAGTAGCGAAAAGTTTCTTCAAAATGACACAGATTATAGAGCTCAGAAAAAGATTTCCCTCTGCATGTCAAAGCAATAGTTTCAATTTCTTCTTAGCATTCAGTCAGATCACAGCATAAGCGCGTCGTAACAAGCTAAATGTTTGTAAATGCGCGTGCGAGAAGAGGCAGAGTCATGTAGAGTTCTAGACTGATGTGTTTCAAAAATCTTTAATGGAGAGTATAGGAATTTTCGCAACTGTTCATATATATACGTGTTCTGTGGACAACCCATACACTACCTTGAAAATAGGTCTGTTCTTCTTTGTGGCACCAGGGAAAGCAAAGAAAGACAACAAGGCTGATTCACTAGAGCCAATATCTACTTTGTAAAAGTCATCAATCCTTCCTTGAATGATGCCGATTATTTCCTCGGCTTGTGCAGGAATATACTAAAAAAAATATGAACGACAGATTTTTATAACTTAAATGATGATAAATAATTTTGTTTTATAGGGTTTTTGTAGTATATTTTGTATACTGTTTGCATTTTTATATTTTTGTTACATTTAGCTGGATTTGATGTATATATGACTATATTTATGCATTATTCGTTTACAAATTTACGTATTTTTTTATTCAATTATGTGTCTCCTTGTGAGTTCTGTATCTCTATAAGAACTCACAACACTTCTTTGATTTTATCCTCCGGTTTTTACATCCCTGCGATTTCCAAGTTGACTTCAACTCTAGAGTGACCTTAACTATTCACATTAACTTTAAATTACAATTAACTCAATGCTTCAAGAAGGCGTTCTTTAACACGAACACAATGCCTCTTTTTAAAAAAAAAAAATATAAATAAATTTCCAACCACCAGCTCAACCACCACCAATCAATCACCAACTCGTAAAGCTTATTGCAATCAAAAATACTTCCAGTAAAGCACCAGTCAAACTTTACCGCAAGCACTGGCGGTTGTGGGGAGCAGCAGTCCCAATCATACACATGATACATTTGTTTTAATTAAATTTTACTATTGCTCTTTACTTCCATTTGAAAAAAAACATTTCAATGTATACAACCAGTGTACAATAGTGTCGACAAAACAAAATCATCAACGCCATCTAGCGTGTGGCGAGACTTGGCATTTTTTCAATCTTTACTAATCGTTTTTCAACCAGGAACTGAGATCAAACACTTATTACTACACTAATTTTTCCAACCACCGAAATGAAATAATATACTCTTATATTATACCAAAAAATATCTTGTGTCGCTAAACGCTAGATGGCGTTGATTTTTGTTTTGTTCACACTAGCGCCAGTTTCCACTCTTGTAAGCTACCCATAGTCTTTGGTATACAACATTGAAAGAAAATATGAGTTTAATGATTTATAGAAATTTTTCTTGGTACAAGCAACAGAAGTAGTATTAAATAATGGAATAAATTACTGTTTTTTTTTCTCTCATCCCAAAATGGATGAGTAATTTTGTCTAACAGTGTCAGAGGAATATACCAAATGTTGATGCTTTCTTTAAAGGTCTTTAGTAAGGAGCATAGGGGACTGACAATTGAGGAATGTTTAGCACTTTGACTTAAATCAAATGGAAACAAAACCACAAGTGTCACTGACAATGCAGCCTTACCACGCAGAAGTAGAACAAATCAGGAACACCTTAATTTGGTTTTGATTTGACCTAAAAGTCTAAAGTACCTGAAATCTGCAGGAACTAAAGTTCTAACTTTAGTTCTAAGAGTTAGTTCAAGATACAAATCTATGTGTTTGAAATACTTCAAATGAATGAGGATTTCATACAGAAATATTTAAGGGAAATGCAAACTTCCAGGGAGGGTGCAAAGAGGTAGGCTTTTAATAGATTGGCATGGAGGAGGAGCGTGCGTAGCTGTGTAGACGTCAGGTGGCTTGGTGCTGCTCTGAGGTGGTAGTAGTAGTAGTAGTAATCAGATGAATGAGAAATACTTAGATTTGTCTTTTTTAAAATTTTTTGTTGTTATTATGAAATATTTAGGACCAGAGTCCAAACGAATTTTAATCGTTTTATGAAAACTTCTTTCTCCGTTTTTCCACTAAAAGACTGTTATACTAGCTTGCCTGAAAAAGTGATAAAAAGATAAACAACTATAAGGACCATTCCATAGCGTCCGTCAAAAGTATCCAGGAGCTTTCCTTCCTCTCATAATCTCCCTCCCTCTTTTTCAGGCAAGTGTCTAAGACACTAATTATGCAGGATCCACTTGGAAATCATCATAAACAATCAAATAATTTTCAAGAAGATTAGAGCAAAGAGTAGTTTAGAGTTAAATTCAACACGTTTTTGACGTGAATTATTAGCTTACGGTGAAAATTTGTTCTTCTTCTCTATGGCATCATTAATCTAAATGCTTAAATGCAAGAATGAAAAATCTTTAAAGCGTCATAAAAGAGAAAAAAAATACCTTTTTATAAATGAAGGATAGGAAATGACACATCAGAGCAAAAGTAAAAACATTTTTGTTGTATAAGTATGATTTTTCTTTCGTTAGACATGATGCTCTAGCAAACTTGTAAAAGCAATAATTGAATCGTTATTTTCCAAAGATGGGGAATAATACAAAGTATATTTTTAAATATTCTATCAGAGAAAAACAATCATGATATATCTTTTCCATAATTCAAAATTGGGAAAGAGTGAGAGAGAAAAGAGAGAGGATGATTGAGAGGGAGAGGAAGAAGAGATGGCGAGAAACAAAGACAGAGGGGCAAAACGTAGAAAAAAGAGAGAGAGGATGAAGATAGATAGGAGATATTTTTGGAACTGATTTAATGGCTAAATAAAACATAAGAACATCTTTTCTGTAATTTTAACTAAAATTTCTAAAGAAAGCAAAAAGGTGAATTATATGAAGCTTCTACGAAAATCACAAAACTTAAAAACCAAAGCACTCAAAGAAGAAAATATTTTAATACCTGTTTTTGGCATGCTTCAATCCAATAAATAGGAGGATTATCTCTACTTTTAAATCTGCCAGACTTGCATGCAACTATCCTATTTTCAACCTTTCTTAGACCAGGACCAAGAACAACGTTCTTGTCATTTGGTATTGAATCCACATAATCTCCTGCAATTAATATGTCAACCATCTTTGTTTGATTACTGACCCTGAAATTGTGAAAATATAATGGTAGAACCTTCATGCTTGGAACCAAATAGTTTACCTTAAGTTTTTTTTTTATGAAAACGTGTTATTGTACTCCCAACGACATGTTACCTATTGCGTCTAAATTCATTGGACATATTTCTAGAGGTATATTCACTTGACAAAAGGTAAATAAGATCAATAATACTTGGAATAAAACACTTCTGACTACCTAAAATAATTTCATATAGGCTATTACACAGCCTACCAAAACAAAGTCATAATTACAAATTCAGTTAGAAAATGGCTTTTTTTACAATTCTTATCAATTAAATTCCGCATGAAAAACTAGAAGCTATGTTTAAGAAATTAATTTTTATAAAAACTTTCCAAAAAAGCAGTTTTACAAAGAAAGGCTAAAGAGCTATGTTAAACATACGACCCACAGAAATAGTCCTTTAATAAATCAAACTCAAAACGACCAGAAATTACTATTAAAGAATAAATAAAACTCAAAACGAACAGAAATTAAAACAAATGATCCTATCAAATATTAAGATAACAGACTCTGATATAGATGAATAAATAAATGCCAAAACGAGTAGAAATTTGGTTGAATATTCAAATAAGAAGAGCATTGTGAAGTGCTAAAAACCATGTTGTGACCAAAAAGGGTCCAGGATTGCACAAAGCCTCCATTCAGACTGGAGGTCCCAGGGTTCTAAGCCGGCTTAAGCAGTTCGGTGTAGACTTGAAAAGACGTGTTGGTTCCCGTCCTGCACTGGTATCCGGGACCATTGCTTTTCCAGTCCAGAAGCCAAAATAATTTCAATGATTTAAAGAATATGAAAATTGGAAACTTGGAATGTTACGACGTTAGAAAATTACTATCGTATCTACATTTTGACTGAAGAATTAGGACGATTTGAAATGGACTTATTAGGAGTTTCAGAAACTCATATTCCAGGGGTAGGAAGTATGAAATTAGGTGATATGGAATTTATTTACTCAGGCAGGGCAGATGGGGTATATAGACAGGGAGTAGGGCTCATGATGAGTAAGGAAGCTGCTAAGTCTTGTTTAAGCTGGGAAGGTATATTAGTTCTAGTAATAGAAAACTAATTGCTCATTTTACAACTAAAAAGTTCAGGGTATCAGTTATAGTAGTATATGCCCCTGTAGAACAGAATGACAGAGCTAATAGTGACTCTGATGAATTTTACCTACAGTTACAGGAGCAAATAGACAGGGTCCCAGGTAGAAATATGGTGTTTCAATTAGAAGATTTTAATGCCCAGGTCAGTCGAAATAGGGATAGATGGTATCCCAGCCTAGGTACATTTGGTGTAGGACAAGGAAACAGCAATGGCTACAGACTGCTGTAGCCAGATCAGTTATAGTAGTATACGCCCCTGTAGAACCGACTGACGGAGATACTAGTGACTCAGATGAATTTTACTTACAGTTATAGGAGCAAATAGACAGGGTCCCAGGTAGAAATATGATGTTATTACTGGGAGATTTTAACGCCCAGGTTGGTAGAAATAGGGATAGATGGTATCCCAGCCTAGGTAAATTTGGTGTAGGAAAAGAAAACAGTAATGGATACAGACTTTTGCAATTTTGTAGGTATAACAATCTAGTTATAACCAATACGGTGTTTGGTCATAAAATGGCTCATAAGTTAACATGGTATTCACGTGATGGTAAGACAGCAAACCTTATTGATTATGTTATAGTAAACCGAAGACTGGCAGGATCAATACAAGATACTAGGGTATATAGGAGTGCTCTTATTGATGTTAGAAGTAAAGATCACCATCTAGTAGTGTCTATAATTAGTTTAAAGCTGAAATATCCGCAGGGTAACTACCTCCCGGGAAGTTATGATGTTGGTAGACTCCAGGATGAGAATTTGAGGGAAACTTTCCAGAAACAGTTGAATACTAAATTAGAGAGTTTAAAATTTGACAATGTTGAAGATGGATTGAATAATTTTAGAAAAGCAATTTGTGAAGTAGCTGATGGTGTCTTAGGGCAGAAAATTATGAGTGCAGCTAGGAATGTCAGTAAAAAAGCTTAAAATTTAATAGAGAGGAGAAGGCGCTTGTACAAGAATTATCTGAGTGATAGATCACATGAAAACAAAAGGAATGTAAAGAAAGTGGAGAAAGAATTAAAATATGAACTAAGCAGGTGTGAAGTGGAGGCCATGGACAAAATTGCCAAGGATCTGGAAGATGCTGCTAGACGGCATAATAGTAAAATATTGTACTGGCATGTTAATAAATTGAGAGGGAGTAGTCAGTCCGGACTTGTCCCAGTTATCAAACAGTTCGTGGTAACGAATTGTAAGTAAGGAGCAACCTGGCTCCATAGTAACCGAAACTCTAAAAGACGGAATTTTGATACCAGTAGATACATCAAAAGAATCGGATTTTTATGCTGGTTTCAAATATGTACATTTCATCAAGTTTATTATTACCTATTACAAGTTACGAGCCTGAACAAATTTGCGCTATTTTTAAAAAAAGGAGAAAACCCCTAAAAGTGATAGAATCTTAATGAAAATCAAACCGTCAGATTCCGCGTATCAGAAAACCCTGCTGTAGAAGTTTCAAGCTCCTATCTGCAAAAATGTGGAATTTTGTGCAAAAATGTGGAAATTTGCACTTTACTGAAAAAGATATAAATGTTTTTACTTTTATAACTTGAATAAATCAAATAATATTAACATTTTGATTACTAAATATCAGTATATGTATATTAAACTAACAATGCACACTCATTTGTATTTTTTTCAGCAAAGTGCAAATTATGTTCTGGCCTGGGGAAGGCATAGGGGTTTTGAGCCCAACTTATGTTAATTTCTGCTCGTTTTGAGTCTGACTCGGTTATTTATTGTAATTTCTGTTCGTTATGGGTTTCATTTACTTATCGATGCTGATTTGTGGTAGTTTCACGCTTGGTAGATTATTTGATTTTTGCTCATTTTTGGTTTAATGGAGTTCTTTACTTTTCTTTGAAAAACTTATTTTGTGGAAAGTTTTTTTAATTAATCTAGACAATGTCCCTCTTTTCAATGGCTTTTTTCAGCCAGTTATGAGCTTCCTTCAGCAACTCGTCTGTGGCCTGTTCCTTGGAACCAAATGCTTCTTGTTGTCTTTGAGAGATTTTTCGAGTCTCTATCGTCTGTCTTTTCAAAGAGATTTCAGTGAGCTACTGCTCTTTCATCTGTCCTCTTGCCTCCAAATCCTACCACTCTTTCTCAGTTTTTTCTTTCAAGGCTTTTTCCTGTTGCAGGTACAAATCATGGTTCTTTCTTGTGAATTTGGTCACTTTTAACAAGTCTTCAGTGATAGCAACATTTTGTGCACATCCTCCAAATCTGCACAACCCATCTATCACAAACAGTTTTGCATTCAAAGTTTGTTCAATCATTGAAGCTCTTTCTTTGCTGAGAACTTGCGTGGAAAGGGAGATACCCCATTCAATGATGGCAGACCCATGTGAAATGATCAAAGCATTTTTTACAACTCCAGACAAGTTTGGATATCTCCCTCCCTGGAATACGTTGTTCCACTTTTACTCAATTCTTCCTGGCTCTAGTGGAAGTCCGGGTAACTGGAATAGCTTGAACTCGTCAACTAGCATGTCCTTTCCATTGCAATGGGTAACTCCCTGGCAACATATACTAAACTCGGAGCAGAAAATGGCTTTGAAAATTCATCAGGATGCAGAAAAGTTAATAATTTCAACAACTACCAAGATTGTGTGCCAAATATTTGCTTAAAGATATATCTTGCAGATGCAGAATAGTACTTCAGAACACGCTGCATGAACAAGCGTTTTGGAAGCTCGTCTACTAACTTGAGACAGTCGACAATCTTGTCACTCACAACTGTCTGTAGTGGTGACAAAAAGTTCTTTTCATCTTCAAATGCTTAGAAGTGTTGGTTAGTCCCTTAATTAATCACCTAAGTTCTTTGGGTGCTTTGGGTTTTAAGACTTGTCCAGCCAATGCCAAAGAAACTTTTCTGTGAAACATGTGAAAAGGTTCAAACTATTAACCACAAACTGACACTCTGCTTTCATGGTTGGTTGTTTGATCAGTCCAATGATCTCTTTGTACACATTTGATTTCATAAGAATAGGGTTTTCCTTTGGAATATAGAAAATGAAGTACTCAAACAGAGCTGACAACTGTTCCCTTAGTCTTGAAGCAGCAGATCCTATTGTTAACCATCTAATGGGTAAGTGTCTCAAAAAGCAAGACTTAGGAACGCCAGTTTTCTCTTGAATCTTCCTGGAACCTTTTTGTCTAGCTGGCCACCAAAAAAAAAAAGTAGTACACTTCTATGATCAGATCAGAACAATTCTCACCAATTTCCTGCAAACCCTTTGGAAAAGCGTTGTGTATCAAATGGATTTCGCAGGTATTAATACCAGGAGACCTTTGCTACCTCTTAATTCATATTTTTCACTGTCAGTCAGTTGTAATTTTTTGTTCCATTTGGATCATCACACCTTAACACTAGTAGTTTAGAGATAGATAAACCATTCTCATCAACCATTCTCACTATTTCTGACTTCAAGCCTTCAGCTATGGCATTTCCAATAAACGGTTTTAACACAACCTCCTTTGTATTTCGTACTTGGAGCCATTCACTTATTTTTTTTTCTCTCTGTGTGTAACAAAGTGACAACTAGAAAAGAGTTTTCTAAGTAGTTAACAAAGTCAACCAATTCTTGCCACCTCCTAGTCCATTGACTCCAGTGGCAAAGGGGTTATTCCTTTCTGTTACTATTCTGTCTGCTCTGTCCAGACAGCAATGCAGTAGCCTATGTAACAACAAGTTTTGTCTTTCTTAGACAAGCAAAAACATGTTCAAGAATCTCAAATAAAAATAAAATACTCAAAACCATATACTCACAGGTATTGGTAGCCTTCAGAATACTGAGGTTTAAACCAAAGCAAGAAAAGGGACTTTACGGACCTTTATCAATTTAAGGGACCAATAGGGATTTTCAAGGGACTTTGTGGCAGCCTTGCAATATGTTGAATTTCCCAAAAATATCTTCTTATGATCCAACATATATCAATATACCATGCTGTTTTTGGATTATTGCCACACATTTTAACAATGACAGTGTGTTTTTAGAACTATCTATCTAAGGTTTACTAATTAATAAATATATCAATTGATTAAACAATCAAATAAAAAAAATGGCTTTTAAAATTAAGTAACCACATGAAAGCCTATATCAGCATGGTGTAATGACATTTTTTGCTTCATAATTGGCCAATATAATATCATGCTTCAATTTTAATCTTAAAAAAATAATATACAGAATTAAGGATAGAACTGTAGAAAAATCAGTGTACAGATTGCACCAATAAAATAATCTCTTTTTGTCAATTCTAGCCAAATGAAAGTGGTATTTTCGCATTGTATTCACTAAACAATTTATTGAATTTTGTGGAACTTGTGTCTAGTGCTTATGCCCAAAACAATGAGCATTTATGGAGATGTATGCACCCCTAAATATGGAACATCTAATGCCCACAGAGCAGGATATTTAACAGAATTTTAATTGAGAAGGAAACAATATGTCCTATTAGAGTAATTGTGCCTTTTTGATAGATATGGCTACAATATTCAAACCAGAAAGCAAGAAACCAGCTGGTGGGACACCAGGTAGGCTAGTAGCCAAGCATCAAATCCAAGTACTTGTTTATCTTTTTTTTTTAATGGTTAACTGAAACCAATATATTGATAATGAAATGCATCATTGTACTTGAGATACTAATACACATTTGGACTAGGGGACTAACACAATGTTTGAATAACAACAATTTGTTTTTAGAATTATTTAATTAATATTTAATAATAAATTTATAATTTATTGAATAAATTTGTCAGTTAATTAAAAATCAAATAAACATTTTTTTGTTAAGATCTAAAAAGCACAGGAAAGCCATTCTTATACAAACATTATTACTACATCAATAGCCTGTTATTACTTTGTAAGTGGTGATTTTCAACAAAATTCTAATTTTTTGTGATTTGAAACAAAATTACCTTATACAATTGAAGAATAAAATAGAAAGAAAGATGAAAATATGACAAATAGGAAATTTCAGCATGTTATAAAGTAAGAATTTTAGATTTTGAGATTTTAATTAAAGTGCACGATTGTCACAAATTGGGATACACTGTAAAAAAAAGCACAAGTAGGATATGCTATGATATTTGAAAAGAGCATCAAATATTAAACATCATGGTAGGCTAGCCTAGGCCTACTATAAGTGTTTCCTTCAAAGTGTAACATTCTAACTTATCTTTCTATTCTAGTGACTTGGGTTTCTATAATTATTGAATAAAGTCATTGCTGTATCTAACGAATTTTTACATGGTATCAGATATGGAAGCCAGCATACAATACTCTACAATGGATTGGTCAAGTGACAACCTGAAGGAGGCATGGTCAAGATTCAGAACACATGCCAATCTTATGTTCCAAGGCCCTCTCAGTGGAAAATCCAAAAAAATACATTGTGCTTTCTTGCTAATATGGCTGGGAGACAAAGGAAGAGATATATTTTGTACATTTACAATATCCAATGAGGAAACAGACAATTTGGATGCATACATATCAAAATTCAATGAATATTTCGACCCCCTATCAAACACGGTATTCTCGAGATATATTTTTCACAAAAATGACCAATGTGAAGGCGAAATTATTAATCAGTTTCACAGACTTAAAGTTGTTGGCTTGAAAATGTGAGTATTCAACAACTACCTTAAAAGAAGAAATGATAAGAGACAGACTGGTATGCAGCATAACCTCAGCAAAGGTCAGAGAAAAGCTCTTACAAACAGGTTCAACTATGAGACTTTCACAAGCAGAAACAATTGCAAGGACACATGTAGAAACTCAAGTGCAACTTAGAACCATGGCCCGGCCTGGTCCAAGCCAGACATACATATAAAACAAAAAGTGGATTTCATTCAAAGGAAAGAAGACAAACCACAGCTCACAAGCCAAAGCTTGTTACTTCTGTGGTGGAGATTGCTCACCATTGCCCAAATGCCCTGCAAGAGGAAAGGTATGTAGCAATTGTGACAAGCTGAACCATTTTGCAAAAGTCTGCAAAAGTAGCAAGAAAACAGTAAACCTCATAAACCAAGAGGCAGGTCAAAGCCAAGAGAATGACATCTTTATTGACACAGTAAACGTCATTTATATGGTGAATATGGAAATGGGTACTGACCAACCTTATGTGAAATTAACAATCAACAAACAAATAAAAGTCACCTCAAACTTGATACTGGTGCACAGGCAATATTTTACCAGAAAGGAACTTCAACACCCTTAATCCAAAACCCATTGTATCTAAGACACTACATATCCTTACCAGCTTTGGTGGTCAAAAAATTCCAACTCTGGGAATCTGTGACCAAACTTGTGCTTATACAAATGGCAGTAAAGAAACCCAACTTTTTTTATAGTAAAGGATGCCCCAATACCAATCCTTGGGTTCAGCATCAGCAGGAAACTGAACTTGGTGAAACTAGTTCTATCACTTGAAAGCTCAAAGCTGCAAAAGTCTGTGCACTTTCAAGAAGAATTTAGTGACTTTTTCCAAGATATCAGCCACCATGAAGGAAAATGCCACATCACATTAAAAGAAAGAGCTGAACCAAAAGCTGTGCCAGCCAGACAAATCCCAATATCCCTTCAAGACAGCTTTAAGAAGGAAATTGACAGAATGGAAAATCTTGGGGTCCTAGAGAGTCTCTCACCCCACTGACTGGGTTAATGCTATAGTCATAGCTGAAAATCCAGATAAAAGTCTTCAAATATGCATCAACCCACACGATTTGAACAAGGCCATCAAACACCCACACCATCCAATGCCAAGATTTGATGAGGCAGTTTTGAAACACGCCAGTGCAAAATATTTCACGAAACTTGATGCCCGTCATGGATATTGGGCCCTTGAGCTTGACAATGAGTCACCCAAGCTAACCACTTTCAATACACCACATGGGTGATACAAATTTAAATGGATGCCCTTTGGATTAATCTCTGCACAGCACGAATTCCAGCATTGCATGGAAGAGGCCTTTGAAGGTTTCTCATTCATAGTGGATGATATCAACATTTCTTGCCAGACTGAAGAAGAACATGATGCCAATATTCCTAGTGCACTAATAAGAGCCAGCCAGAAACAGGTCAAATTCAACCTACGAAAATGTGTGTTCAAACAAGAAAGCGTGCCTTACTTAGGGCACATAATATCCAAAAATGGCATCAATCCAGATCCACGAAAGGTTCTAATACTAAAAGAAATGCGGGCCCCATCTAAACTAATAAAAACAAACTATGAACCATTTTGGGAATGATGAATTATCTAGCAAGATATATTTCAAACCTTTTGTTGCTGAACCAACCATTTTGTAAACTAGCAAACCAACAGGAGTTCCATTGGGAAACCCAGCGTGAAGCAGCGTTTACCTGCATCAAGTAATTGATTTATGACTCTCTTGCATTCTTTGATCCTGCATCAGGAAACATAGCACTCCAGGTTGATGCATCAAAGTTCAGCCTTGGAGCCACCATTCTTCAGAACAAAAGGAATGTGTCATTTCCTTCATGATTGCTTAACAAAACTATTCCCAAATAGAAAAAGAACTGTATGCCATCCACTTTGGCAGCATGCACTATCATCAATATCTATACAGCAAGAAATTCACTGTTGTGTCATATCATAAGCCTCTGCAAGTCATGCTAAACTGCCCAATTTCAAAATCATCACCAAGGTTCCAGTGGATGCTACTAAAAATGCAACCATACAATTTCACAGTGGTATTCTGTCCTGGCAAAGAAATTCCCGTTGCTGATGCATTGTTGTGATTCTACCTTAATGAACAAGGCAATGAGACTCAATTAGACATAGAGTCATATGTACTTTCTGTAATAGCGTTTTTTTTTTTCCAGTAAGCACAGAAAGACTAAACAAATTGAAAGAAGAGATAGCAAATGACCCTCAATTAATCCAGTTGGCCAAATTCATCCAGAGTGGATGGCCTGAAGCTAAAAGAAGACTACCTGTAGAAGTACTCCCATTTTGGAATGTCAGGTCTGAATTGACTGTCATCAGTCAGATCATTCTGAAAGCAGATTGCTTGGTCATCCCTCTCAAATCCCATAAAGATATTCTTAACCACATCCATTCAGTGCATCTAGGAATAGAAAAGACCAAGCAGCAAGTTTGCTCCATTGTATACTGGCCAGGAATAACAACAGATATTGAAGACTATACAAAACATTGCTAAGCTTGCACCAAATACCAAAATTCAAATCAAAAGGAACCCTTTTTAACCCATGACATCCCCCACTTACAGTGGGAAAAGGTTGGCTGCAATTTATCCTATGATAATGGAGAACAATATCTTATAATAGTTGATTATTACATCCAGTTTATTGAGCTTGACAGAGTTGGGCACCATGCACACGCCCACCATATCATAGCATGTCTGAAGAGGCATTTCATAAGACATGGAATCCCATGCATACTTGTATCTGGTAATGGCCCCCAATTTACCTCAGAACTGTTTCAGAGATTCATAAAAGACTGGGAAATAGAACAGAAGACATCATCACCAAATTTCCTGCAATCAAATGGCTTAGCCAAAAGATCAGTAAAGACAGTTAAAGATATCCTTGTTAAAACTGAGCTAGCTAGAGGTGATTATAATTTGGCCTTACTCAAATACAGGAACACCCCTATCAATGGTTTTGCATCACCAGCCCAGCTACTAATGAGCAGAAACTTGAGATCAATTGTTCCATTCTCTCCCTACATATACTCCATCATGGCAAATTCAGAAAACATAGAAATAAGCAACAAACATGCCAAAAGAAATATCATGATAGAAATTCAAAGAAGCTAAATCCTCTACAAGCAGTCCATGCCCAAATCCATGGCAAAGCATGGGAGTTGGGTGTAATTAAGAAAGCAGACACTAATCGTCAGTCATACATAATTGAGACAAATGATGGGGGAACATATTGCTGGAATAGGAAGCATATAAAAGTTGTTCACCGGCTAAACAAACCACTTTCTACTGGTCAACCAGCAAGAACTCCACAGGCTGAACCCGTTGCATGCTCATTCCTTGAAAATCCTACATCATCATCAAATGCACCAGGCATTTCTATTGCATGTCCATCCATAAATCCACTTATAGCTGCCACACCTCCATCCAAAACCCCTGAATCAAGCTGTCCACAACAAGCTGCTGACAATACCAGTCCAGCCTTCCACACACTAATACCCACAACCAGCATAGATCTTGCTGCTCATTCAGATTTGCAGAATTCTTTTCACTCAACCTGCTCAGGTCATTATTTTAAGCCTGTAAAGAAGCTTAACCTTTAAGTACCAAAAGTCAGATGAGATACATAAAGAAAATGAGTGGAGTGATTTATTCCCAGCAAAGTGAAGTGAGATTATATGCAAAGTTTTAAAATGTTATTAGTCCTGGTTAAAGTCAAAACATTGTAGATAAATCCTTGTAAAGGATGCCCCATTCAATGTGCAAAAAAAAGAAGTGAGCCTAGTGCCTTCTTATAAGTAAAGTGAAGTGATATTATAAAAGGAAATATGAATTATTCCCAAGTAGCCTTAATGTTACCAAAGATGAATTAGTTATCCTTTTGTTGTTATTTAAGTATATTTTTGTACCCACCCACTGGTTTTGGAAAGGAGGAAAGATGCAACATTCTAACTTATCTTTCTATTCTAGTGACTTGGGTTTCTACAATTATTGAACAAAGCCATTGCTGTATCTAACAATTTTTACAAAAGGAGCCCCTTATCTAAAACAGCCCCTTATCCAAAATTAATTACTATAATGTTAGTGAATGCAAGAAAGGACTTGTAGGAGTAAAATTCTAGTTTAGCTACTTTTTGTAATCATGGAAAGGGATTAGGTTAGGAAAATGAAACCTTCAGGGATAAGTCTACAGACAAAAGTATGACCTGGGAAGGTATTTTGAAGTCTTTACCTATACTCCTTCTCTCTATAGAGGGCAGTGATGTTTGATAACCTTTAAAAATCTTTGTGTTATCAAAATGAAACCTTGCAAAATAAATCTTCTGCTTAAATGAAGTAAAACAAAACTGTTTTTCAGCTTCACACTTTGTTCAATCCTAATTTATGAGGTTTCAAAGATCTGCAAATACATGAATCTTAAATTTAGAAAAAAAAACATTTATATGGCTTGAAATTGAACTCAATTAACAGGAGTTATATTTGCATTAGTAAAACTAGAGAAAAATAAAATTATAATGGTAGTTTTTAAGCAGCCTAACAGAATAAGAAGGAAACATGGTGGATTTATTTTGATTTTTTTTTTTTAATTTAACTGAATCTTGACAAATCAATGTTTGTGAATTATACAACTTTTACAAAACGGATTTATGATGAAATAGTAGGTTTAAAAGGGGATACCACCAGATGGCTAATTTGACAGTGTATATATATATATAATATATATATATATATATATATATATATATATATATATATATTATATATATATATATATATATATATATATATATATATATATATAATATATATATATATATATATATATATATATATATATATTATATTATATATATATATATATATATATATATATATATATATATATATATATATATATATATATATATCTATATATATATATATATATATATATATATAATATATATATATATATATATATACAAATCTTTGAATTGAATTTCTTAGAACCTATATATTTAGAATGTATACCCCCACCCCCCTAATGTGCAAATATATACCCAGAATTACATCCTGAATCTAAATATAACCTTCATTTGCATTGCAAATCAGCTTTACCCCCATATTAGCCATATGGTGGGTGTCTGTTTAAAACAAACACTATAGCCCAATTTTAGGTAAATTTCTACCAAATCATATTATTGAGTTAGGAATAAAGTGAATACACCATTTGACGCCTTTTTTTATGTGGATTACAAATATAATAATCATTTCTATTGGAAATGAATTTCAGCCCCCCCTCTATATATGCCAATTCAGGGTTAGGTTAGGTTGTAGAAATATACACCCTGAATTGGCATATATAGGGGGGGGGGGCTGAAATTCATTTCTGATAGAAATGATTACCATATTTGTAATCAGCATAAAAAAAGGCAGTAAAGTTCTACCAAATCATATTATTGACTTGCGCATAAAGTGAATATACCACTCAATGCCTTTTTTTATGCTGATTACGAATATAATAATCATTTTTATTGGAAATGAATTTCAGCCCCCCCCCTATATAGATGCCAATTCAGGGTATATATTTCTACATTAGGAGGGGTGGGGGTAAAGTTTAAACTTACCTCCCATTTACATCAGAAACTAAATTTGCCCCCCCCCCTAATGTAGAAATATATCCCCTGAATTGGCATATATAGGGGGGGGCTGAAATTCATTTCCGACAGAAATGATTATTATATTAGTAATCAGCATAAAAAAAGGCATCAAATGGTGTATTCACTTTATTCCTAACTCAATAATATGATTTGGTAGAACTTTACAAAAAGGCATCAAGTGGTATATTCACTTTATCCATAAGTCAATAATATGATTTGGTAGAAATTTACCCAGTTTAATATCCAAAAATATAGAATGAAATTATTTTTTTCAAGGGCCCTAATGGGGCTTAAAATTGAATTTGCAAGAAAGGAAATTATTATATTCAGAAAGAGCGTAAAAATGGTATCTAATCTTATCTTCACTTTATTTGTAAGTCAATAATATGAACTGCTCAATATTTACCAGCAAATTTCTAAGACTTAGAAATCAGAAGAGGGTTAACATAGAAGCTTGGCAATGCCTTCCCAGAAAATGTTTGGTCAATATATACCAAATCATATTATTGAGTTTCAAATAAAGTGAATACACCATTTGATGCCTTTTTTTATGCTGATTACAAATATAATAAGCATTTCTATCGGAAATGAATTTCAGCCCCCTCCCCTATATAGGCTATACCTAACCTAACCTAACCCTGAATTGGCATATATATGGGGGGGGCTGAAATTCATTTCCAATAGAAATGCTTATTATATTCGTAATCAGCATTAAAAAAGGCATCGAATGGTGTATTCACTTTAGTCCTAACTCAATAATATGATTTGATATATATTGACCCCATCCTGGATTCATTGCTGAACGTTTCATTTTCCTAACCTTATCCATTTCTGAGATAGAGAAAAGTAGCTAAACTAGAATTTTACTCTTGTACCTTCCTGAATAGTGTTTTTTTTCAAAAATTGCCAAGGCCTAAAGTGACGAAGAGATGGACACTATAAGCTAATTTGATTCTAGATCTTACATTTTAATATTTTAACTCAATTAAGTTTAAAGAAATGATCCAATATTTTAATTTGTTGCGCTTTAATACTGCCATCTTAAAAGAATTCGATCTTTTGTGCCCGAGACCACTCCGAACACTTGTAGCACGCCCCTATAAGGCTCAGTGGCAGTGGCCTGCAAAACAATTTCCATGTCGAACGTATTTAAAGTGTCTGGCTTCACTATAAAGTAAGGATTTTACTATGAAAGGTCAAAATTTCAGACTATCCTTGATAGACACCGATTTCCTGAATCACACAGTCAAACAGTTCATGGTAACGAACTGTAAGTAAGGAGCGACCCGGCTCAATAGTAACCAAAACTCTAAAAAACGGAATTTTGATACCAGTAGATGCATCGAAAGAATTGGATTTTTATGCTGATTTCAAATATATAAGATTCATCAAGTTTATTCTTACTCATCAAAAGTTACGAGCCTGAAAAAATTTGCGTCATTTTCGAAAAAAGAGGGAAACACCCCCTAAAAGTGATAGAATCTTACTGAAAATCAAACTATCATATTCAGCGTATTATTAAACCCTTCTGTACAAGTTTCAAGCTCCTATTTGTAAAAATGTAGAATTTTGTATTTTTCGCCAGAAGAAAGATCACGGATGCGTATTTATTTGATTGTTTTTTTTCCCAGGGGTGATCGTATCGATCCAGTGGTCCTAAAATATCATGAGAGGGCTTATTCGAACGAAAAATAAAACTTCAAGTGCCCTTTTTAAGTGACCAAAAAATTGGAGGGCAACTGGGATCCCTATCACGCTCATTTTTTCCCGAAGTCACCCAATCAAAATTTTGAGATAGCCATTTTGTTCAGCATAGTCGAAAATCTAATAATATGTCTGTGAGGAAGGCTTTATCCCCCGCAGTTCCCGGTGGAAGGGCTGCAAGTTATGGACTTTGTCCATTGTTTAAATATAGTATTGGTTATTGGAAAGTTTTAAATAAAAAAAAATCAACTGAAAGTAAGGAGCAACATTAAAACTTAAAACGAATAGAAAATATTACGTATATAAGGGGGGTGGGCTTACTTGACTTAGAGCTCTTGTTCGGCAGCGTCGCCAGCGTAGAGGGAACCAGACGTCAGCGCCGTTAGTCGTCTCCAGAGTGGCCTGTTTTGGGTGAGGGTAGGTAGCTTCACTGGGGTTAATGCCCCACGCTGTGAGTCGATCGCGGATGATATCCGCGCCATCTCATACGTGGTCTACCTCTGGGGCGTTTGCAGCCGTTTGCAGTTGGGTCAAAGTCAAATATAAGTGAGGCAGGTGTGTCAGTGGGTAGGCCAAGTAATGACCGTACCAACGCAGCGAGCGGGACTCAAGCTGTTCGGACAGGGGTGGTAATTTAAAGGACCGGAGGATATCCATGTCCCGTACCCTGTCAAACCACCTAACGTGTTCAATTTTGCGGAGGTGATCTGTCTGGAGAGCATCTACCTTCATCATCTGCAACTGTATCCAAGGCCAAGTCTCTGTCGGGTACAACACGACACTTGCTACCGAGGTAGAGTAGATACGAGATTTCGTGAGACGGCTGATCTGGGGTTTGTGGAATATTGTTCTCAGTAAGTGGCCGAAAACGGCGTTCGCCTTTGCCACCCCTGCTGATATCTCTTCATCTAGATTTCCGTTTGAGCAAATAATTGAACCAAGGTAAGTGAACTGCTTGACTATCTCAACATCTTGATCACGTATTTCTATAGTTGTCAGGGGGCTGCATAGTGTCTTGGCCACATGTAATATTTTGGTCTTGGTCCAGTTTACATTTAAACCAAGTTTTCCTGCAGCAGATGCTAGCTTTTCCAGGGCAGTTTTGATGTCAGTGAGATTTTCGCATACCAATACAACATCGTCAGCGAAGTCGACTTCTACCAGAACTCTTCTAGTGAAATCGATGCCAAACGGATGCGCCAGCAGTGTTTTGTTGAGAACATGGTTCATGACACAGTTGAAGAGTTCGGAAGCAGCTGCGCAGCCTTGCCGAGCACCATTTCTAGTTTGAAAATGTGGTGAGAGCTGCCTTTCTCGTCACATTTTGGCATCATCGGCATCATCGCTGCCTCTCTCGACAATGTAAGGGGGGTTGCCTCTCCTAAATAGCTCACTCTTTCGCTAAAGTTTTGATAATTTTTAAAAGAGGTTATTATTATAATTAAACAGCCTTTGTGATTCAAAAGTTATTCCTAAGTAAAATGGGACAAAAATCAAACTTAGGTTATTATTAGTTAAAAAAAATAAAACTAATATGCAAATTTTGTTTTAATTATTCATATGCGGTTAGCTAAAATAAAATCTGCATTAATTCAAAAACGATCAGAAACTAAATAAAAGAAAACAAGTTTTTTTAACTGAAAGTAAGGAGTGACATTAAAACTTAAGACGAACAGAAATTATTCCGTATATGAAAGAGGTGTCCCTTCCTCAACGCCCCGCTCTTTACGCTAAAGTTTTTTGTTGTTTTAAAAAGTAGAGTTCTGATAAAAAGCCAAACTTTAGCGTAAAGAGTGGGGCGTTGAGGAGGGGACAGCCCCTTTCAGATACGGAATAATTTCTGTTCGTTTTAAGTTTTAATGCTGCTCCTTACTTTTAGTTAAAAAAACTTGTTTTTTTATTTAATAAAGAAAAAAAGAAAGGAATCTTAATAGCTACTAAGAGAGGCGAGTCTATAACAGGGCTTGGCTAACAGAAGTTAACTATTTGTACCTACTTTTTTGGGTTTCATGTGGGAGGACTAATTCAGATCGCTATACTTGAATATTAAATCACATTTTTCGATTAGCCGTAGGTTTTGTAAAATAATCTCTAAAAATTTTTTTGCAATTCAATTTAGGATGCATTGATAGGGTATACATATGAATTTAGAGTTTTTGAAACATTTGGTCTTTTGTGAGGCTGAAGGCGCCCTGCCCTCTATTTATTAGAAATCCCTGGAGCTGCATGCACTTTAATTTACCATTTTATTAAAAGAATCTTTTTCGTGTTCTTTTCTTGTAACTTTTGCTCCAATTTATACGCGTTGTGGTCATTTAAAAAATACATATATTTTCTTGTCATAAGAAAAAATCAGACTTCTTGGTTTATTTTTTAGACGTTTTTTACGCTAATTGAGCTCCTTTTGTCCTATTTTCTATGTCCCACCAATATTCAAGTGGAGACCATCAGAAAATTAAATAGATAAGATTCGTGCTAAGAATTGATACAACCAATTTTTTTTTCAAAATTTTTTATCCTTGCTCGTTTACTACTTACCCAGCTACTAGCCCTGAATTTTTCACGTCAATCAGAGCAAGATCGATCGTGGACTTTCGGTAGCAAGTATCTAACTTATCAAATAAATAGTGTTTTTGGCCCACATTGGGGTTAATTAACATCTCCCCTTACAACAATGTGTGATTTCTTTGCTCAGGCAGTGATCCTTGAAGCTTTCAATTCAGTCAGAAAAAATAGTTTGTTGTTCACAACTTTGGCCCCCGAACTGAATTTCTTTTTTGTACACTAATATCTTTTTGGCCTAGCAATTACGGCATTAAGATCCAAGCAATCAAGAAAGCCAAAACCTATAAACTTTTTTTAGGGTACCATTTTCAGACAATTAAGCATTTTTTTTTTTTTTTTCATTTTTGTGAATGAGGCACCCTTGATCCAAGACTTTAAAGCCAATTAGGTTTTAAACCAGTATGAAAAAAACATCTTCTGGTCCTATTTTTTATATCTTCCTATTTTTTAACATCTTCAGCTCCTATCCCAAACCTATTTTCTTCTGATTGAGGGATCCCATATCCCAGGAACTTGCAGGTTTAAGTTTCAAATGTTTCACAGAACACAATGACATAATTCATTGTACACAGGACATAAAAAAAGAGTCAACACTTAGTTAAAAAGTCAAAAAGGAAAAATTAAATAAATAACAATAAAATTAATGAGGTCTTATGGTCCCGCTTTAGTTATATCTGAAAACAATTCCCATGTAAAATGTTTTTAAAATTAATCTTGGCTGCAGTAATAGGCGCAGACTAGTAAGGAGTGAGCCATGAACTATAGCATTTGAAATTCAAGAAGCGAGTTTTTAATTACACTGTATGCTGATAAATATTTTCCTTATGGCAACAAGGAACATTACATTTCTGCACGCGTTGTCAGAGGCACCGCTCCTTTATTATTGTCTTTTCTCCTGGCAGCTTTGTTGAGTATGTGAGGTGGAGGGCTTACAAACTTCATAATAGGCTATTTGATTGGAAATTGAGAGTTCTAGTGCCCTTTTAAGAGTTGACATGGCTCAGAGAGGAAAAAGGGGCTCTCCCGTGCCATTTTCTATTATTCAGTCCCCCCTTAACCCTCTAAGACATCCAACCGACATTTTGAAATAGCCATTGCATTCAACAAAGTTGAGCTAAGAACAACCTAATGCACACACTAATTATTCCTGGCCGTGTTCCCCAGCGACAAGAAATGAGGCCCAAAAAACTTCTTCTCTGATCGGCTTGGAACTTGTATCCTTGACTACATGGGATAAGGAGACCCCAATGCAGAATGAAAACAGAAAAAGTGAGGGTGATTAGGTGATGTTAATTAACGAAGAAATTGACCGATTGGATAGCTTAACTTATCTGGGTAGTATTATTGGTGAAGATGGTGGATGTTTCAAAGACGTACCCAAGGCACATATTTTTTTTCACAGTTGAAAAACGTCTGAAAGAATAGGAAGAATCTGCCATCTACGGTTAAAATATTGAAAACCGTAATAATGAGAGCAATAAAGTCTGGCTCTAAACGGGGGGGGGGGGGCTCCAAACAATCAAAGAATATATATTACTTGTTATCCAGGAGAACTGTCCAAGAATAGTATTAGACATTCGTTTCACTTACTACTTACTACGTACAACAAGCTGGGGGAGAAGTGTGGTCCTAGTCCTGTCCTGCTTTCTGGAGCTAGACTGAAGAAAAGTTAAGATTGCTAGGTCATGCCTTAAGGAGAATAGGTTGACTGAAATTGCGCTTATTGAGCATCAATCTGGGGACCTACGATAAGCAGTTCGTCCCAAAATGGGATAGACACGGGTTATAAGAAAGGATTTAAAGAATATTCAATGGGAGGTTAAAGATTTAAACTTCGAATAGATTGAGGTGGAGGAAGGGTATGCACAGCTCTACGGTTCTGCAATGAATTGATAGTAGTGGTGGTCACAGTAATAGTTGTAAGATCTATGCTAGCACCTTTTGACAGCTACTGGACAAGGAATATTTGATCAACGAAATTTGTATAACGATAATAATGACGAAGAAATGGGTGCTAGCAAGAATTCATCCACAAGGGGGTCGCTAATGTGGAGTGTGGTCAGAATAGAACCAGCAATATCAATGAAAGATTAATATTTTTCTACAGTCAAAATATTAAAACCATATGATGTTTATGCGACCAGAGTCATATGACAATGATGGCTCACACAATACACTCCCTTTCAGAGTTGAGGAGGCAGGTAGTAATTAAAACTGAACCTTTTAATTTGAGACCTTCCGTTTCCAAAAAAAAGTGCAATATGTTAGGCGTAGCAGGATATTCTCCTGACAATAGTCAAGGTTTAGTTTTAGGCTCAAGGTTTAGTCACCATTCGGACTTTATAGTCAAGGTTTAGTTACCATTCGGAGAATCAGCAATCAACCACTAATAACCGACACTATCAGATCCCGTAGATGGAGGTATCTCGGACACTTTCTAGGAATGGAAAACCATCGAATCCCGAAGTCTACACTTGAGTGACAGCCAGCTGGAATCCGGAAGCGAGCAAGACCTCGAAACACATTGAGGCGAACCTACAACAGTGACCTATGCCGCCTGAATGCCTCTCTCCAACCTGATTGGGAAGATGTATACGCAGCGGCTCATATCAGACCCGATTGGCGAACATTTACTTTTGCCCTAGGCTCCCCTGGTGGCAGAGGAGAATCTAAGGTCTAAGGTAAGTTTTATGCTAGGTATCAGGTCACCCGAAGAAAAAAATGTCCATCGGAGCGAATGTTTGATTTGCTTCAGTATTTTATTTAAATTCCAAAGGCTTCACAGCCTTCATTGGCCGGGAAAATTATGTTTTCAAATAAATACTTTAGATAATCCAGGTTCGATCAGACACATCAGCCAGGATTGGTATAGAAGCTTTACTTGACAAAATGTTCCGTCTTTCGTCAGGACTTGGATTAGAATTTAAGACAAAAGGAGTTTCCCATTTATCAATTCATTTTTACTTCTGGCAGGAGCCAGATGATTGTCCGTCCTACCCGGCACGGCTGAACTTCGGAATTACTTTCGACGGCAATTCTAATTCAACGAGCAATCCTCACCTAATCTTTATCCCATCGAAGACCGCGGCTTTGGAAGCGTTCTCATGGCTCAAGATCTTTCCTGAGTTTGCGGCCCAAGATTATTTCGTGTCTTCCCAATCTTGCCTCCTCACCTTCTCCTCAGGCCTGTATGCAGGCAACCATTTAATCCAAGTTGAATAAAGTCAAACTTAAAACAAGCTCTAAACAATACCCTGAAGATATGTATAAACATCTTTTAATAATCAAACGGACTAATAACAAAACTGCTGACTTTCAAAAACTTAAAAATTCACTCATAAGTACCCATCACCCCCCAGCAAACATCGGAATAAAAAATTGAATGATAACATTAAATTGGAAAAGGTATAATGAGACCATCATTCTCTTTCTCTCTCTTTTTCTCTATGCATGGGCAATTCATACAGTATCATAGTAAACTATAAAGTGTAATAATACAGAGAGAGAAGAGAAAAATAAGGGAAGAGACATAACTAGCAAGAAGATATACAAATAAGAATTACTTGGAAAAGTTTCGACCAAATAAATCGTAATTAGTAGCAACCTAAGTTGTCAAAAGTAGCAAAACATATTTACTTTTTTCTTTGGATTAATTCATAATTGACCGAAAAGGACATGTAATTAATGGTGGATTATGTAATAATGCATCTACAGTGATGAGGAATGGGGGTTGAAACTTCCTCCCGCTCGTAGGTGTTCCAACAAACATGTTATAAAATGCACGGACATGAATTCCCAAAAAAGTGTTTTCTTATAACTGTTCCAGGAGAGTAACTAAACATTTAAGCATCAGCGTAAATTATTTTTAATTTTTATTTTTAATATTTTATTTTTAATTATTATTAATATTATATTTAATTATTATTTTTAATTATATATTTTTTTAAAGCATTAGCGTAAGTGATTATTATTGCTGGTATTACCACCAGTAGTTGGACAGCTAATCGCCACTTCAACATTTAAATCACTGCAAAATCTCCATTATAACACCTAGAAATTGGATTGTTTCCCCATTCAGGCTGTCTAGACATTCGTAATATGTATGTAATTTGCCTGAATATTTCATCCATAGAAAATGACAACTATTTTAAATGCACTCACAGTAAAGAGTGGAGCCTATTCATGTTCTTACAGTTTAATATTCACCCCGATCTTGGATAGGGATCTTAAAGTTAGAACAAAGTATCTAGATCACAGACTTGCTCAATCATGAATTGTTTCATTCTAAGACAAGTCTTGTGAAGCAGAATACTTGTATTTAGGTTAGCTGGGCTGTAAGGTTTGTCTAAGTTAAGGATATATTTTAAGAAGGATAGATTTTAATCAAAATATTTGTCCATGATTAGCCACTGTCCAAGTATTAGGGATCCTAGCTAAAACGAAAGTGAGAGTAAGAGTATTTTCATTACATTTCATTTCTTTCCTATATAATCTATACTAATTCTGATGATATGATATTAATCCGTTAACTCGTAATAAGTAACAATACAAGGGAATTAACCAAAAAATACTCAAATTTATGTATTGTCAATTTAGCTGTTGTAGAAACCTGTGACTAGTTACAAGGGAAGCAACAATTTTGACATTTTATATTAGACTAGTTTTCAAGAATTTTCTTCTTGTTTCTTTAAAATTCAAAATAAAATTAAAAAATTCAAAAATAAATGACACAACGCATAAAGTACTGGTATATTGTACTAAGAGTAGCACTGGACTATTCATGAACATAACGTTCACTATATGTTATTATTCCTCGAAATTCGACTTTTATGATAAATTGACTCTGGCGTTAAAACAAAAAAAAAATTGTATTTTTAAATTTGATGCCAAAATTTTTCATTCCATGCATAACTGGAGCCAAATTTATCTTTCAAAAATTCATTTAAATTTTTATAGATTGTAGCAGGTCGGATAATTTGTAACTAAAAAGGGCTCACTTCCAATGGTTAAAAACTGTATTTTTATTGAAGTAAAAATTTTTAACAAAAGGGCTTGCTCCGAATGGTTAAAAACAGTATTTTCTTTAAAGTAAGAATTTTTAACTAAAAAGGGCCTCCAATGGTTAGAAACTGTATAATAAAGTAAAAATTTTTAACTAAAAAGGGTTAGAAACTGGTTAGAACCAGTTTCACTCACTGGTTAGAAACTATATTTCTTATTACTGTATATTTTAATACTTGTAAAATTACTTGTATAATATTAATTTTATTTTTTTAACTTTATTAGTTATTTATTACTCTCTATATTTTATTAATTACAGTACATTTTATTACTGTATTAAACAGTGTTTATAAAAAGATATTTTAAGAATATATCTTTAATTTTGAGGCCACACATTTTTATGCCATGCATAATGTTATTCCAAATACTAAAAAAAAACATTGGGTGCGACAAAAACTCTGGGTAAATCTCGGTCAAATTTTAAATTTTTATTTTGTCCATACTCTCGAAAAAAACCTTCATCCCACTGAATTTCTCTCAGGTTTTTCGTCCGACCTCACTTTCAAAAACAAATCATGGTTTTTCCGTTCCTTCAGATTAAAAAAAACAAAACAATCTTAACTCTCTCAAATGGTTGCACTTTCCTAAGTCCCTTTTATCGTAAAAATATATCAGTATAGACAAATGGCAATAACATTTCACTGGTATCACCACAAAAAAATTAGATTTTTTCCTATTGGTAAAACATCGAATTCAAATATCAACGAATAAAATTCTATGTTCAGAGAGGAAATCACTGAATTGCAGCGTAGAAAAATAAGAGTAACATTTCACTCGTAGTCTTTAAAAAAAGGAAACGTCGAATTCAAATTTTGACAAATAAAATTCTATTTTCGGCGAAACATATCACCGAATTCCTACATAGACAATTGACAGTAAAGTTTCACTGGTATTTCTTCAAAAAAAAAGGACTTTTCATATCCTTTCGGTGAATAAATCACCGCATTGTAGCACAGCAAAATTTCACTCGTGCCCTTTAAAAGAAGGAAGCGCCGAATACAAATTTTGACAAATAAAATTCTATATTCAGCGAAGAAATTACCGAATTCCTGCATAAAAAAATGACAGTAAAATTTCACTGGTATTCCTTCACAAAATAGAATTTTTCATATCCCTGAAAAATTGACTTCAAATATTGGCAAATAGAATTCTGTATTCGGCAAGTAAATCACCGAATTATAGCACAGTAAAATTTTACTCGTTTCCTTAAAAAAAGCACCGAATTCAAACATTGATAAATAGAATTTTATATTCGGCCAAGTAATCACCGAATCCCTGCACAGAAAAATGACAGAAAGATTCACTGGTATTCCTAAAAAAATGGTATTTTTCATATTCCTGAAATGCTGACTTCAAATATCGGTAAATAAAATTCTATGTTTGGCGAGTAAATCAATCATTGTAGCTCAGTAAAATTTCAATCGCATCCTTACAGAAAAAAAAATAGAATTCAAATTTCAACAAATAAAATTCTAAATCTGGAGAATAAAAACCCAATTCTAACATAGAAAAATGACAGTAAAATCACTGGTAGGCCTATCCTTAAAAAAAAGGATTTTTCCTATCGCTGAAACACCGGATTTAAATGTCGACGAATAGAATTCTACATTCGCTGAACAAAACGTCAAATTAAGCATAAAGTAGTGGCAATAAAACGTCACTGGTATCCCTTACAAAAGTTTCTTTTTTTTTACCGTTGAAACGCCGAATTTACATAAGGACTAAACGAAGGAACATTGTCTGATTTGTTTTGTTTTTGCCTACTCCATATATAAACAAACGCACCAATCAAAACAAGTTGTGCAACTAAAAATAAACCACAAGCAATAAATAAACTAACAATGTTACTGCATGTCTCATTATCGAGAGACTTCGCTACAGACGTTCCACCTCCTTCGGAAGCTTTGAAAGCATCTGTTTTAGATTCTGTCTCAAACTTGTCAGATATCCTTATTGTTTGAATTAACAGCATTTCCTCTTGATCATTATCAGCTTCTCTTCTTCTTCTTTTTCCAAAAGAGGTGAAACTCCTTTCAAGTCCAAAATTGTCGTTCATATCACATTCTGCAGGCTGGCAAGAGGGTAAACAGGGTGTTACCAACGCTTTAAATTGAACTATATCCGATGTTGGGAATTTGAAAGCATCAAAGGGCACGGTGAGAACTTGACCACTTCCATTAACCTAAAAAAATAATTTGAAATTATTTGTGAAATGAGGACGATAGACTAGATTATATGTTTTAAGGTGGTACAAATTATAGAGATACAAGAATAGACGAGAGGCTAAGAAATACAGGAATATTCAATAAGGAATAGAGACCAGAATCTCGTTGGTCTCCTTATTTATCTCATTCTTCCGTTCTAAAATACAAGGTGGATCCAGGTTAACGGCAAAAACTGACCACCAAATTTTTAGAATCTTGCCTGTATCTTTTTATATTTACTTTTCGGTACCAAATCAGTGATCAATAAACGGCGTAAGGGAAAATGAAATAAATGGAGTGAAAACACCAGTGAATAATGGATTTTTATTATTCCTAATACTCGTAACAACTTATTGCAGCACCAAACTCTCGAGGCTCACACAGCTACGCACGCTCCTCTAGGCCTATTCTGTTCAAAACATGGCTTGTTACTCCCTCCGATCAAGTTCTATATTCCTTTCAATCCTTTCTTGTGACGTCTTCCCAACTAATTCAGTAGCCTCCTGCTTCTCGTTAACTCCAAAGGGATGTCCAACTCCAAAGGGATGGCCAGAAGCACATTTTTAAACTGTCATTGCTAATTTGTTCCCAAGGTTTTCCTTAAATGTTTTGTCAAGGTTATAGTATAGATAGAAATTTGTTGTTTTAATCTTCTATTTTTTCAAAAAAATAATAAAAATTTGAAATTTACGCATAGATCTTTACTGTGAGGGTCAGTCACAGAGTTACCTTTGAAGGTTGAGCTTAGCCCAAAGAGCAAAATTGGATACGAAATATATTATGGGCACCGTAGCTATACATAATTTATTATTCATTGATAAGTTTGAATATAGTGGGGCTTGAACATTATAGTAATGATGCAGAAATCTGCAAAATTAAGTCCACAAATCCAAAAATTCCAACAAAAGTGGAAATTCATTTTTTTTATAAACTGAGACAATTAAGTACAACTCAGCATACCACAAACACCCGTTTAGAAACCTGTTTTTATAGCCAAGTGTAGCAAGATGGAGCTAGTTGAAAAAGCTTGTTTACCTTAAGAGCGGGTCCCATTATTTCTTGGTCTGTTGGGCAACCGTGTTCGTCAATGAGAGTGATTTCACTTGAATCTGTCCCATCCAGGGCAACCAGTTCACGAATGAATAATTCGTAAGGACTATTCTTTTCAAAAATTTCGAATCGTAGAGCAAGAGGATCTCCAACCTGAAATAACATTTGATATAATAATTATAATTATATATATATATATATATATATATATATATAATATATATATATATATATATATATATATATATATATATATATATATATATATATATATATATATATATATATATATATATATATATATATATATATATATATATATAATATAGTTTAATATAAATCAAAGAAAAAATGAGTAAATTTTTCGATTAACTCACTAATGAGATAGCAAAGAAATAGATACATCTTTACGATCAAAATTTCATCTTGAATCCAAATATAGCATCCATTTCTTTAGGAAATGAACTTTGACCCCCCCCCCCCCAATGTGCAAATATGTACCCTGAGTTGAGGAGGCAACTTTAATATCTACTGTAAATAGCCTAATGGCAATCTTTTAAAGAGGTAATTTAAATAAAAAAAAAATATATATAAACAGGAATTTGGCTATGAATAGAGACACCGGAGATATTTCATTAAGCCCAATTTATAACAATTTAATATTAAAAGACTCAATCAATACTTTCACCCAGTCTAATTTAAGAGAACCTATTTGCATATCTAATGAAAACCGAAATTACAGACAAGCTAAAATCCTCGTTCATTGATTCGTGTTTTTTTTTTTTTTTTTTTTTTTTTTTTTTTTTTTTTTTTTTTTTTTTTTTTTTTTTTTTTTTTTTAGCAGTGAGGATGACTTGGCGGAGGTCCTTGTCAAAATATTTTCTTGTTGTTCGTCTTCATATTTTGCCACTGGCTGACAAAATCCTCGATTTCTCACTATTTTGATTTTATTTTTCATTTGTTATTTCCTTTCCTCTCTTAGTTTCACACGACATTCTTCAAGGACTATCACTATTGCTCTTACCGCACCACAAAGCAACCCGAGGACAACACAGCAGAAAACAGTTTTGGCTATAAGGGTTACCAGCCTTACTTCTCTTTTTTTTAGCAGTTACAAAGGAGTGTGCGAAAATAATTGAATTAAAAAATGGAAATGAACTGAGCAGGTGATGTAAAGACCATTTTTTTTCATTTAGATGAATTTAAGACATTTGGAAGAATTTTGGGCGGAAGGATATTTATGGTAAACAGAGGGGTTTTGGGTGAAAGAAAAGATTTTTGTTAAGCTTATTCCAATTTTGGTTCGACTGTGGAAGAGGTGCCCACTGTCAGAAGGGTGCCCACAACATCGGTTGGATTTGACAAAGAAAACAACAATGCCAGAGAATTTAGACCGACGTTTATGGCCTGCTTTCAGTGACTAATTAAGATCAATAAAACCAAAAAAACCTTCAGTGACAAAAACAGACACTAACAAATTATAAGACACACAATCTTTTCTTATTTTTCCTGGTCTTGTCTGGCCAGTTTGATCTCAAGAATTATTCTCGTGTTTCGGTTACAGAACAAACAAATATACTGGCTGTTTGTGCTATTAAACATAAATTTTAGCCAAAAAAAGACCCTTTGCTATTAAAATCAAGTTTTTATATAGAAGCAAATGGGTTTAAAACTTCCCACCTACTTATGCACCGAAAGTGGTTTTTTAAACTGTTGCTGAAAACAGCATAGTTTGGAAACAAGTGAGTTTCTGTGTAATAGAGTTTTTCCGCATTCATTGGCTTGTGTGAAATACGTTTTCCTCAGAAAAAAAAACCATTGAAACGGAAACAACCCAAACAACCCCAAACACGAATTTGACTGCAGAGCTTCCTTCGAAAATTTGTTCTTCAGATCGTTCATGTCTTAAAGTCATTGTTTATTATCATTCAAAAGTCTTTCTTTGTGAAAGAAAAATAAGAGCAAAGGTGAGCTTTATGGCAAAATTTGAGCATCAAATACAATGAGCGGGCTGGAAGACGCCACAGGATTGTTTCCTTTCTGGCGGTCGTTCCCTTATGAACCGTCAATGAATCTTAGTCACGCATCCAAACACATTGCTATACCACCATCCAGCAAATTTGACTTTTTCACATTGCCTGCTCATTAGCTCGAATGACCCATTTGAATTTCATAGTTTATCTCCATTTTTTTTAACCTATTTTTTACAAAAGTATGTGATAAATAATCTTCAATTCTGGCCTACGGGGAATAGCGATATGTCGGCCATACACAACTAACCCAAAGAGACTTTAATGACGAAGAAAAAACACACATACACACACATGGTAGGAGACTACCCCAGTACAAGAGAACCACAAAAAAAAAAAAAATTAATGCTGAGATCTTATGTTTAATATCAAACATTGCTCATTATGACGTGATATCAACTGCACAATTGAACATTTTAATTTGCTGTCCACTATTCTTAAATATTCCAACTGATATGTGTAGTAGTTGCGAATCTTTCATTTTTTTTTTTTTTTTTTTTTTTTAACTTCCAACCATCATATTTGGAATTGAACTTATTATAGCTACGTTTTCAGCAGGATAACCCTGGGGCATGTCCCCCCCAGCGTTTCTTTGCCCCCCCCCCCCTTAGAATTCTAAAAATACCTTCTTTCTTAGCATGGGCGCCCATAAGCTGAATTCCAGGGGGGGGGGCAAACCTCGTCTAATTGGCACTTCTAATACTATATAATAGAAATATCAGAACAAAAATATAAAAATAAGGCAACATCATTCAGCCAGGGGGGCGGGTGCCCCCCTCCCCCTGCTCCCCCTTATGGGCTCCCATGTTTCTTAGTGTTTCCATTGAATAACACCCTTTTTTGTTACTCTCTAGGAAAAAATTTGCCTTCCCTAGATTTTCACGTTTTTCAGCCATAAATAACAATGAAGACTGCATTGTCTTTCCATCATACAAACAACAGCAGGTAAAACAATGAGCAATTAGTCTAATAAAGTGAAATTGTTTTAATCCTTAAGGAATATTTCGGGTCTATATCCAAGGGCTGTCCCCAGCCAAGCAAATATAAAAATATAAAAAAGACTTACAGTAAAATGCGCGATTATTGAAGCTAAAAATTACAAATTGAAACAGTACTAGAATCATTACTTCAGGGAAATTCAACCATGACTCTAGGAAGTTTAACTCAGTCCTGGCTTCTATTTTTTTTTTTTTTTTTTTTTTTTTTTTTTGTATATTCAGTCACTCCTCGCTTTTGTTCCTAGAAGGTGCTTCTTTTTTTCTTTTCTTTCAGAATTTTCCCCCTAAAGTACTAAGTATTTCAAAATGTAAACAATTTTTTCCCTTGGCTCTCTCTTTGGTTTATTAATGCTTAAAAACCAGCATTTTCTACGATTTTTCTATTGCTTCTAGCAATACGACAATCAATCAGGTGATACAACCATTATGTTCAGTTGGGCTATTGAAAAAATATAGGCTAGTGGGAATATGTGAAAATTATGTAATAAAAATGACATTTTTAAATCAAAAGAAAGTAAGGATTCTATAAATAATTTCTTGGACCACATTTCCTTTCCATTTACGTAACTCAACAAATAAAAATATAGAAAAAACGGGTATAGCATTTAAAAAAAAAAACCAGCGAACAAAACAAAAAAAAGCAACAAGCTAAAAATAATAAAGAAATCCGTTTACTAAATTCAAAAGTAATAAAATAAGATTGGTCTTTTGCCACCCGTAGGCTGTACGTAAATAATTACGTATTATTTGAATATCTACGTAAATAATTTATTTACGTATAAACTACGGGTGGCAAAATCTATTTTATTATTTTTGAACTAAGCAAAAATTCAAGCATTCTATTGATATTTCAATAGTCCCCTGAAGGAATAAATATAACAGAATAGCGTAGCCTACTTGGTCTTTAAAAAATGTTTTTTTTGGTAAGTTAATTAACTAATAATCTGAAGCTTTAATTATGAATATTGCTAATTATATTAATATTAATGCAGAGCTTAGATTTATGGGAGCGTTTGTCTCTTGCTACAGGAATCAGGAAAGTTACACTTGTAGAGCTACATGGTGATGAATTTTTTCGCTCATTTTCTGCTGCTTTTCACACACATTCCTTATTTTCAAACTCGACACCCGCTAAGTGTACTACTGAAGTCTTTTTTATTGTAAAATTAAGTTTTCGGGTTTTCCTAGTTTTTAAGACAGGTATGGTTGTGTAAGTTTCCACCAATTTGAAGAATCCAATTTCAGTTTTAGTGTCCTTGGTACTTTAATTACTATGAAAGGTTAGTTTTCTTTTATATTTTTTTAAGCATTGAAGACAGTTTGACAGAGTTCCTTTCCGAAATATTTGTTATTGTTTTTCTATTTTCTATTCACTGACCGATATTCTTCACGCTATTGTTTTGCCCTTTTTGTTTTTTCAATTTTTTCTTCTTTTTTTTACATTCATAGCCTGTGGAAGCTGAATTTAAAGTGCTTTGATTTTGGATTAGTTTAGTCTAAACTAAGTTTGTGACTTTTAATGATTGGCATTTAGTCATTTTAGACTATTCCTGGAACGGTCAATGAACAACCATGAGTAAAAAGAATTATGCAATGTCCAATGGTTATAATCGAATGGGGTGGGAGCCAAAGGGCCCTGACCTGACACCTCCAAACCTACAGATTGAAATTCCTTTGATAGCTGTGATAAGTGTTACATGCATAACATTTGTGAAAGACTTGCTTAATTTATTCTTTTTTAGGATTTTAATATTGCGATATTAGCCTCATATTTGTAATCAACAAGCTCATAATCCTTAAATATTATATCAGATGAAGTAATTTGGTTGGCAGAGTTAAGGAAGTAGATAAAAAGGGTATGGCTACAAGGGGCTCATTTTAGGCCCTTCAAACATGCAGTTCAAGTCCTTTTGTGATTCATATTCCATCAAAGTGTAACACGTCCCCGTTTATCAATAGAGACGTATCTGCGCTGCTTCTGTTATGTGCGGGCTATTTCCTTTTGATTTAGTACACTTACTCCGGGACACTTACTAATCTCATCACCCGCAGAGGAACCGTTTTGGGCATTTCGACCGCTTTGATTAAAAAGCCATTCTTCATATTTTAATCAGATGCCATGAGTGGTTGGAAGGGAAGGCGTCAGGGGCGTTTAAGGGGTGTCAGGTGGTCTCCTGATCGGTTTTGGTCCTTAAAATGGGCACTAAAACTTGATATTCGACCAAACCACCCCTACCGCAGGTTTTTTACGATCACCCTCTCTATAGGAATGTTGCTTGGTGATGCTCAGATTTGCTGCACTCTGAGATCAGTTTATCTCTGCGGTAATGGGCTGCTTAGACAGTTTATTCATTTTTCAAATAATACGAATCATCTTTTTTTTGTTCTTATAGTACCATTATTTTTCGACTGTCTAAAGTTAATCTTCAATCTAAAAAATGAAGATAACGAAACAAAAAGTGTAATACAACGTAAAACGTTAGGAACGTTTAGGGAAATTATTATACGGTCCATAGATGAGATGAGACAAGATGAGATATACATTTATTAAAAAATAAAACAAACACTATTCGCCTTTCGCCTGCCAAGAAAGGCAATAAGCTTGAAAGGGCAAGCGAGGTTATCACTCTCAGCTAATTAAAACAACATTCATACCTTGCTACTCAACACACAAGAAATTTATCTGATGAAGGAATAAAGGAAAAAAGAGAGAAAGAGGAAAAGACAAGAAGTAGATAGAAAAAAAGCAAAAAAAAGCAAAGTAAATCGGAGAAATACCTTAAATAGAATGACAACCTGGAGTGGGCTTAACACCAAATTCACATCCCCTTCCCCCGAAAAAAAGGGAAAAGTTTTTACAAATGTGTAGTTTTAACTGTGCAATACCTACTAAAAATACTCAAAGCCCCCCCCCCCCACCTCCCCCAAATGGAATCCCCGTTATGAGCTAATCCAAATCCTAGCCAATCTCTACAGAAAAAAAGGTATTAATAAAAAGAAAATCAACATAAATGGAAACTCCTTAGAAGTAAATTACTATTACGAAATTATATAAAGTTGTAAAAGGAGAAGCAGAAAAAGTACCTGTGCAGAAGCAACTTGTTCTCCGTTTCTGCCAGTGATTCGAAGTCTTACTGTAGGTGCAGGCACTACAGCTGTTTCTTCTTTCAGTGCAGGTATTCTTCCACTAATCGCTAGTTCTAAGTTGCTTGATACTGTGTAATTCTTTAGAGTGTAAGAGCATCGCAAGGAAAGGCCAACATCTTGGGTAGTTACGATTTGGTCATGATTCTTAAAAGAACAAGATAAAGCTGAGCTGGGTAAAAAGTAATTTACTCAAGTAAATTAACATTAATTTTTTCATTATTTTTTGGTGGGTTTTGGATTAGACATTGCCCAAGCCCTGTAAATAATACGTGAAATGACATCAAAAGACTGCACAAGAGAAAAAAAAAAATCAATCTTTCAAATCACACTCTGGTCTTAAGGAGGTTTAAGAGCGTGGTAGCCCGACAATTGTTTGTGGTAAAATTTGCTATTTCGAAGTTTGAGACGATTACTCATTTTAATTTCTGCTCGTTTTAGATTGGGTAGTTACAATTTGGTCATGATTCTTAAAAGAACAAGATAAAGCTGAGTAAAACGAATTTACTTAGGTAAACTGGCGTTAATTTTTTTTTATTAATATTTCGTGGGTGATTTAATTAGGTAAACTGGCTTAAATTTTTTATTATTACTTCGTGGGCTTTGGTTATTTACCCTGTAAATAACATGTGAAGTGAGATCAAAGCACTGCAAAGCACTTTAAGAGCGTGGTAGCCCGACACTTGTTTGTGGTACAATTTGCTATTTCGAAGTTTGAGACGATTACTGATTTTAATTTCTGATCGTTTTAGATTGCTTTTTATTCATTCTTAGTAATTTCTATTCGTTTTATATGACTTATTGGATGGATTTATTTTTGCTCGCTGTAGGTTTTAATACGGCTAATTAAACTTTTTCAAATTAGTCAAAGACATATCTAACAGCAAAAGCAGCTTCAGAATATTTTCATTATGACAAGTACTAAGTTGTCATTATGACAAGTACTAAGTTGTCATTATGACAAGTACTAAGTTACCGCATCAAATTTGCACATTTTAAAGAACTTTCTACAGTGAGGTGGTGGTGGTCAAATTTAGAAAAAGTGTATTTTCTCAGCTATTTTTCGATTTATCATTTGGCAGAGAAAGTCTTGCAACAACTCAGTCGGGATTCCTCATAACTACACATGGGTGTCATTAAGGAGAGACCGGGGAGCGCCCGCCCCCCCCCCCCCCTCTGGCTGAATGATGTTGCCTTATTTTTATATTTTTGTTCTGAGATTTCTATTATATAGCATTAAAAGTGCCAATTAGAGGTGGTTTGCCCCCCTGGAATTCAGCTTATGGGCGCCCATGTTACTATAAACCCTATCTCCTGGAGTGCTTATACATTCTAATAACAACAATGTTTTGAAGATATAAGACTTTTTCTTTTACCTATATATTTTAGAGTTAGGGGGCATTTAAGCTTGCAGGAGAAAAGAAAAAGGCCATAAAAAAAAAGTTTATAGTTCCTGCTGTAGGCAATATTCGTGAATTGTATCAATGAGCAATTTTAGCTGACGTTTTCTTTACACTGAACTGGCGCTACCCTGCAGGTTCCACCGCTGCTGCTACTGCTTAGTCATAATCGTCAGCAATCATTTCCAGGGCTGTTGTTGCGTGGAAAAATTGCCAGAAAAAATTGCCGGTTGAATTTTTTTCAATCCAATTAATTGCTTAACAAAGCAACCAGATTTGCCTAACTTAGCAACTAATTACAATCACAGATATTGTTTATGTGTGAACATCTGCGTGAGCCAAGAGTAAATCCTTAAATGATGAAGTAGCATTTTTTTAAGAGGCCTATTGGTGATGTCTATTTACCGAAATAAACATACAAAGCTGTGACAATAAGCCAACTTATAGGGACTGCCAGATGTGTAAGTATATCACCATGTCATGATGTATATATAGATTATATTTCACAAGTTTCGGGGTACTACTGTATAATCTTTTGCAAGTTTTGGAAGCGACGAGCTGACTGTCAAATTTTGCAGCCATTTCAACTTAGTAATCCATTTTTTTTTTGTCTTTTCATTCTGGTTTGGCTTTCCATTAATATCCGTGGCAGGCGGAAAGCTGCCAGAACAATACTTGCTAGCTTGCAAACATTACTTAGAAAATCAATCCATGTTGCGAATGACGTGGAAAGTGTTACCAGCTAGTGGTTATTAGCGACGAATTATTACCCCGCAACTTAAAAACAACTATGATATTTAAAATAACTAATTTATTGGAAACCTCAGTCAATATGTTTGGTAATTTTCACTACATAGTCTTATAGACCATCTTCGCTTTCCATTGGATATTCACGATCGTCAATTTCGTCCGTTGAGACACAGCTTGTAACGCTAATCCCCTTTACATTTAACAATGGTTTACATGTACACAACGCAATGTTTGTTCAAATTGGCGACACCGGTTTTAGATCACTTTTAATTTTATTTCTATTGTAGATGTTAGCTACACTCTAATTTCTTATTGTGGATGTGTGTTCCTAGTATAAAAATAAGAGCTGAGAAAACTAGGGTCTTCTATTCAAAATGTTCGACAATGTTCATAGTTTGGACATAGAATGTGAGGGAGAAGAGGACCTAGGTTCTTTGCAAGGTCCAAAATATCAGGTTTTGGTTGATTTCAAAACCTTCGTATTTTAAAAATGTCTAAATATTCAGTTGGAAGAGCGACTAAAATTATCTTAGTAGGTTGTAATATTGTATATTCATCACCAATGGCTTTTTTAAGTGACCTTGAACATAGGTCAGAGGGACAAAGGGGAAATTTGAAAAGAAACTTCGGTTTTAGGAGGCCAAAACCATGTGAAAATAAAATTAGGGAAATGTTGGTTTTTTTCAGTTATGTTTGGTCAGAGCTTGGTAATTTTTTATTGCCTTTTCAGATGTCTGTATTATTTATGACATTTTTGGCTTTCTTCCCCCCTCCCCCAGCCCTTTTTATTCCGGAGCGTGTAGTTTGACTAAAAATACTTGCTTCCCTTTTCATCCCATTCGTGGACCAACTCATACAATCACTCGAATCTCGATTCACAAAGCACAAAGTTGTTCTGAAAGACCTCAGCGGAATCCTGCCGTCTTTTGTCGTAAAAGAGCCTATTGGCGATGTTAAAGACCTGATCAAGTTATATGCCTCAGATCTAACAAGCTCGGAGTCCACTATGAAGAGCTTCAACTATGGCGTGCTAAGTGGCTAAAAGTAGCTCCCTGTCTTTTTCAAAGACGGCAGTGCAGAGCCTGGCTGAGTGTGAGTGAGGAATATTTCCCAACGTCCATATGTTACTCCGCATTTTCTGTGTAATTCCCACTTCTACATCATGTGTTGAGAGGTCATTTTCTTCAAAGAAAAGGCTAAAAACCTATCTCCGCAGCCAAATAGATGAAGGCCGGCTAAATGGTTTGGCACTTTTGAATGTCCATCGAGATGTTTCTGTATCAGTGGATGAGATTCTGGAAAAGCTTCCTCTTGGCTCTGCTCGTAGGTTCCAATTTGCAATATAGGGTGAGTCTCTGTTTCTTGATATGTGTGCTTTTGGTGTTTGTAGATGTTATGTAATGTAATGTGCCTTTTATCTTCTGTTTGAAAGGATTTGCCCCCCCCCCCCGAAACAAATTCCTGCGTACGTGCTGGGGCAGGAGCACTTTTCTGTTCGTGGTGGGTACTGGTGAGATAAGAGAAGAATTTAATTGTGAATATTAGTCCCAGTATTTGGTGTTAAATCAGATAGGTCATGTTTGAACCTTGTTTTATTTTTATTCAATTTATATTTCTTATTCTTCAAATCTATATTATTTACAAATATTTTCTTGTACTAGCGTTAGCCTCAAGGGTATATTTAAGCTATTGGTATATTAAGGTTTGTGTAAGACTGAACTGAACCGTGGGCTTCAATTGGAGGGGATATTTACCTCCCCTAGATTTTTTCCCCTTCACGATATTTTTCGTCCCCTCTCCAAACTTTGAGCATACAATTTTTTGGGAATTTTCATTAAAATTTCATTTTTGTATTTCCATTTAAAGTTGGAAAAAAGAAACATATTACCCTCTCCCCCCCCCTGAGAGTTCGAGAAATTGCAAGCATTAGTTAAATATGTTTCAACGCTAAGGACAACTTGTTATATACAGGACATGTATTTGTTTGACTGTTCTTCTTTTGACATGTCGTCAAAAGACTTGTCGTTTTTCAAGGTTTTCTTCTTTGGCCTCAAACAAGTAGATAGTAAAAGCAGTAGTTATTACACTTACTTGGATCACAACTTCCGATACAAACTTCCCTGGCTCTTCCTGACTAACGGAACAGGAAGAATCTTGGTAGCCCAATTGGAGTTCAAATTCAAGAGACCTTGTCACATCATTAACACATGAATTCGGATTTAGTCGAGCATAAATCTTGCCATTAAAATTTCGACTTGCTTTAACTTTGACGATCATTTCACTGGCGCGACAATCAATTGTTACGTTGAAACACGATGTTATTTCGTATGTCGAAGACGAAGGGACATCAAGGTATGGTTCCTGGAAATGAATAGACACTTAAATATGTATCATTGGTAAATAAGTCAATCAAATATTAATGTAATTTACCTCAAAGCTGGACCAGAAACAAAGAAACGAGAACTAGCCAACAAAAGAATCATGATTAAGTAGACTCTTCCGAAAACAAAAAGTCAATAAGATGAATAAATAAGATAAATAAGTAAATCAAACATGAATGTACTTCAGTTAAAAGATGGACCAGAAAGTATGGGTAATTTATAAGAATAAGAACTTGCACTGTGTCGACAAAAAAAAACGATCAACACCATCTACCGTTTTGCGACACTTAACATTTTTTTCAGTCTAATAACAAGAAAAGTTAATCTAATCAGTGTAATTGATAGAATTGGGGTAGTATTAAGTGTCTGATCTCAGTTCCTGACAAAAAAAAACGATTAAAAAGCTTGAAAAAATGTCAAGTACTGTCAAACTCTAGATGGTGCTGAAAGTTTTTTTTTGCCGACACTAGCGCCAGTTTCCACTCTTATAAGTTACCCATAATCTTCATGCTGAACCAAAAACAAAAAAAAACGAGAAGAAAACAAAAGAAGTATATTTAAAACCAGCAAACAAAGAACCATCCTTAAAACCCTTGCAAAGAGGCAAAAATTAATATTGGATTACTGAAAGAAGCTCCTAGGTTCTTCTTTTCATGTTGTTACAGTCTGACCGCTTTACTGAAAACACAGAAAAAAAAAACATATAATGATTTATATTTCAGACCTTGAAACTTGCTCGTTCTAACAAGATCGTATATTTAGGTCTTTGGATATTACCAAAAGTGCAGAATGTAGTCCATTCTTATCTATCTCTATTCGGACTATTAAATCGTATATGAAATACACCCAAGTTATTGTTTTCGCATAATTTTTGTTATTGGAAAGCTATGACAAACAAAATTCGATACTTAATTCTGAAAATTTATAGAATTTAATTTTGTTTCATCAAATTAAAACTGACATTTTTTATATGCACGAATACCATGGTCTTAACATTCAGTCATTTTTCTCTGGAGGGGGGGGGGGGCAGTTATTAAAAAAAACAAAAAGGCAAATAATATGGTAAAGGTGAGAACGTACATGAAAAACTGTGGAAATTTCGGCATCTAGGGAAAAGTGGTTGCTGACCAAATCTCCTAACTTATAGCAAAATTTCCAATAGGAGGATCAGGGAGAATTTCCTTCCAAATCTGACTTCAATCTGAGAAATATTCATGGACCAAGGTTATTGCAATATGGGTGCTGCGGGGTGTTAGGTCGCTCGCGTCTTATTGTAAAACTATTTTGAGTCTAATATAAAGCTTAACATTCACATACTTAGCTGAAAAGAAGAAGGAAGAGTGGGGGAATTCCCCCCAAAAAATATATTTGTCCGAAAAGCTCGTCTTAAAAAACGTAAAAAATGATTGCCCTAAAACTCTTCAAGGATATTTCAACCCCCATCCCCCCCCTTGATAAATATTTTAAGGGATGTACTTTTTCAGGGATGATCGAAGCATCGTTAAAGCAAAAATAATCCTGAATTAAAAAACAAAACTGAAGGTGGGGGATGGGGTGAGGTTGCAGTCCTTTCACTTTTGAGAGAGCACTGAATCAAATGCAGCAACAAACTGCAATTGCCCTTTGCAACTTTTGTCAATAGAAACAAAAACTGTAAAAAACAAAGTTTGAGCTACAATATATGAATCAATAAAAATCGCTATTTATGTTGATTCTAAATATGCAAAAGACATTAATTTAAATCTGTTTATCAAAAGCTCTTAGTTTATGGAAATGTATCTAATTTTAGAACGATTGCAATGAAACATGTTATGAAATGAAATTTCTTGTTCTTCCAGAAAAGGTTGGTCACACATGCCTGTTGGGTTTTTCATAGGGGTAATCGTACCGAACCAGCAGCCCTAAATTATCGTTGGAGAGCTCACTCAAACGAAAATTTACAGATACCTAGTACCTTTTGAAGTAGCAAAAGAAACCAGAACACTTCAAAGTATGGATTCCTAAACATTTTGTCGTACAAAACAGCAATTTTTGGCCCATACTGGGCCGAAATACTATCGAGTAAAATTCTGAGAACTTTTTTGCCCTTCTTTTTCCTAGATTTTGAAAAATACATTCTTCTGGGTACTTCAATGAAAGAAACCCTCTTTCAGTGAAAAAGTTGCTTCCCCCTAGGTTTTGAAAAGTACACATTGTCTCCCCCTCTCCGATGTGTTCGTGAATCAACACCCATGCTACCCGTCTACAAACAGGTAATTTGTTGCCAAAACATTATTGTTCTTTTTAATTGCCACAAAAGTCACAGAAGTTCGTAGAGCTTTAGATTTACTTCCAAATGAGCACATTTTATTGCCAATTGAGCACAATTATCAATTATCAAATGAACACAATTGTCAATTGAAATATACCCAAAGTAGTGTAAGCTGTTAATGACAGGGCGAACACTGAAAAAAATGAATTATAACCCTCTAACTAAGGGGGCAAGTGCCTTAAATTCAACACCTATAGCTTCTTAGACATGTCAAATATAACAATAAGCATTTGATCCTCAATTTATGAAATAATTGGCCTCGTGATAGAGCAAACAAGTCCACATAAGCACTTTAAGAGCATGGCAAGAAGCAAGAACCTAAAAAGGGAAGTGGTTGTATATCCCTAGACTAAGGGGGCCATGGAGCTGAAACTTCGCACATAAAGTTCGTTAGACCTGAGCAAATCTAAAAATTGAACGCTTTATTTTCCAGAGTTATTCATTTCCGAAACGATTAGTTTTTCCAGTGTCACATGTCACATTCAAAATGCTAATGGCTAAAGTTCATTGACCTTAAACAGTAGTTTCAACTCGTTTAAACAGTTCCTTAAACAGTAGTTTTAGTTTTTAGCCAATTATTTATGCAGGTTTACAAGTAGAATCCAAAAATATAGGGGCTACATCTTTCTATCTCAAAAGATCAAGGACCTGAAATTCAGTAGGTAAAAGTAACTAGAAATACCATATATAGTAGTCAAACTTCGATATTCCAACTCTTTCCATTTCAGTCATAATTAGTGTTTGCCTCAGTGGTACTACAACTTGCAGTAACTCAAAATTTCTGTCGCACAAGTTTACACAAGTCATAACTGATTTTGAATTATCCCTTGCACAAGTTCGACGACAGCCTCTTCGATGCAACATCCCTTGCCTTCGATGGCAAAAAAAAATAAAACAAAAAAGGGCGTTTATGTCCTACTTTGGGTAAAATACTACTTCGGATGATTTTTTTTGCGTCCTAATGCTCGCAATTAAGAAGTTTTAAAATATAGAAAACTAAATTGTATCAGTTCTTATTCAGGATCAGTACAGAATGTTGCAACCAATTGCAATAAGCTATATCGAACGCAGGGATAGTAAATCTAGGATTTTCGCCCCTTCGTCAGTAATATGACGATTTTTTTCATGTCTAACTTCTTTTCAAAGTTTCATATATGAATAAGTAGTTCTCATTAGCATGTACAGAGAAAATTGTTAAGACATGGGCACCTGCAGGAGGGGGAAGTTGACGGGAGGGGGGGGGGGACCAGAAAACTCGCCTACACGAGCTCGTATATCAAGCTGAAAATGTTGCACCGCTTGACTAAACATGACACATCTTTATGAAAAAACCTTATTCTCAGACCTCCCCTGGAAAAATTTCATGTGGGAATCGATGTGTTTGGTGAGCCCAGAGCGCAAGGCCTCTTCTTCCTAAAAATTAAAATCATAAAATTATGAGAAAAATTCAAATGAATTTACTGAAAAATATGTGCATTGTCAGTTTAATATAAATATGCTGATATTTATTCCTTGAAATCTTAATTAATTTTTGTTTTCTTAAAGTTATAAGTGAAAATATTTAAAAGAATTTTGTTTCAGTAAAGTACAAATTATATTCTGGCTTTTAGAAAGCATAGGGTTTGGAACCCTACTCAGATTAATTTCTGCTCGTTTTGAGTTTGATTTATTGTAATTTCTGTTTGGTGTTGGGTTTCATTTATTTATGATACTGATTTGTGGTAGTTGTATGCTTGGTAGATTATTTGATTCTATTTTGTTCATTTTTGGTTTAATGGAGTTCTTTACTTTTTTTTGAAAAACTTATTTTGGCCAAAAATTTTTTTGATTAATTTCTGTTCGTCTTATATTGACATAGTCTTTTTCAGGGAAAGAGACAGAGCCTCTTCTGAAGTCAAACAACCATCCCTTCCCTAAAAGCCTTTAATACCCCCTGGGCATAACTTACAACCCTTGCCCGTAATCTCCAGGGTTTGTTTCAACCCCAAAAGCCTTGTTATATGACATTTAGACTATTTTGAATAGAATGGCTATCCCAAAATTTCTACTAGACGCATTTCGGGAAAATATGACGTGTGTGTAGGGGTGAGAGGGTAGCTGCCCTCTGATCACTTTGGCTCTTAAAAAGAGCACTAGAGCGTCTGATTGCTAATCCAATGAGTCCCCTTTGAAGTTTATATGACCAAACTTTCTATAAAAACCCTGTATGTCCCCAGGGCACAACTTGCAACCCTTGCCCTGAGGGCTGGGGGGATTTTTATCCTCAAGGACATATATTCCAGACCTTTATGATAGGATTAACAAAATGGCTATATCAAAATTTTGATTGGAAGTGTTTGGGGAAATGATAGGCGTGGAGGGAGACATTTGCCCTCTGATCACTTTCGACTAACAAACAAGGCACTAGTCCTATCAATTTTCAATTGAATGAGCCCTTTTTGAAGCTTCTACGACAAAACTTTCTATAAAAACGTTATATGCCCCAAGGGCATAACTTACAACCTTAGCCGTGAGGGCTGTTGGGAGTTGTCAAACTCGAAAACATAATTTATGGGCCCTTCAACTATGTTCAACAAAATTAATATATCAAAATGTTGATCGGAAGTGTTTGGGAAAATGATGGGTATGGGGGGGGGCATTCACCTTCCGATCGCTTTTCACTATTAATAAGGGCACTAGCCCTCTCAATTCCCAATTGAATGAGTCATTTTTGAAGCTTCTGCGACAACGCTGGCAAAGACCTAATTTCCAGAACTTTCAGTTACGTTTAACAAAATGTCTATCTCAAAATTTTGATTGAACGTGTTTGGGGAAATGGTAGCTTGAGAGGGACGTTATTTGCCCTCCAATCACTTTCAACTGTTAAATAGGGCACTAGCGCTTTCAATTTCCAATCGAATGAGCCCTTTTTGAAGTTTCGACGATAACGCTTTCTATAAAACCTTTTATGCCCCCAGGACATTCTTACAACCCTTGCGCTGTGGGCTCTGGGGGGAGTGCCATTCTCAAAGACATAATTTCTGGACTTTTCAACTACGTTGAACAAAATGGCTATCTCAAAATTTTTATTGGATATTTTTGGGGAAATAGTGGGCGTGGGAGGGGTGTTAGTTTTCCTCCAATCACTTTTGACTATTAAAAAGGGAACTAGCCCTTCGAAGTTTCTATAACGACGCTCTATAAAAACCTTATATGCCCCCAGGGCATAACTTACAACACTTGCCCTGAGGGGTGTGGGAGGGGGAGGGGGTTTATCATCCTCAAAGACATAATATCCAGAACTTGCAACAACGTTCAAAAAAATGGCTAGCTCAAATTTTGATTGGATGTGTTTGGGAAAATGGTGGGTGTGAGAGGGGATTAGTTGCCCTCAAATCAGTTTCGACTAGCCTATTAAAAAGGGCACTAGCTCTTTCAATTTCCAATTGAATGAGCCTTTTTGAAGTTTCTACGACAACACTTTCTATAAAAAACTTTATATACCCCCAAGGCATAGCTTGCAACCTTAACCTAGAGGGCTCTGGGGGGAGTGTCATCCTCAAAGACCTAATTTCAAAACTTTCATCTACGTTGAACAAAATAGCTATCTCAAAATGTTGATTGGATGTGCTTGGGGAAATGATGAGCTTGAGAGGGGGGCTAGTTATCCTCAAATCACTTTCGACTATTAAAAAGGGCACTAGCCATTTAAATTTCCAATAGAATGAGCCATTTCTGAAGTTTTTACGACAACTTTTTCTATAAGAACTTTATATGCCCCCAGGGCATAATTTAAAACCCTTGCCCTGAGGGATGTGTGGGGGGGGGCTATTATCCTTGAAGACCTAATTTCCGAAACTTTAAACTACGTTGAAAAAAATGGCTATCTAAAAATTTTGATTCTATGTGTTTGGGGAAAAGGTGGGCGTTAGAGGGGGTTTAGTTGCCCTCCAATCACTTTCGACTATTAAAAAGGACACTATCCCTTTGAATTTACAATAGAGTATGCCCTTTTTCAAGTTCCTATGACAAAGCTTTCAATACAAACCTTATTTGCCCCAGGGTATTACTTATAACCCTTGCCCTGAGGGTTCTGAGGGGGTTATCATCCTCAAAGACCTAATTTCCAGAACTTTCAACTGCGTTGGACAAAATGGCTATCTCAAAATTTTAATTGGATGTGTTCGGATAAATGGTGGGCACAGAAGGGGTGTTGCCTTCCAATCACTTTTGGCTATCAAAAAGGGCACTAGCCATTTCAATTTCCAGTCGAATGAGCCCCTTTTGAAGTTTCTACGACAACGCTTTCTATGGAAACCTTATATGCCCGCAGAGTATAATTATAAACCTTGCCCTGAGGGCTGTGGGGGGTTGTCATCCTCAAATACCCAATTTTCAGAACTTTCAACTGCGTTGAACAAAATGGCTATCTCAAAATTCTGATTGGATGTGTTTGGGGAAAAGGTGGGCGTTAGAGGGGGTTAGTTGCCCTCCAATCGCTTTCGACTATTAAAAAGGGCACTAGCCCTTTGAATTCCAATCGAATGAGCCTTTTTTGAAGTTTTTACGACATCGCTCTCTATGAAAATCTTATATACCCCCAGGACATAACTTACAATCTTTGCCCTGAGGGCTGTGGGGGAGTTTCCTCCTTATAACATAATTTCTATCTGGAAATCAACTACACTGAACAAAATGGCTATCTCAAAATTTTGATTGGATGTATTTGGTGAAATGGTGGGCGTGGAAGGGGTGGTAGCTGCCTTCCAATCACTTTCGACTATTAAAAAGGGCACTAGCCATTAGAATTTCCAATCGAATGAGCCCTTTTCAAAGTTTCTACGACAACTCCTTCGATACGAAGTGCCCTGGTCTAACCCCCCCCCCCAAAAAAAAAAAATAATAATATATTGTGCCAACATCGTTCTTAACTTAGGCAGCGCGTTTGCCCTGCCTATGATTAATCGCATAACAATTTATTATACATGCAGTGATCATGAAGTATAATATAGTATGAAAATCATGTAATCGTTAGATATTCACAGAATAGCTGGTAATAACGGGGCGTAATGCATAGCAGCAAACAGGATCCTACCTTAATATGACTTAGGGTATTCATGGAATGATGACTGATTCGGCATACTTTTTCAGCAATGTCACCGTAATCAAAACTGTGGCACCGGAAATTCCCGTCGAGACACAGCTTCTTGCAGTCTTCGAAGCTTTCAATATCCTGCAAATAAGAGGTGAAAATGAACACTGATCGTTTATGGATCTGATTTATGGTCATAACTGTTAAAGACTCTTAAGCCCCGTCTTATTGGTGTAATAAGGGTCATAAAAAATTCTAAATAGTACTTATGTATTATACGAGAATCACTTGAGAAGTGAAATTTGGTTAATGCTAGTGAAATAAAACAAAATATGATGAAAATATAATACTTTATTAGCAAAATTGTGAAAACTACAACTTTGAATTATGTGCCCAGATCGCAGAAATGTCCTTCAGAATCGTGTTAAAATAAGCTCTGCCTTCTGCCTTTACTGCCGCCTAACCAAACCTCTTATCCTGGAAAAATGTAACTGCCTGTTCTACGGTCCTTGGCAAATCCCAGATCTTAATTTGAACATTCATGGTGAGATACTATATTCTATCACTATGCATAGCAAACTAACCGGTTATTGTTCTATCTGATCTTTGCGATCCAAATTCTTGTATAATATACAAGTACCTTCTAAACTTCAGGAAGTTTATACATAGGTTGAGGAGAGTAAATATTACCTTGTTTTAGTTCACGTTTGACGATTGAAAGAGACCGAGCCTTTTTTCCCTTGATGTTCTCAGTAGGGTAAGAAGTTCCATTTCTATGGGGCCCCCGTACCAAACAGGTTTTTAGTATGTTAACTTATACTTTGAGGACTTTATGTTCCATCCTGTTTTATTTGCGGCCTACAGGTCATGACACAATTTCAAAGTTCACGGCCTTTTTGGTGATAAGCCCAAAAAACCAGCACGTCTTGTTTCATTGTTATACAATTATTTTTGTATATATTTAGACTCCATATTTGATTCTCCATCAGTTTCGAATCGTTTATACTCGAGATAGCATTTTTTGTAATTACATAGAAAAATGGATAATTCTATGCAATTTTTGGTGAGTAAAAATATTCTCATTATTAAAAAGAAATTATCATTAAGTTAAGCCTCTAATTCTCTTATAGGTTGAAATTTACGGTGTGATTTTTTATCGGGATCAATAGGTCTTTTAGATGTTTTTTTTGAAAAAAAAAGTGCTCAGCTTTCGATCGGTAAATTGGGATTAGAATAAAATGTTGATTCTTTTAATGTATTAATTGTTACAAGACCCTTTTCTTAGGGGTGTTTTTGAAAATACTTCCAGGCCAGTCTGCAAAAAAAAAAAAAAAGTCTTGTCATTAAGTTAAGGAAGAAATTCTTTCCTTATTCTTTCCTTGTGGTTACCTCTTATAAAAATATATTAATTGTTACAAAAGCTTCCTTTTTATCAAGATCAGTGGCTTTTTTTAGGAATGTTTTTGAAAATACTTCCAGGCCAGTCTGCATTTACGGTGTGATTTTTTTATCAAGATCAGTGGCCTTTTTAGGGATGTTTTTGAAAAAAGTGCTTAGCTTTCGATCGGTAAATTGGGATTAGAATAAAATGTTGATTCTTTTAATGTATTAATTGTTACAAAAGCTTCCTTTTTATTACAGTGTGGAGCAGTTTATTAAAGGCCTTCCATTATTACAGGAGGGGGGGGGGGAGCAGTTTATAAAAGGTCCTCCATCCCACTATCAAAACCCCTGATTTTGAAATCAAGATGTCTAACATAAACTGAATTATTTTCCAAAAACCCAAAAATGCATTTTTGCTACATGCTAAATTTTTTTTTTTTTTTTTAAAGGAAGAAGAGACTTGCAATAATCCTCCTTCTGAGAAAAAAGCAAAATATGGCGAACCTTCATTAATACGGACTACAAGGGCATCTGTTATCAAATTCGCTAGAAAAGTTACACACGATCATGCATCAAGCACTCAACTTATAGTGACAGAACCCTCTGACTCCCGCGTTGGCTCCATGGCAAACCCCCCTCAAGTATTACAAAGGAGTTCAGATATAGAAGACCAGTTAGAATTTGTAAGTATATACATATTTTTTTTTCTATCCCTATTTTCAAAAAATAAGACAAAATTTTCTCAGACGCATAGCTTTTTAAAAACTTAAAATTTGTTTTTAAGCTATTTAATTTTCTTTCATTAACCAAATTAGCGATATATAAAGGAGTGCTTATCATGCGTTTCTATAACGAAAAAAAAAAACCTTACCTCGTAACTTATAACTAAGATGCATTCTAATGCAATATTCCTTTTAGACAAAAAAACTAACTATTTGAAAAAAAAAAAACGAAAAGCGAAAAAACAATTGCCACTATACAGTTAACGCACACTTTTAGACTGGTATTTTTGTCCCTAATGCATTTGAATACATCCGCTATACTTATCAGATCTACCACTGCTTTTAATCCGACTTGAATTCTAAGTAGGGTCGCATGCAAATTGGACTTTAAATAGCAAGATGTACATCTTCAATAAGCAATTTACACAGGGAAAAAGGTTTTTTGACAATTTCCAAAATATGTCATCGCAGCAATGTTAAGAAACATTATTTGGATGAAGCTGTTTTTGGCCATTTCATTGAAACACTTAGGTGTTTTCAAGAAAAGAATTTGAGACTATTCTATTTGAACAGTGTTGTGAAATCCGATACCCCTCCAACTCGGAAAGGGTATCGATCCTCCTACCTCGAAGGAAGCCCCCCCGGTTCCCAAGGGTTCTCCCTGGGAGGGGTTTGGGGGGGGGGGAGGGGGGGCTCTAAAAAGGGGGCCATTCAACATTTTAATTGTTGATATGGACGGAGAAAAAAGTTCTTCTCTCTTACAAGTATTTATTTAGCCCAGGTCGAAAAAATCCATCGGCAAAAGACAGAGGAAAATACGGATTATTGAGAAGGTGGCACCACCAAGCTCCGACATATGGAGTTCGTTTCCTTTAACTGAAGCCGAGGAGCAACTGCTCGTACAACATACCGCGTCGGTTGAACGATGGTCAAATTTCATCGACAGTTATAATGAAGAGGCTCAAAGAATCGAATTGGACTCATATTTTGCGTTTTTATTTTAAAAAAAATTGGAATAAAACCATTAATTTTTTCTATCATTCTCTTGTTCGAACTTACCCTTCTAATAAGAATAGGACTACATTTTCCCGACAAAAAAAAATATTTTTTTTTTTTAACATGTTCAGTTGACATTATGAAAGACATAAGGCAATGTAACTTTTTTTTTCTTCTTTTAATTGTTCAGGTGGTGGGACAATGACTATGAGAAATTGACAAAATTTTATTAACTATAAAAAAAAAATAATGATTATTTTACATAAAAAATAAAAAAAACTTTTTTTTCTACAGATTAAAAATATAGCACCCCCAGCGGCAGCACTATTGAGTGATGATGCAAGTATATTTACAGAACCAATTCTGTCACCACCAGCAGAGTTCAGGGATGAACCTACACTGGTTCTAGAGAATATGGAGTGGCATGAGGGATTCCTTAATGATGTTTTTGGGGAAATGGCCGGCCTGGAGGACTTAACTTGTGATATTGACATGGTTGAGGACCCAGAGTGGGCAGATAGTTTCATGCGCGAATATTTAGATGATGCTACAAGTAAATCTGAACTGGGTCCTCATAATGAAATTCCATCAGAGGACAATACAGGCTGGCTTGACCAATTGTCCCCAAACACCTTAGAATATGTACTAGGGGACCTCATGTCACAACCCTCCAATGTGATTGAACAAACAGGGTCAGGACATCAAAACAGTACTACGTCCCCGGAATTGCCTGATTTTTATCTGTTAGAATCTGCTCTAGGTCATTTGCAAACATACAGGGTAGATTTTAGCCTTCCCGAGGAAAACGCTGGCATTATTTTAACTGACCCCGTGAAAAATCTCCATAGCTATATCGACAAAATTCGAGCACTTATTGATATTCAGATCCAGAAATGGGGAGGTCAGGGGGGAATTAAAGCATCAGTGAACCAAAAAGTTTTTTTACAAAAGGGGACATCTGGGGACATTTTTTATTTTCATTTTTCGACGGGGAACCAGACTTTTTACCCAGGTCTAAACGAATTTGAAGACAACTTTTTCAACTGGGTAAATAAACTAATTTCAACTTTGGATACATTTAGCGAGAGAGGGAGTGGTTCCACCATTTTATACATTGAACGAATGGATCTGAATCTCAGTAGATTTAAAAAAAACTTTATTTTAAGGGGAGGGCGAGGTAAAAGAATAAAATGCCACCCTGATTTGTCGGCTACCAAAGGAGTTCAGGGTTTTAATTTTGACACTGGACTTCAATGCTTTAAGTATGCGTTTTTAGCGGCGGCCCATAAGACATTAAAAGATGAATCATCAATGAAAAATCTCGACAAACTTGCACGTAACGGCGGGGAAAAATTTCCCTAAAGTAAATTTTGATTGTTTAGAGGGAAAATATCCGGTGTCCTTTAAAGAAATAAGCATATTCGAGAAAGCAAATGAAAATCTTGGGGTGGGGGTAGTTGTTCTCCAGTACGACACTGAATTTGTAGATGGGGGGAAAAAACCGAATAAAAAAGGGGTTTTGTACTCAGTGAGGACACCGAGGGTGGAAAATGTTACAAATTTTGTATGGGTTATTTACCAGCCTCCCAAAGATGTAAATTCTTATGGTCATTTTTTCCCCGTTACGGCGATAAGTCGACTCCTCTGTCAAGGCGTTCAGAAAGGTGAACGTTTCTATTGCCCCATGTGCCTCTCCCCATTTAGATCCGAGCGAACGTTTTCAGATCACATGGGGCATTGCAAAATTCACGGAAATCAGAGAATAGAAATGCCGGCAGAAGGCAAAGACATTTTACAATTTAAAAATTTTCAAAATTCTCTTCTGCAATCTGATAAAATGTCTTTGGATTGTGAAACAAGACTGGTTGAGGTATCAGACCCATCAAGGCCAAATATAGTCAAGGAACACAAACTAGTTGCGTGTTCCTACGCACATGCCCGTCGCGACGCCAACAATAAAATGCTATTGGAAGAGTTTTTTTTAACTATGGACGAGGAGGGCAGTATGGAAAAGCTATTGGTTTCTTTAATAAAAACAGCAAACAGGGCAATTTCACGATTACGTCATACTAATTATCCGATGACATTGTCGGATAAAGAGCAACTGGCGTTGGAAAAGGGAACAATTTGCTGGGTGTGTAGGGGTGCCCTTGCCCCAAAAGACGCGGTGCAGGACCACAATCACCTTATTGACCCCAATTCAACGGGAAAAAGTAACTTTCGGGGGTGGGCTCACAATTCGTGTAATTTAAAAATTAAACAACAACTTTTTCTACCGGTTTTTATACATAACTCTAACTACGATCTGAAGTTTGTGCTACCTGCATTGGCACATCTTCAAAGAAATCGAACAGTGGATGATGATGCATGGGTGATAGACAGCTTTACGTACAAAATCATACCTAAGTCATCGGAAAAGTTGCTTGTTTTGGAATTTATGTGGAAATTTGTTGAAGCCGATGTTGAGTACACGAATAAAATTCGCTTTTTAGATTCCTACAGTTTTTTTTCCCAAATCATTGAGCGAATTAATTCAAGTGCAGAAAAACGATGACGGCAGCAATGCTTTCCCCCTTCTCAAGCAACGATTTCCAAATGATTTATATGATTTGTTAACGGTCAAGGGCATCTATCCTTATGACTTTTATTGTTCCATGTCGAGATTCGCCGAGGAGGCTATTCCTTGTATTGAATCGTTTTACGACAGTCTTCACGATCGTAGTTGCACCCCCGAGGAATACAGTTTTGCTAAAAAAGTTTGGGCAGCGGGAGGGTGTAAAAATGGATTTGACTACTGCAAGCTGTATTTGTCGAGTGACGTGTTAACTTTGTTAGACATTATGTGTAAAAATACGGATAAAATCTATGAGGAGTTTAATCTTGATTTGGGGTATTATTTTTCTTCGCCTCATCTAGTGATGGACCTCATCCTGAAAATTAGTGGGGAAAAAATCGGGCTGATCACTGACATTGATCAGCACCTGTTCATCGAGAGGTCAATGAGGGGGGGTTTTGTTTTTCACGGAGACCGTATCTTGGAAACTGATCCTACGGGGGAGAAGACGGGGACAAAATCAAATGCAGTTTTCCTCGATATGAATTCTCTCTACCCCTCGGCCATGTCCCATTATGCACTACCTTGCGGCGACTATAAATGGCTCAATGACCCTCAAGCTCCCCATTTCCCCAACATTGACAGTGGTGTTGAGGAGAATGGACCGGTTGGATGGTTTTTTGAAATTGATGGAGAGATACCAGTCGAGCTTCACGATTCGGTAAAGGATTTTGTTTTCCCGTGTATCAATAGACCTGTGACTAAGGACTCTTTGAGTCCTCGCAATAGGCGTTTAGTCGAGGTGGACGGATTGCATTGGGCGCCTTCAAAACAAAAACTTATTGCTGACCTTCTGCCGAAAAAAAACATAGTTGTACATCATGTAGCGTTAAAATGGATGTGTAACAATGGTTTCAACGTCACAAAGGTTCACCGAGCACTCGAGTTTAGTCAAAAGCCCTATTTGAAAACGTTTGTTGACACTTTTGTCAGCAAACGTTCTGCAGCAAAGACGAAAGCTGAAAAAGAAATTTATAAACTCATTTTGAATTCAGCTTTCGGCAAAATGTGTGAGAGTGTTCGTAATAGGAATCGTTGCGACGTTGTGACCGATCCAGAACAATGTGCTCGAATTATTGCCGATCCCAATTACACTTCCTTTACAATCATTGGCCCGGACATGGTACTTTTGAATAGGAAAAAAAGACGCATTGTCCTGAATAAAAATATTGCAGCAGGCAGTGCTATCTTGGAGATCTCAAAAAAGCTCATGTTGGAATTCTACTACAATGTGGCTAGGGTACAGTGGCCGGAAAAGGGGCAAGTAGAGGTCTGCTACGGTGACACGGATTCTCTACTGCTCAAAGTAAAAACATCAAATCTAATTGATGATTTGGCGCACGGTGAAATTATCAGCTCACGGATGGACTACACCAATTGGAGTGTTGGTCTTTACCCTGAGCTAGTAAAACGTCGGGCGCCCAATCAACTTTTATTTTTAAAATCTGAAACGGGTAGCGACTTGATTTCCCGTGGTATGTTTGTAGGTCCGAAGGTGTACTTTATACAGACACACGACGAGGAAATCAAGAAACGTTGCAAAGGAGTACCCACGCGCTATGTGGACAAGAATTTCAATATGGACATTTATAGGAATTGTATTACTGAAAATACAATTCCACGAGCCAAATTGTTGGCAATTCGTTCATTGAAGTACAAGAACTATACTGTAAATGTAGAGAAAATAGCCATGAGTACCATTTCCGACAAGGTCTATGTTTGTCAAGATGGTGTGACCACCCTCCCCCTTGGTCACTATTTAACTTCAGACCGGACCGAATGTATTGCCCACCGTGAAAGTCTCGGTTTAAATAAAGTCCTGTAACTAATTTCCTAAAAACCTTTGGGGGGGGGGGCCTCGCGGCCCGGGGGGGGGGGCCTCGCGGCCCGGGGGGGGGGGGGCGGCCGCCGCCAGCGCGGGAGGCGCACCGTCACCAAAGTTATCTCTTTTTTGGACTTAGAGCAGATTTTTTTTTTCAAGTGCCATCTCTAATTTAACATTTTTTTTCTCTGTAAAAAAAAAAAAAAAAAAAAAAATGTTTTTTCTCTCTGTGTGCATGTAAATGTTGTTGTTGTATTTTATTATTATAAATAAATTAAAAAAAAAAGTGTATTTTTTTTCAAGTGCTCTCTCTCTAATTTAATGTTTTTTTTTTCTCTGTAAACAAAGTGTTTTTTATCTGTGTGTACCTATGTAAATGTTGTTGTTGTTGTTGTATTTTTTTATTATGAATAAATTTAAAAAAAAGTGTATTTTTTCAATGTATTGTTACTTTTTTATCTGCATATAATAAAAGAAAAAAATATGATTCTTTGTCTTTTGTCTTTGTCTTCTGGAAGAACAGAGTAGTAGGGGAAAAAAAAAATTATTTAGTCATTAGACAATTAGGGTCTACAGTTAGTTGTTCTCCAGGTGAACTGTTGAAAGGAACATGTATCAATTTAAAACACCATTCAGATCGTTTCTGTGTGGGCCCTCAATGTCGGGCAAAACAACACTCTTAACTAAAATAATTAAAAATTGTGATAAAATGTTTGCGGAAAAGCCGAAAAAAATCTACTATTGCTATAGTATTTGGCAGGAGTCGTACAATAAAATAAAAGCAATTGCTGCCATGGGATCGATGCAGATACAGTTCATACAGGGACTTGATGTTTTCAACATTGTTGAACCAAACTCTTGGCTGATCATTGACGATCTGGCTGAATCCATTGAACAATGGTCCCAGCAAATGTTGCAATTGTTCACTGTTCGCTCTCATCATGAACAGATTTCCGTTACTCTGGTTCTACACAATCTCTTTCATCAGAGCAAATGTATGCGAACACTTGCTTTGAACTGTACCTACTATATCATCTACAGAGTTGTTCGTGATTCTAGCTCGCTAATAACCCTCAATAAACAAATCTATCCAGGTGCCCCTAAATTTCTACTCTCAGCATACAATCAGGCAACTAATAAACCCCACGGTTATATCCTGCTGGATCTTAATCAAAATACACCCGAGGATCTGCGTGTTGTCACAGATATTTTCGACAATGAAATTACAGTATATCTCCCGGTGAACACTAAAAAGACCTATTAGTCGCTATCATGACACTGAAGAAACTACATGAAAATAGACACTTGTTTTCAGTTCTAAGCACTTCAAAACCTCAGCTTAGAAAAGCAATACTCAAACATGGTATTGACAATGATTTCATTAATCTAATATCTGAACTTTGTTTAAATTTGACCGAGGGTAATGTTCAACTACCAGAAGTAGTTAAGCAACAGGCAAAGCAACATCGTTCCATTGTACGTACATTGGCCTCTAAAAAGAAAGGAAAGAATTTTAAAAGGAAACGACTTCTTCAGGCGGGCGGTAGCTTTTTCACACTTTTACTGCCAATAATTGCAGGACTTGTAAACAGTTTTCTCTAGTGAGAATGGCAAAACCCTATAAATTGACTCCAATAGAACTCGCTCTCTCACCCGTCGAACACTTTGAGGACAATCTGAGTAAATTCCTCGACAATGAAACTATTGATGATGATAAAAAACTGATTTTACTTCAAGATGCACTTCGCCGAGTGGACAAACACTATCGATCAAAGCCCACTGCTGCTGCTGATCCCAAAAAAGAATCATCTCCTCAAGAGTCTCCTGCTGCTGCTGCTGGAACACAATTAAAGAAGGAGGAATTGGATTCAATTGTATTGAAAGTTGGAAATCTAATGCCCCACTCATATCGTGAACAAAGTAAACGACTCCTAATCTATCTCTTGGAAAGTGATCAAATTCAAGTTGAGAGCAATGGGGAAAGGATTATAATTCAGGGCAAGAGCTATAATCTACTTGATTTAATGTATGACATGGTTACAAATCGTAAAGGACTATTATCATTTGACACTCGTCTATACAACTTTCTAAATACATTAAACTTCCCCAAAAGTCTTATTGGCAATAGACAAATTCTAAAAAAATTAAATGAACGTGCATCATCAACATTAAAAGATGAACTTGAAGCAGAAGAAGATTTTAAATCAATTTTGGAAAATACTAGCACACCACTGATAGCTAGACAAAAGCGAAGACGTATCAAGTCAACGTCTCCGTCACCAGCAGCAGCCAGTATACAAAAGGGTAGCGGACGTTACACAACGTGTTTACGTTCGAAATGGCTGAAGTTCTGAAAGGTGTTTATGAAAATATTGGCGAGGCGGGGAGTTTAAGTTCCCCCACAACTCTTTCCAAAGTCACGGGTGTTCGCACTAAAAGTGTACAAGACTATCTACAAAATGAACCAAGTTACACTCTGCATAGAAATCATAGACTTCGTGCCAATCAATATCGAAAAACTAAAGCCTTTTACCCATTGGATATAATGCAAGCAGATCTCCTGACTCTAGATGAGCTTCAAAGACGTCACAATACACCGTACAAGTACATTCTACTTGCAATCAGTGTTTTTAGTCGCTATGCATATGCAATTCCATTGCGATCAAAGAGAGGTGTTGAAGTTGCTCAGGCCATTGAAAGTATTCTCGAAAAGGATTCATATAAAAAAATTCAAACGGATCGCGGTAGTGAATTTGTTAATCCTCATGTTGCAAAAGTACTAGAGAAATATAGTACACTGCTCTATCATAGTCACAGTCCTATAAAGGCTGCATTGGCCGAACGATTGATAAGAACTATTCGACTTTTAATTTCAAGATATTGTACATTGAAAAATACACCAGCTTTTATTCATGATCTAGATAAAATCATGTTGATTTATAATCAACGACCTCATCGCTCATTGTCCAACTCTACACCAACGGAAGTTCATCATTCGGATCATAATACAATTGACACCTTTCTTAAACAATATTCCAATGAATCAAAGGCCAAGAAGAAGAAGAAAAATAAATTCAAGGTTGGTGATACTGTTCGAATTAATAGAACAACTAATGTTTTTGAAAAGGGGAATTACTTGTGGTCCACTGAACTTTTTAAAGTGGCAAAAATCCTAGACACTAAACCCATAACTTATCGCCTGCGTGATACCAAAGATGAAGAGATTCTCGGCGGCTTTTATGACTATGAATTGCAAAAAGTTAAAAATGCTAGTGAAATCTATCAAATTGAAAAGATATTAAAGACACGTACTCGCGGGGGTAAGAAACAGTTACTTGTTCGCTGGCTAGGATACAACTCTGATTTTGATTCTTGGATTGGTGTTGAAGATATTGACAATGCCCAATGATTTCTATGTAACTTTCATGTCCAACGTTTCCGATCCTCTCTACAATGACTTGAATACGACAAGTGATTTTTGGACAAAACTCTCACCCGCCATCAAATTTGACGGTGCATATGAAGTGGCCCTTGTCGACTGTATCCTCAAAAATACCTATGACATCCTGAGAAAGGATCGTAAATATGAAATAAAAATACGACCGTTTGAATTCGGTGATGAAGGTGCAATGGCAACTTTTGACTCTAATCAGTACCCTATTGCTAACATCCCCTACAGGGAATACAATAACATGCATGAACTGTGTCGAGTTATCAACAAAAAAATTGCAAGTCGAAAAAAAGGTGGTTTCACTTTCAATTACTCGACAGAACAAAGGAGAATTTATATTACCAATCCATTTGAGAATGAAAGAATTTTCCTCAATGAGAATTTACGTGAGGTTCTTGGTTTTAAAAAACGTATTATTAGGACAGAAAATTTCAGTGGTAGTGACCAAGTTATCTATGCAGACTATGCACCCAGCTTCTCCACGGACACTTGTATATTTCTCTACGCTTCATTTGTGGAAACATCTCGGGTTGGTAATTCAAATGTTCCCCTCCTACGAGTTCTTGAACGAAAAACCAATCAAGAACATGTTCACCACTACAATATAAAGCATCTTCAGTATATTCCCGTAAACACTTCCTATTTGGAACTCTGTCAGTTAACACTAAGAACCGAATTAGGTGATCCAATAGCAATTTCAAAAGGCCTAGCAGTGATTACATGTCATTTTCGACCTATTGTCAACGACGGTACAATCACCTAAAAAATGAACAATAGAAGAATTCCATTTGTCTGTCCCGATATTGACTGTTATGTTGGTGCTTTGAGTCCACGTCAAATAGGCAATGGATTGGACTACTACAAGGGGCGTACTACAATGTCTGGCTATGGTCTTGGTAGCTGGTTTGCTAGGCTATTTCGTTCTGCACTACCCCTTGCCAGAAAATATCTTGTACCTGCTGCATCAAATTTTGCTGCCTCCACACTACAGGACTGGGGGTCGGGCAAGAATTTCAAGGAGAGTGTTAAAGAAAATATTAGATCTTCAGCAAGAGCCGTTGGCGAACAATTAAAATCTCGACAAAATGGGGAGGGATTGAAAAGGATGCGTTCGCGTCATTCACTCATCAGTCTCCACCCAGGCAGGAAGCAAAGGACATCAACAAGGACTTTGAGAAATAAAACAACAAAGACCAATAAGCAGCAGAAGAAGAAGAAGAAAAAGATCGTTAGATCAAAGAAGGATTTCTTCTCTTAAGATGACTTATCTCCCTCACAAGGAATCATATCCATCAATCACTTCCTCATTGAATCTATTCAATGCTGAAAATGTTGATGTCAGTGTCAAGTATGGGTACTATGAACAATTTCATCCCCAACAGCCCCTCTCGGAAAATATACACTTTCAAATATTTTCCAATGAAGACTATTTCATTGATTTGTCGTCAACATTTATTGATTTAAATATTGTGGTGAAGAAAAAGTCAGATAATACAACTCCAAATGCCGGCGATGGTCTCTCCTATGAAAACTGTATTCTACACAACCTATTCAAACAAATTAATGTATTTATTAATGGTACATTGGTGAGCACCAGCAATAATTTATCCAACTATGCAAGCTACATACAATTTATGATGATGACGCCAAAGGCGTACAAGGAGATGAGAGGACAATCATTGGGCTATGAATATCGAACAGGTGTTGATACTGACGGTGAGTTGACCACTGCAGTGACCCAGGAGTATCATCTAGTTGGAAAATTAAATCATGAGATATTCAATGTATCCCAATGGCTACCCCCCAATGTCAAGATTGACATAAAGTTACAGATGGCCCCATCGAATTTCATTCTGAGAAAAACACTTCCTGCAGCACCCGATGCAAATGTTATTATCACATCGGCAATTCTCCACGTCCGAAAACAACAAGTTATGAGCTCTGTTGCATTGGCAGTGGAAAAGCTAAGAGCCAATGGTAACAACATTAAACTTCTTGTCCCCCATACAATCACCAATCAACGTCACATTGCCACCGGTTCTCGTAGCTATAGCGATTCATCGTTTATCAATGGAGAAATCCCTTCAAAATTGGCTTTGGCCTTTGTGAAGAGTGGCAGTGCCGTTGGATCCTGGACTGAATCCCCCCATGATTTTAATTTTTTCGGTCTATCTAGCCTTGTGTGCAAAGTGAATGGTATTCCACTGTACACTCTATCATTTGATAAAAAATCCTATAGAACTCTGTACGAGTTGACCATGCAATCCCTAGATCATGACTCTCAACTATTTGAAAATGGAATAACCGAATCAATGTTTTCAAAAAATCATGGGGTTATTGTTTTGGACTTGTCAGGCACACAGGATATGAGCATAGTACGAACTGGGAATGTACGTTTAGAGTGTACATTTGCCAATGCTCTGACTGAGAGTATCACGCTAATATCACTGAGCCAATTTGAAACCTATTGGGAAATCACACCCGACGGCAGTGTTCTACTAGACCTTGCACCATGAACACAAATCAAATAATCAATGTATTTAGTATGGATCCATACATGTCCCAGTACAAGTCCTATTGCATACCCTCGGACTTCATTGAAAAAATTCCAAGTGTTAACAATACCCTAATCATTGTTAATAGCAGTCCATCGACTTTGAAGACCGGTCATTGGCTATGCATCTTTCAAACGGCGAAGAATATTGAATTTTTTGATCCTCTTGGCCTATCGTATAAATTCTACGCTCCATACATCAGCAACTTTATTGAAAGCAGTGGGAAAACCATTATTCAAAATCAACGAAGAGTACAGGATTTAGCGACTAAGACATGTGGCTTTCATGCACTACTCTTTTTCATGTTCAGATGTCGTGGCTACACCTACAAGCAGTTTCTCAACATCTACGTTGACTTACCTCAATTGAACGACTTTCTAGTGGAGAATATACTTACAAGTGTATTTAATATTGATTTTAGTGCCCTAAGAATAAAATGTTCCAAAGATGTATGTGAAATTGTTTATTAATAAAAAAAAAAAAATTATATACATGATAAAACGACTTTTCTACTCTTTTAGATTTCATCCACTACTAGGTATTTGTCGACAACAACTAGTGCAGGTAGATTATTTGAATTCACAGTGTACTGATTCTGATGTACTGCAATGTCAGGGTCACATTTTCTACAGTAGAGTGTGACTTCACTCTTGTCATATCTCTTTGTATAGTCAATGATACTATTCGCATTCATTCTATAGAATTCACATGTTTCAATTTGTGTATTTGAAGCAATTTCACAAACAGTGTCCTCAAGTGTCAAATCACATTCTGTCACTGCCAAATAAAAATCAGTGGGCTTATAATCATAACACCCAGTGTCTTCACAGCAATGACGTAGAAACCATATTCTCTTGTTGTTCCAACAGTTGAATCGTTGACCTGGTTCCTCCTCCCAGAACAATCTAAAACCACGACGATACCAATCTCGTAGCAATAAACTAAAATCACGGTTAGGATTCTTTCCAATCATACCGGGATATGTACTCTCCCACTGCTTACATTTTTCATAATGACAATTGGAGCATAGGTGGCCTCTAGGATGAGAGTCACACACCTCTTCAAGACAGGAATTACAACCTTTAATTTTTACAGCATATCCTCTATGCAATTTACACGGGTTGCATAATCTACACTTTTCATCACACTCCTCAATCATTGTGCAATTCTCACATGATGACCAACTGCCCAGTGAGTACATACATAGTGGGCATGTATGGAACATTTTGTCATGTGTTGACGCTCTCACTGCCACAATGAAACTGAGCTAGCAACATCAAAAAAATTGTCTGAGATAGAGAGAGAGAGAGGAGTAAATCATCCTTGAGCACCATCTTTCTTATGAAAAAAGTCCTAAATTTCTAAAAACTAATGTTTAAAAGCATATCCACAATATCATTTTGCTGTGTCATGATCAATATATCAATAAATTGTGTAAATGCATTTGGACCACGATGTAGAAGCTTCATACAATAGTCTAATGATGGAGAATCAGTTTTCATTATATCGACAAGCATTCCCTGAGAAAATATCTTCCTTTGAATAGACAACTCTAGAAAATCATCGTCTAGAATCAAACGCTTTTCCATAAGAATTAGATTCCTCATGATTCGATCTTTCTCGAATCTATCCATTTTTTAGAGTCCTAACTCTCTCACAACCAACTTCAGACTAATCAGAATCTCTTTTTTGTACTCAAAATATACGCTAGTCTACTATAGAAAAAAAAGAAAAAATACCATTGATTTAGAAACAGTTTTATTGAACATAATTACAATAATAATAATATTCACTGATGCATTTTGTTCTCATCAATATATTTCGATAGAACATCTAATGCTGACCGAAGTTTATTTATATGGAGAATATTTACTTTTCCAGCAAAACACAGCTGTTCCTCTTGCTTGAATTTGCTTAATGATATCACATATCTAGCATACATAGTGTCCCATTCAAGACATAGTCTACAGCCAGCAGTTATTTCCACAGCTACATTAGGTACTCGTATATCGTTGCTGCTGCTGCTGTCGGTTCCATCATTAATCTCCAATAATGTAAATGCACCACTCATTTTTTTTTCTCCACTAATATCCTCTCAAATAAAAACTATTCTCTTTGAATCCAATTCTTTTACTAATATGAATTGTAAAGAAAACCATTCCTTTTATTCAAATCCTAATCACCAATCAAGTCATACACGTTCCTCTTGGCAAAGAGTGTAATGACCGAGTGTAATGACCTGTTTACCTAACAGAAAAACCTGTTTGGTACGGGGGCCCCATAGAAATGGAACTTCTTACCCTACTGTTCTCTTCATTAAAACACATTCGATGATCAAAAGAAATCACACCTTCCTCCTTTTCTTAATAATTAATAATTCCAAACCGAATTCTAAAACAAATGAGAACATTTAAAAGTTTTCTGCTCTGGTATTATAAGTGTTAAAACCCTTTTTTACGGTAGGCTCCAAAAATGGAGGAATATTATAAGACGAGCCACTATATTAATTTATAAGGTACAATCCTATTTTTATTTCTGATCATCTCCAAAATTTTATGAAATTCAGAAACTTTTACTCCATCTGTAAGATCCAGGGACGTCAATTTATGGAAATATAGGCAAGGGGCAAAACGCATTTTTCAAAATCTAGAGGTAGGGTATTTTGTTATTTTTCATTTTATCCAATGAAAACACCAAAAAAGGTATTTTCCGATGCCAATACCATAAAAGGTATTTTTCAAAATCAAAGAAAGTAATTGCCCTCTCACCTCCCAATCGGCACCCGTGATAGGGTCTGCCTTTAATTCCTAAATTAAGTGTCACATCATTTAGAAATTCATTTCCCAAGTCATCCCGTAGATGTCTATCACGGCTTATAAAAATATACTGATTAGAATATATCATTTGATGCCATTTGTTATGCTCTTTCATAATTCAATAATTGTTTCTGCAGCAAATACCATTTAAAGTCCTTAAAGGACTCAAAGCATTCCATAGTAGCACCCTTTTTAGGCTTTGTGTTTTTTTAGATTTTTTTTCCTTTCATTCCTTCTTTATGGTATTGAGTTTATGAGAATTGTGCTTTCATTTTTTTCGTGCCTCTTCTTGTAATTTGTAATATCAGCTATCTATACAGTGTAAGTAGCTGCATTTTGTCAGTCGGGCATAAAGAGGTCGTATCTCCATAGTTGTCAATTTCCAGACGGGCAAATAAAAATCCTCACAACTTTTTTATTTTCCCCCCGAAAACCATAAGACAAAAACGAAGTGATACATACAATTAATGTATATCAATCTGTTTTTGTTTTAGAGTTACCAAAGGGGAAATAAAAACATTGTGAATTTTTTTTTCTGCTCTTCTGAAAATTTACAATTATGAAGAGACGACCTTTTGATATCCGACTGACGATTTGCTCTGTTCCCTGCTGCTTTACCAGGCCAGGAAACTTGTGGGGTTCGATGACCTGAACCCCTCAAGTCTCCATGGGATATATTAGGATGTAGGAGGAGCGTGCGTTGCTCTGTTAACCTCAGGCAGCTTAGTACAGCGGTGAGTTATTATTAGTATTAGTAGTAGTAGCAATAATCGCATATACGAGAAGCTTACGGTACTTCATAGACGTTAGTGGAATTCAAGTATATTGTCAATAGATGATGGTTCTTGCCTTTTTTCAAAGCAAAGGCAACAAAATTACGGTACGCCACTCTTCGCCTTGCTGCTTGAGCAGCATTTGTGTTGTAAAATGTTAGTGTTCACCGTTGGCTATTGTAAAATTTAATGGAAGCAAATAAAGTAGGTTGTACATTTATCCACCAGGGGAGGGGGTAAAATGAAGCAATGTGCCTTAGGAATGAGATAAGACAGTCTCTGCGAGTAGGTACTTACTAAATATCACGAAAACACAGTTTGATCTCTGTAATCGGAGAAAAACCGGTTTGTCCTTTGCACTCGGTGATAATCAGCTTAGCCTGAGCGAGAGAAACTAATTTGCAAGTATATTTTAATAAAATATTTAATATATAGAGTGGTTCGGTTAGGTATTTAACATAATGGATTCTGGGCGGTGCTTTCTATAATTTTCTTCGGTAGTGTCCATGATTGTGTTTATGAAGTATTATATTTTCATCAGATTTTGGTATTTTTCACTATGATTAACCTAACTAATTATTATGATGAACCTAACTTCCCTTTTTGAGTGTTTTCGGGATATTTAGCAAATACCGGGGGTTGTTATAAAGTAGTTTCCAGACATTTGTTTAAGTTCCCTCCAAATAGTCTCCAAATCTTAAGCATTACCGCTGTAACTTACACCAAAATGAAAAGATCCTTATATCATTTGATTCATTAGTTTTATACCTATCCATTCACCCAGCCAGAATTACAGTAATAATTTAGTACACTAATAAAATTATGATAGAGTACTGTAGAAAAATTTTCTAATATCTAAATTTGCTGACAAAATAAGAAAACTGGCTATTCATAAGCCATAAACGGTACTTATGTATTATACCAAACACACCTAAGGAATGAAGTTAGGTTAATCCTATTTCCTATTTTTCACTATTCTTTACTATGTGCAAATATATAGCCCAAATTATGTATTTTCAATGCATACCTGCCATCTGTAACCAGTCTTTTTTCCAGTTTTGTTTCGTCATAGTTGATTAAATTTACAGGTACACGGTTTGAGGGGGCTGGGGATAAAGTATAGCGGGTCTGCATGAAACTGTATTAGCTACAATTATTCTGCATATTATAAAGTAAGAATTGTTTCATTAGGACTAACCTAATTACAATTCTTCTGTGTGCTTGGTATAATACATAAGTACTCCATAAACATGTCAACGTAAAGCTTTACGCACTTTTGAATATAAAACAAAAAATGCAAATTTCAAAAGTACAATGGAGTAGGTGGAGACGCTGAATCTCAGGTACCGAATGACAGTGAAATTGAAATCTTAGGTTGAAACAAACCATAGAACCATAAGAAAAACATACAAAACCCTTGTACTGGGAACAAAGGCTTGAATAACCTTGAACTTATGATCTAGTGATTCAGTATACCGTATTTTATTGAAACAAGATGAACCAGTTTTATTTCTGGTTTGTTTACTACGGAGAAAAACTAAGAACACCGCTAGCTTCATTTTTCCAAATCACCCACGCAATTCAAAGTTGTGTAACAAATCATTCGCCTTTTCTTCCTCTTTTCATAGTTAGCAGGACTGAAAGAATTGGTCAGTCAAAGACATATAATTTATGAAAAGAAACCCGCTAGTTTTAACTTCATGGTAAATGCGAGATTTGGGTTCTCTATTGTTAGGTTTGTTAAAATTAATTTGTAAATTTCAAATAATACATACTATAATTAACTGAAAAAGTAAGCAATGTTCTGCATATAATGAAGATTCTAGCTCGTCAATTAGCCACAACGCAAGATCGTAGACAAACGGCAGGGGAGCTTTAGGGGATGGCAATACTACCCCAGATTTAGAAAAAATGCACTATTTAGTATATTCTCTAAAAAATCGCAAAAACATAAATGTTCTCCCACACTTTGAAACATATCTTTTTTGTATTTTCATTAAAAAAGAGTCTTTGCCCCCCCTATATTTAGCTAAATTATTCTTTTACTTTCAAATAAAAATTTAAAACTATTTATCAAACGCGACTAAATAATCACTGTGATATTTAAAATCATGAATAAGAATCCAGAATTAGCAAGAGGGGTATACGAGGTGATAAAGAACCAGCAATGACCAAGCCATCCCCCCCCTCATCAAAAAATTGCATCATTAAGTAGAAATATCAAAAAGTCTTCCAGGATACTTTTTGGTCGATTTAAGGGTGAGACAGACCTTATTCAAATACCCCGAAGTCTTCCAGGACATTTTTTTTATCGATTTAAGGGAGAAGTATATCTTATTCAAATACCCCAGAGTCTTCCAGGACATTTTTTGATCGATTTAAGGGAGAACTATATCTTATTCAAATACCCCAGAGTCTTCCAGGACACTTTTGATCCATTTAAGGGGGAGGCATACCTTATTCAAATACCCCAAAGTCTTACAGGACACTTTTGATCCATTTAAGGGGGAGGTATACCTTATTCAAATACCCCAAAGGCTTCCAGGCCACTTTTGATCCATTTAAGGGGGAGGCATGCCTTATTCAAATACCCCATTGGCTTCCAGGACACTTTTTGGTCGATTTAAGGGTGAGGCAGACCTTATTCAATACCCAGAAGTCTTCCAGGACATCTTTTGATCGATTTAAGGGAGAAGTATATCTTATTCAAATACCCCAGAGCCTTCTAGGACACTTTTGATCCATTTAAGGGGGAGGCATGCCTTATTCAAATACCCCAAAGGCTTCAGGACACTTTCGACCCATTTAAGGGGGAGACATGCCTTATTCAAATACCCCAAAGGCTTCCAGGACACTTTTTGGTCGATTTAAGGGTGAGGCAAACCTTATTCAAATACCCCGAAGTCTTCCAGGACATTTTTGATCGATTTAAGGAAGAGGTATATCTTATTCAAATACCCCAGAGTCTTCCAGGACACTTTTGATCCATTTAAGGGGGAGGCATGCCTTATTCAAATACCCCAAAGGCTTCCAGGACACTGTTGATCCATTTAAGGGGGAGGCATGCCTTATTCAAATACCCCGAAGTCTTCCAGGACATTTTTTGATCGATTTAAGGGAGAAGTATATCTTATTCAAATACCCCATAGTCTTCCAGGACACTTTTGATCCATTTAAGGGGGAGGCATGCCTTATTCAAATACCAAAAAGGCTTCCAGGACACTTTTGATCCATTTAAGGGGGAGGCATGCCTTATTCAAATACCCCAAAGGCTTCCAGGACACTTTTTGGTCGATTTAAGGGTGAGGCAGGCCTTATTCAAATACCCCGAAGTCTTCCAGGACATTTTTTGATCGATTTAAGGGAGAAGTATATCTTATTCAAATACCCCAGAGTCTTCCAGGACACTTTTGATCCATTTAAGGGGGAGGCATGCCTTATTCAAATACCAAAAAGGCTTCCAGGACACTTTTGATCCATTTAAGGGGGAGGCATGCCTTATTCAAATACCCCAAAGGCTTCCAGGACACTTTTTTGGTCGAATTAAGGGTGAGGCATACCTTATTCAAATACCCCGAAGTCTTCCAGGACATTTTTGATCGATTTAAGGGAGAGGTATATCTTATTCAAATACCCCAGAGTCTCCCAGGACACTTTTGATCCATTTAAGGGGAGGCATGCCTTATTCAAATACCCAAAAGGCTTCCAGGACACTTTTTGATTGATTTAATTGGGAGTAAGGGAGAGGCATCCCTTATTCCCAATTTTAAAGGAAAATATATCTGCACTATTTATCACATGTGCAGGTATAGTTCTGCACTAATGGACAAACATTCTAACTTAATTGTGGAATTTTTAAATGCTATACGAGACAGATATGTACATGAGACTGGTTCTAAAAATTATACTTTGATTTTTCTATACGAGACATACTATACGAGACATTGCTATACGAGACATGCTCGCAATAAATGCTATACGAGATAGATGTGTACATGAGACTGGTGCTAAGAATCATACTTTGATTTTTCTATACGAGACATACTATACGAGATATTGCTACACGACATGCTCGCAATAAATGCTATAAGAGATAGATATGTACATGAGACTGGTGCTAAAAATCAAACTTTGATTTTTGCTAACATTTGACAAAATTGCAAACATTGAGACCATTGTGACCTTAAATTCTTTGTTGCCTTTCAGCCATAGATCTATGAAAACAATTTTCACTTCAAGAGCCAAAATTTTTGGTCTTCGATCTCCAAAGGTTAGTAAAGTCCTGGTCTGTCTATCCCCTTCTCTGTCAGCCACAATAGGCATATTCAATAAGAAAGTAATCCAAACAGTTCGTGGTAACGTACTGCACGTAAAGACCCGTTTGAATAGAAACCGAAACTCTAAACAAGGAAATTCTGTTAAGGCATATCAAAAGATCTACCATTTATCTTGATTTTAAGCATGTAAATATCTTTAATTTTGCATTTATCCATTAAAATTTAATGGAATGAGAAAATTTGCTTCATTTCAGAAAGAGTGAAAAAGGGGAGCAGTTGTGATGAGAACAACACTAGAGCCTACGCAATACAACATGTTGAGGACCGCAGAGCCGAACGTTGGAATATAAAAAACACAAGCTTTTTGTTCTTTTTCATGAGAACGATAATATTAAAAGACGTTTGTTTGCTTGTTTGTATGCGTTAAGGGAAAATCACATCGATTCACAGGTCATAACACACCGGGACAGAGCTCATTCGAATGGAAATACCTAGTTTCCTTTTCAAACAGTTCGTGGTAACGAACTGTAAGTAAGGAGCGACCCGGCTCAACGGTAACCGAAACTCTAAAAAACGGAATTTTGATACCAATAGATACATCAAAAGAATCAGATTTTAATTTTGATTTCAAATACATAAGTTTCATAAAGTTTAATATTACCTATCAAAAGTTACGCGCCTGAGAAAATTTGGCTGATTTTCGAAAAAAGGGGGAAAGACCCCCTAAAAGTTACAGAACCTTAATGAAAATCACACCATCATATTCAGCGTATCAGAGAACCATACTGTAGAGGTTTCAAGCTCCTATCTACAAAAATGTGGAATTTTCCATTTTTTGCCAGAAGAAAGATCACGGATGCGTGTTTATTTGTTTTTTTGTTTTTTTTCCCCAGGGGTGATCGTATCGACCCAGTGGTCCTAGAATATCGTGGGAGGGCTCATTGGAACGAAAATTAAAAGTTCTAGTGCCTTTTTTAAGTGACCAAAAAAAATGGAGGGCAACTAGGCCCCCTCCCAAGCTCATATTTTCCCCAAAGTCACCCGATCAAAATTTTGAGATAGCCATTTTGTTCAGCATGGTCGAAAATATTATAAATATGTCTTTTAGGATGACTTAATCTCTCGAAGCCCCCAGGAGGAGGGCTGAAAGTTATGAGCTTTACCCAATGTTAACATATAGTAATAGTTATTGGGACCCGGCTCAATGGTAACCGAAACTCTAGAAAACGGTATTTTGATACAAATAGATACATCAAAAGAATCAGATTTTAATGCTAATTTCAAATATATAAGTTTAATCCTACCCATCAAAAGTTAAATCCTACCCATCAAAAGTTACGCGCCTGAGAAAATTTGGCTGATTTTCGAAAAAAGGAGGAAAGACCCCCTAAAAGTTATAGAACCTTTATGAAAATCACACCATCATATTCCGCGTATCAGAGAACCCTATTGTAGAGGTTTCAAGCTCCTATCTACAAAAATGTGGAATTTTGCATTTTTTGCCAGAAGAAAGATCACGGGTGCGTGTTTAGTTTTATCTTTTTTTTTCCCCAGGGGTGATCGTATCGACCCAGTGGTTCTAGAATATCGTGGGAGGGCTCATTGGAATTGAAATTAAAAGTTCTAGTGCCCTTTTAAGTGACCAAAAAAATAGAGGGCAACTAGGCCCCCTCCCCCGCTCATTGTTTTCCCAAAGTCACCTGATCAAAATTTTGAGATAGCCATTTTGTTCTACAGGTTCGAAAATATTATAAGTATATCTTTTAGGATGACTTAATCCCCCGAAGTTCCCGGGAGGAGAGCTGAAAGTTATGAACTTTACCCAATGTTAACATATAGTATTGGTTATTGGGAAATATACAGTACAGACGTTTTCAGGGAGATTTTTCCTGGTAGTGAGGGGGGGGGGGGGGGTCGGGCAGGGACGTACGCAGGGAGGGGGGCCTACGGGTCGGGCCCCCCCGAAATCTCACGATTTTTTTCATTTTCCCATAATTTTCTGATTTTTCTCACAGAATAATGGGTTTGAAGGATTTCCCCCCCCCCGAAACAAATTCCTGCGTACGTGCCTGGGGTCGGGGGTTATGTAGGAGGATCTTTCCATGAAGGAAGTTTTCATGGGGGAAGGGACATTGCTATGAAGGGGACACCGGACTTCCCAGCATTATTTAAAAAAGATGAGAAATTAAATATAAAAAAACAAGTTTTTCAACTGCAACAGCAGCAACATCAAAACTTTAAAGGAATAGAAAATATTACATATATGATCGGGTTCACCCCCTAGTCAATACCTCACTCTTTAAGCCAGAGATTTTTTAGTACTTTCATAAGAGCTATTTATTCTAATTAACGGCCTTTGTGATTAAGCGGTCATTTTTAAAGAATTGGAACAAAATTCGAACTTTCGCTTAAAGAGCAAGGTATTGACTAGGGGGCGAACCCCCTAATATACTTATTAAAAATATATGAATATAGAAGTTCGTTAAGTAAGTTAATTCGTAAGTTACGTATATTTATTACTAATAAAAACGTTCGTTAATAAAATGAAACAAGTTTCGAGAAAGCCATTTAACCAAATAAAAGTAAATTGATATGAAAATTTTGTTTTAATTATTCATGTACTGTGAGCCAAGATCAAAACCTGCATTTATTCAAAAGCGTTCAAAAATTAAATAAAAAAAACAAGTTTTTTTAACTGAAAGTAAGGAGCGACATTAAAACTTAAAACGAACAGATATTATTCCGTATATGAAAGGGGCTGTCCCCTCCTCAACGCCTTGCTCTTTACGCTAAAGTTTGACTTTTTCACAACTCTATTTTTTTAAACAATAAAAAACTTTAGCGTAAAGAGCGAGGTGTTGAGGAGGGGACAGCCCCTTTCATATACGGAATAATTTCTGTTCGTTTTAAGTTTTAATGTCGCTCCTTACTTTCAGTTAAAAAAACTTGTTTTTTTTATTTAATCAAGTAACAAAAGCGATCAAGGCACCGCAGGGTGCTGGTTTCTACCATTTGACATTATCAAACTAGAATTAAGACATGAAGAAGACCGAACTGGAATTGAGTGTAAATTCTGGGACAGAAAATTGGGTTATCCCAAAACCATCAGATATTAAAGATTAGTATAGAATGTGTGTGTGTAGGAGGGCATATCGAAAATATATTGAATATATATTCAAATATACTTTGATCGTCCAGATTCCTACTGGTTCCACCCTCGAGAACGACTATAGTACACTGTTTTTGCAATTGCCTCAGAAGTATGAAACTATCAGATACACCTTTAAGCACAGATACACCTCAAATATATTGGTTTTTGGTATTCAAAATTAAATTAAAAATATTGAATTAAAATTTTTATTTGATTTTCTTAATCTTAGTTTTAACGTTTTACTTTGAACAACCTACTTTGATAATGCGTTACTTTTTATAAACACTGAGCAGTCTAAGGGCATTATATATTTTGTTTTTTGATAACCAAGTTCAAAACTGTCGATATTTTAAAAAAATATCCATCCAACGCTCCGGCATCGTTCAACGGAACTGACTGCTGGGAGTTCATAGCTTAGTTTTTGTAAGTAGGCTATTGTTCTGTGTATTTTTTTGCAATTAACTTATTTTTTTGTTATACTTTTACTTTACTTGAAATAGCTTTTCCATTGCCCTTAGAAAAATGTTTGTCTCTAAGCATCATTAAATTAAAAAAAAAAAAAAAACAAGATTTTTCAACTGAAAGTAAGGAGGAACATTAAGACTTAAAACGAACAGAAATTATTACGTATACGAGTGGGGTTGCCCCCTCTTCAGTACCTGAATCTTCACGCTAGAGTTTTTCGGCACTTTAAAAAAAGTTACGTATTGTTCTAATTAAACGAACCTTGTGTTTCAGGAGTCGTTTTTAAAGAATCGGGACAAAATTTAAAAAGCGAGGCATTGATGAGGGAGCGACCCCCCTCATATACGTAACAATTTCTCCTTACTTACAGTTCTTTTCCACGAACTGTTTGATTACCCAACAAAATTCGAACAGAGATCATTGAAATATTGATCTTGTTTCTGCGTTACCAAAAGTATTGTATTCATAAATCTGTACAGTTTCATGAAATTTAATTAAACAAATAGAAAAGGTTTTCAACTAAAGTAAGGAGCAAGTTTAAAACTTAAAACAAATATAAATTACTCTGTATATAAGGGGGACTGCCCCCTTCTCAACACCTTGCTCATTAAACAAAAGTTTTTTAGTCCTTTGAAAAATCTTTTTTTTTTCAATTGCAAATTTTCTTTAAAAATTTGGACAAAAGCCAAACTTCACAGCAAAGAGTAAGGAGTTAAGGAGGAGACAGACTTTTGATCTTTTACATAACTGAAGCCATCACAACCTCTACGATAGGATTTTCTTATCGATAAATACATTACATACATTTGTTTAAATACATTGAAGTACTTCATATAAATAGAAAAAGAAAAATATTACCATTTGAAATTGCTAAAAACTAAGTTCCTAGCAGTACTTGCCACCCCAAATAAGTTTCCTGGTGGGGCTGATGATGGCCTGCCTTGCCTTTTCCATCTCTGCGCTGGTAAAAATGGGAATGTAATATTTTAGCTGTATAGAGAAACCTTTTAATTAATTCCTAATTACCCCAACCTCTTTCAACATTTATCTGAAGCATCACGAAGAGCAAAAAGTGCGTCCATTAAAATGTACTTTGTTAGGAATCTACCCTATCCCCACCTAAACAATGACTCACTGCCCCTCCCCCCTTCTACCATATTCATCAAAAAGCATAGATCTACGTTCAACATAAGCTCGTTTTCATGCCTACTCGTGTCCTTTCTCCCCTTTCAGACAGTTTTTTACCTTATATTAACAAATCATATACTAAGATTTTTTTTTCTATTGTAAAAAACGGTACGTTGGTAAATGATGCTTATTCTCATCAGCACACTGAATAAAATAACATAGAGAGATTCAAAAATACCTCAAAAACCGCATCAACCGTCTTCAATATTCTTCCTTCCTTTTTGACAAAATCGCAAAGCTTAACATTGTCATCAACACAATTGGACTCCATGTAGAAACTACCATTGGAGGTGGAAAAGCCTCCACGAAACGTAACTGAATGACGATCATTATCGCTTAACAGGCAGGATTCGGTAGATGCCTCCCACGTCGCTGACCTGAGAAGTTCAAACACCTTAACAATGGCTTTGAATATATTTCGCGGACTCAAACTAATCTAATTATTTTCTAGGTGGGACTCAGCTTCACAGTTTTACGTTTAATTATATTAAAATGCATTAAAAGACAACAATGGAATTTGCCGTTCACTTCTAATCTTTTATCGGTGGGAGGTGGGGAGGGGAAGTCCCTCTAATTGGTATCTTGGGAGTGTCTCTTGTCGCAAGCCCTTTCAAAGTTGACAACCATGATAAAACCAAGTGTAACAAGAGCAGCACACCTAAAACTTCTGCGCATACCTTTGAATAGGCCTCTTTTCCAACAAATTTTGACTAGTGCTACACCTAAGGCCGTAATTCCCAAAGTGGGGTGCACGCTCCAACGATGGGTCACAGCAAAAAAGATTATATGATAGTATCAGGACAGGTAAACTAGAGTTTGACCCCAAACAAATTGCAATAGAAATGATCTTTACACCATGCTGTAGAGAAAAAAAAATCTGAACAACATATCCAAAGTTGCACATTCCTGGTCGATGCAAAACTATTTTTTTTTTTTCTTTTTTTTTTTGCTTTTAGTGTCAATTCCTTCAGTTGTTTCTAGAAAAAAAATGAACTGTCGATAAATGCTCGTTTTTCTGTATATGAAGTACCGTCTCGATGTAAAATGAAGAGCAAAGCCAAAAACGAAAGCAAATTTGATGTACAATGTACCAGAAAAAGTTTCATAATCATCAATATGTGATTTTACCCTTTTCATGGTTGTGACCTCTTTTTCGCCATACTATCAAAAGGCAACTATTCTGACATAAAACGATGAGCTGAGCTCAAAAATCAAATTAACCTGATGTAGTGTCTACTAGGATACCCGTTTCATATTCATCAATATGCACTTTTTTATTTTCATTTGAAATGTTTCTTTTATCAGTTATTGTCCACCAATTCGTCGATTGTTGGTAAAAACAAATTGCAACAGAAATGATTTTTACACCACGTTGTAGAGAAAAAAGGCTGAACAACATGTCCAAAGTTGGATATTTTAAGTCGACGCAAAACTAGTTTTTTTTTGCGTACCGTATCACTTTTCTCACTTTCCTAAGAAAAAAATTAAGTTTCGATAATTGTTCGTTTTTCTTGAACTGAATTATTATTCCGATGTAAAAAGACGAGATGAATGCGAAAATGGAATCAAATTTGGTGTACGGTATATAAAAAAATTTCATAATCATCAATATTTTTACGCTTCTCGTCGTCGTGACCCCCGTTTTCTTAAATTGTCGGTTTTGAGATCTAATAATTAGTTAGCCTGAATCCGATCGTCACTGGCTCCATCACCTGATGGGTCGGCTTAAAAAAAATGATTGCAAGATGTTTATTAAAACATTAAAATTATATTAGAAAAGGGAAATCATCTATGAAACTAGTTTTCAGCGGCCGACATTTAAAATCAAATCAATCAGCGGCCGACAACAACTGAAAAAATTGTCGAATCAACTTCATGAGCATTTAAAAGACAGAATCAAACTCCGACTAGCATTCACAACTTATTCTTTTGATTCAGACATCTAAGCTTCGAAGTTCTTCTCATCGTTATAGCTTTCAATTCTTGGAAAGTTAGACTATGTTGTCCTTTTGCACGTTTTACACGCTGCAGTGCAAGCTAAGCCGTTTTAAAGCAGCTACATCTCGTTGAACTACATTCCAGTTGACAGGAGCACATCACGATTTTCAGAAGCAGACGAGGGGCCGGTGGGACGTCAGTAGTCAATGGGTACAAGAAGTCATCTTTATTTTTCCAACCCCATTCCTCGGCTTTAAGTTCAGAATCAGGATCTCCACTCCATACCTGAACTTGGTAGAAAACCCTGTAACTGTGGAATTTAGCCGCATCAGAAGTTGGTAGTAACTGTTCTGGGTGGACGAACGTGCTAGCAGTGGTCACATTCTTTGTAAAAACTTCCCTGCGGAGTTCATTCCGATTTCCTCCTTTTGATGAGCCATATATCATGAGCAGAGCGTCTTCTCTAGCAACTCTTACTTCCTCCTTCGAAGCTGACTTGAGCATGAAAACTGCAGCTGATGTACGAAAAGCGGCATCTGCAATTAGCTTCTTCAGAGCAAGGCCTTTTCCCACACCGTGAATCCGTGAAGTAGAGTCACAGCCTAAGATGGCGTCAGCAAAAAGAATCAGATGGCATGTCTCTTGGTCCAGCTTCTCTTTCAATTTGTGAATATCCCATATCCGGGGAGCTTTGTTCGACTTCGGCTCAGGTGCAAAGAATAGTTTCTTGCTTGATAGGTCATCACGATAACACAATATAACCAAAAGATCAGTATCATCTCCAATGACGGTAGTGTTATAAAACCTGGCTTTGTTTTTCTTGCAGGAAAAGAAATAATCCTTTTTTACCTTCAGCTGCATATCTGATGTGAAGAAGATCTCACGGCCGATTATAAGATTTATTTTTGTCTGGGCCATATCCTTTATGGTAGCTTCGCCATCGTAGCCGTTGAACACAATTGTGGCAGATTGATACTTTTGGGTCACGTAAGTAGCATAATGGTCAAGAATTTTGGAGTATCGTTCGTTTTTGGCCTATGGAATTCTGTGCAGAAGAGCTCCACTGTCGATGATATATCGAATGTCTTTGGGAAGGGGAGTAGAGTGCTCCTCAAGATTGTGAGCCTGTGTTATAGCCTTGGCAAACTCTGGCTTGTTCGGAGACCAGAGCATGCAAGAACTGTCAAAAAGTGATGCCAGGTAGGAACACAGTTCGTGTTGAAAGTACTCAGATTCCGTGAGATTTTATCTTTGCTAGCGAGATTAACCACTGAAAAAGGAAAGTGGAGTCCAGTCTTTTGCAATCTCCACCTGGATTCTGCTTTGTAGTAATTTGAACTGCCTGTTGTTTTCGTCGAAACACAAAATCAGCGACCAGCTTTCCAGACATGGAGTCAGTGATTTTTAGGCCTATATCTCTAGCAGAATCAACGTTGGCAGATTCGTAGGCTGTCAGACCGTTAGTGATGTTCCTTAGTTGAAGATTCCCATTAAACGGTGATCATTTTTCTTGGAAATCGATAACGATCTAGGTGTCTTTACAGTGTCGTAGCCGCCTCGACTCGGACGTTTCCTTATGTTTTTCACTAGTTCCATAGAAAACCTGTGACACACCCTCCATCAAAAGATTTATTGCAGAGCAGACTGGTAGAGACAGAACCAATAAAGACCTTTTGAACCTCTGTCATACCACTTCCATCGGTAAGGCCACCAGCTGCTTTGAGACAAGGCATGAGCTCCTGCACAATGACAAGATCTGTGGACAGCCCAGCCCAGAATCTATCAGAACGTCTGAACATATGCATCCGATTCTGGAAGGCTTGATAAACGGCAGGATGGGTTTCTCGGAGCTTGACCATACGCTGGATGTAAAACTGGCAGGATTTTGTGTAATTGTTGAGCCCAGATGCCGCCAGACTAGGTAGTATGTCAGAGATGGATTTTAAGTGGAGATCCCATGACCCTGATCTTTCGGCTCTTAAGAAATTTCGCAGTACGGATACCCTGTTGGAGTATTGGAACAACAGTTTCGAGGTTCTATACTGGAGCAGTTCCAGGCTCTTCCTATTGATAAATCCCACTGTTTTTTCCAGGGAAGGGTTCCTTCTTTACCGCGACGGCCACTTCTTTGTTCATAAGCTTTGTGTACAGGTTTCTGAGTTCCAATATTTTTTTAGGCTGCAGAATTGATCCAGGACCTCTCTTCGAGAAAGACCTCGGAAAGCAGAATAGCTTACGGCTTTATCCGAGAAATCACTTGGACAAAGCGTGGGACGAAACGTTGATATAATCTATTGCATACGAAGGTAATGAAAGAGGTGTAGCTGCCTTCTGTGCGTTAACTCGTCTTCTAAACGATCCAAACATAATTTACTAGCCCACTTATTTTTTTTTTTTGTATCAACAATCGACGAACTGGGGGACAATAAGTGCTAAAAGAAACATGTCAAATGCAAATAAAAAAGTGCATATTGATGAATATGAAACGGGTTTTCTAGTAGACATTACACCAGGTTAATTTGATTTTTGGGCTCAGCTCATCATTTTATGTCAGAATAGTTGCTTTCTGATAGTATGGATTATCAAGAGGTCACAACGATTCGAAGGGTAAAATCATACGTTGATGACTATGAAACTTTTTTCTGGTACATTTTACATCAAATTTGCTTTCATTTTCCAGCTCAGCTCTTCATTTTACATCAGGTACTTCATATACAGAAAAACCGAAAAGCCAAAAAACAACTAGTTTTGCGTCGACCTAGATTGTGCAACTTTGGATATGTTGTTGAGCTTTTTTTTTCTCTACAACATTGTATAAAAATCATTTCTATTGCAGTTTGTTTGGGGTCGATCCATATTTAGGCTAGTTTGCCTGTACTCTATTGCAACAACGTCCTGTGAAAGCACTGGATCGCTGGCCCCCAGCCCCTCATTACACTTCCTGGCTGAAGGACCACGAAACGGAGATCAACAACGCCGGTAGAGTCTGTAAAGTCCAATTCCATATTCTTTAACTATTCTATTGCAACATTGTCATGCGTTGTATAAAAGATTTTTTACATAGACAACTATTTTGTTTCATTAACATAAAAAAAATGCCTAGAGGGCGACCTGAGAAAAAAAAATACCCAGTTCATGTACCAAACCCCAATGGGCTTTTAAGTGACCTTAAGGTGAATACATGTAAAATTTTGAACAACAAAATTTAAATATCACGAGGGGGATCATGATTTTAGAAAAGCCTATGGGAGCATGGGCCGAAATCAGTTGGGAACCACTCACATAAGGCTAAAGTCCTAATAACTTCAGCGTGCCGTTATGCGTGAAGCAGAAGAAATTGAAAAACAAATGATCTATTTGCAAGGTTTGAGGAGTTAAACTGAATGGAAATTGAATGATTGAAAACAATTAGAGTAGAGAAATAATCGTTGGAATTTGAATTGTATTTGTAAATATGTGCGAGAAAAAGGAATGAGAGAGAGTTGAGGAGGGAGTTTGAGTTTTGGAGTGGAGATAGATAGCCAAGAATAAATCTGTCTATGAGTGAGAACAGCGTTGCCAGTCAGGTTAAGACATAGGCATAGCAGCAGAAATTCTGCTGATGACGGTCACTGTACACGTGATCGAAATATCCACTATATTTTTTGAATGTTATTATCACTGTGCAGTAAAAGAATTTATCCCTATTCGAACTTTTATTTATCGCCACGGAAAGGCAGTGTGGTCTTCAAAATTACCTAATGTATCCTTTTGCATCAAATTTCCGCTGCCATTTGTTTACTTGTTCTATTATTCATGTGAAAATGTATTATCTGTTAAAATTCTTGTAAAATACCTCTTTGCAGTACAGTATTCCAAGTTAAAAAAAAATACCAGCAAAAAAAGAGAACTCTTAATAGGTAGACCCAGAGATTTTAGGATGGGTTAACTTCATTACAGACAGTTGCACACAAAAAAGGGGATTGCTAGTCCTCAAAATTCCTTGCCATTTTTGTATGATTAAGGTTTAATCTCGGGTAAAACTTCTTTAACTCTTGAAGGAAATTAGGTTTTTGTTTACACAATTTTTGTCGCTTTTTCGACACTATAATTTTACCTCATATTTTGTTAGTTTTGATTTTTTGGTACAATTATAAAATACGGGTAAAATGGCATACTTGATGTATCTTGGAAAGAACACCATTATTATCTGTCAAAAATGGTAAGCTTTTTATGTTTATTTTATCAACGTTTTTCATAAGTCATTGAAAGGTTCACATTTTTCCTCAAAGAAAAATGTGTTTTCTTCACATTTTTTTATGTGAGGTATTGTTGAGATTATAATTTACTATAAATACGATTTGCATCATCATCATCATTTACTTGTATATAAACAAAATTTTATCTTATGACACTAGAGAGGGATATTAAATCGAAGCCGAATTATTCTAAATTTGAGGGGTTATCCCGAAAGCAACCCCCATTTATTCACGCTACAATTAACAATACAGTCAACACCGTCAAAGTTTATTTGTCTTTTTTTGTCAAGATGCTTTAAAAACATAAAGAAAGAAAAACGAGCAAAACTCGGGTTTTTATAGGCCAAATGAAAATACTGAAAAAACAAAGCGAATATTTCGAGAGGACAAACGCCTCTCTTCTTCAGCGCGAAACGAAATAATGTATCCAAGGAAATTGCCGAAGAAAAAAAAAAAACAAACACAAACGCGGAAAGTCAATGTTAAAACAACCAAAAAACCAAAGAAAAAACCAAAAACTTAAAAGATGAATAAAATTCAATAAAAGCCAAAAATTAAAACAATTAAAACCAAATACCTAACAACCATAAAAGCGAGTTATTCGCCAATATCCGCGATTTGCACAAAATTTGGTTTTAATTCTTTTAATTTTTGGCTTTTATTGAATTTTATTCATCTTTTAAGTTTTTGGTTTTTTCTTTGGTTTTAACGCAAATACATTCTTAGACCACACTGGCTATACATGACAAACGAAACTCAGAGAGGAGAGAAAGTAACAAAATGAAAAATAAAATCAAAAAGGGTGAAAAAACGAGGATTTTGTCAGCCAGCGAACCATGAAGATGACAAAATATAAGCAAATATTTCGACAAGGACCTCTGCCAAGTCGTCCTCAGTGCTAAACAAAAAAAGAAGAAAAAAAAAACGAAAATCTAACCTTTCGAAGCTTACTGTACAAAGACAGAACAGACAAAGACAGAGTGTCTGTTCTGTCTTGGTACAGTAAGCTTCGAAAGGTTAGATTTTCGTTTTTTTTTTCTTCTTTTTTTGTTTAGCACTGAGGACGACTTGGCGGAGGTCCTTGTCGAAATATTTGCTTATATTTTGTCATCTTCATGGTTCGCTGGCTGACAAAATCCTCGTTTTTTCACCCTTTTTGATTTTATTTTTCATTTTGTTACTTTCTCTCCTCTCTGAGTTTCGTTTCTTTGGTTTTTTGGTTGTTTTAACATTGACTTTCCGCGTTTGTGTTTGTTTTTTTTTTTTTTCTTCGGCAATTTCCTTGGATACATTGTTTCGTTTCGCGCTGAAGAAGAGAGGCGTTTGTCCTCTCGAAATATTCGCTTTGTTTTTTTAGTATTTTCATTTGGCCTATAAAAAACCCATTTTTGCTCGTTTTTCTTTCTTTATGTGATGTCAGGCCAATGTGGTTTAAGAAATTATCTATGCTTCAAAAAGCGTGTGCTCACTTCGATGTTTTCGAACCGTCGAAGGAATAAACACCGAGCCTCGTTGATAGTAACTGAACTGTAAAAAATTAATTCCAAAAAGAACTATCCAGCTTCATCAAGTAATATATCGTCTATACTGATACCAAACACCTTAGTTCGTTGAGTGAAAATTTACCTTTTAGAAGTTAGTAGTGCACGAAACTTCAATAATTTAAGAAAACTACGGGAGGGGAGGGCCCTCAAATGGGTCTCAATCTTGATGAAAAACATACCTTTAAACTTCACACTTCTTAAAACCATTCTAAGATGGTTTCAGCTCTCTATCTAAAATCTCTTATTTTTCTCGATATATTTCAACTAAAAGTTAGGAGCAACATTAAAACTGAAAACGAACAAAATTTATTCCGTATTGGTTATAAAAGGTATAAAGGAAAACGTTTAAAATGTGTATTCATTCCAGTAAAGCACATATTGCAGTAAACCGTTGGTGGGGTGATAAACAGAGTTTATGGCTCAAGGATTGCGATATGGCACGTATGCTGGATTTTTTTTAGGCGGAATAAAGGGGGGCAGGTGCCCAAATATTCGAGAAACTTAGGATTAGGGAGACCGAGCCCCCTTCCCTGGTTAGGTCTCTAAATAAGATATTTGATTCTACAAGAACTTTTATATGATTCTACTAGATTCTACAAGATCGGCGTCAATAGAGATAGGGGATGGGGCGGTCAGAGGGAAGCATGTGCCTTTTTGCGGTATTTTCATTGAAAATGCCTTTTTATGGCATTTTTATTGAGAAAACGAAATATTTGCCCCTCTTTGGACTTAAAAAACACATTTGACCCCCCCCCCCCCCCCAATTTTCGTAAAGTTTCACGTAGCTGTATACAGTATTCAGAAATACAATCGATAGGCCTACTTATCCATTATTTTTCTACCTGAAGAAACATGTCTAGAGTCATGTTTCTCACGGCCAAGTAAATACTTCTAGAGAGAAGGAGGCAGTTTTTAAAGTCGGTCTGGACTTGCTTTGAACTAAAAGAAAAACTACCGAATATTTCGCCTTAACCATACGAATCCTGTTTTTCTTTTTCCGGTACTTACGTATTATAGTGACTATACCCAGAAAGTGAAGTTAAGTTAATCATAATGAAATATACCAAAATATAATGAAAATATGAAACTTCAGCAACAAAATTATGGAAACTACAACAGAGAATTATGGAAGGCAGGCCGCTTAGAACGCATTATGTTAAATACCTAACCTAATCTAACCAACTCTATATATTAAATTTTTAATTGAAATATAATTGCATAGCAGTTTGTCTCATTCAGGCTAAGCTAATTATTTACGAGTACACACAGAGAAACCGGTTTTACAACAGATCAAGGATAACAGTGTGGTCGCTATAATATGTAAGTACCTAAATTTCTACCAGAGGTTTCGATTCATGGACATAAGGAGGGGGGCCAAGACTACTTTCTTATAAGGGAGGGGGGCAATTTACTGTTTTTCCAAATGAAAATACAAAAAAGACCAGTTTTCAATCAAAATACAAAAAAAAATATTTTTCAAAATATAGGGGAGGGGAAAACTTCACCCTCAAATGACGCTACTAATTCTTACACGCGGATGTACCTCTTCAATGTAATTGGTTGATGATTGATTAATAGATTGATCCCACCTTGTTAATACAGTATGTCATTGATGGATTATTAGTGGTATTCAATCAGAAAAGTTAACATGATTAGACCTAAATGTCTACCTGCTGATATTTGTAATACCTTCCAAACTGCAAATTTATTCAGGTTGGGTAACCCATTAACCCTTTTACCTTTTATTATTATCAGGCTCTAAAGCATGTTTGACTTCGTAGATATGACTTATCTAATTCAGGCCAGTAAGGTTGTCAAAACTGGAACAGTGACTGGATTTTTCTCCATTATCGAAAAAGATGTGTTTCAGAGAGTTTTTTTCATAAAGAAATAATAAAATTGAATTATAATAAAATAATGATAAAACATGTAATATTATAAAAATAATAAAATTTAAATTAAAGAAAAATAGAGTTTATTTCTGCCGAACTTGTAGACCCTAACATGCGTGCATGCTGGATCTTATTTCGTGGTGCCAATAATCCAAGGGTGGGTCACAAAGTCGAGTATGCCACCCCCAAACGGGGACGTGCGGAAGGGGCAGGTATCGGGGTCAGCAACAAATAAACGTTCAAATGAGGATAAACCCATTTATTTAGACAGTGAAAAAACAGGTACAAAAGTCCAGATATTTCGATTATATATACAGCGACCGTCATCAGTAGAAATAGTAAAATAATAAAATTGAAACTAGTATATTTATACACAACAAAATAAATAACTTTTCGGGTCATTCACAAAAAAGTGAACTTTTTCAATTTTTCATAATTCTTTTTTCAGAAAGATTGAATTTTTTTCAGAGATTTAATTTTTTTTTTTCAGAAAGAGTTTAATGACAAATTTCATTCAAAGTCTTGATGTAAATTTCCTTCTTTAATCTTGCCCAAATGTAAAACAAATTTCCAATGAAGGTGGCAAAACCTTCCGTGTCTTCTAATTAAAGTGTGGTCTAGGAAAAGGATACCTAATTTAAGGTGTTCCGTCGAAAATACATCGCAGTCAGCAGGGACCTTGAAATCCCAAATTTTCCAAAATTTCTAGGCACTATTTATTCAATTCTTCCTAAAACAAAGTTTTTTATTATCATTGGCCCTTCCCCCAAACAATTCCTGCATGTGTGCGTCTAATGCACGAATTATATTAAAAAAAACGAACTTAGAAACAATACGAAGAACCGCCATGGACTAAACATTTGGGATACGGGCCAAAAGCCCGCCCCCCTTCTTCGCGTAAGAGTGTAACTAAGACAATTCTATAATCGTAGAAGAAGAAATAAAAAGAAGTTGTATAATAAACAATCGGTCAAACCTGCATGTGAACTGGACCTCATTAAGGCACGACTCAAAACATAATTCCTTCGTTGCGGTTTTCCGACGTGTGCTCACAAATGTATCATGAAGTTTATGATCAGTAACAAGCTCAAAACCCCATGCTCGCTCACCACAAAGAGTTGTTGCATTTTTTACACATACCTTTTCCAGGTAGACGGTATATACAGGGAATTCAGAACTTCGGAGTTTACCTAAAATACAAAAAAAGTAATATGTATGAAACTCTTCGCAGCTGAACGAGGGGATTTGCACTTAAAAAATCATGTACATCATGTGGCAAAGACCACAGACGTCGGAAGTGAGCCAATCGCACACAAAAAGTGGCATAGCAAAGCACACCTTGGGAGTTAAGCGGAGTGTGCTGCATGTGATAGAAAAAGTGGCATTCCGAGATATATACCAGGCAGTAGAGGAAAAGCAACCCCTTGGAGCTACACCAAATATTCAATTAGTAGGCCTATACGAAAGTGATAAGAGAGTATACTTTGGCACTTAAACTTGGATACAATAGGAGTCAGACAAAGTAAAAATTTTCAAAAAGATTAAATTTTAATATACCGAAGTTTCGATCTCAATTAAATGTCTCAATCTTTCTGGATCCAATTAAAAAAAAAAAAAAAAAAATTCTGGAAGTTGACAGACCATTAGTTTGTAAACCTTTCTCAGTAATTATACAGTCGGGGCTAGTTTGATGTGGTGAAAATGATTTAAGGAACGTACAATTGCCCTTTTTGTATAAAAAAATGGTACTCTTGTACTAAACGGACTCTTTTATATATGGCAATGGATACCAGTCACAAAATAGACAGAGACGCGTGATGAAAAGAGGTTGACAATGCCTTCTGGGATATAAACAAAGGCAAGAACTGTATTTAAATTGCTCTTTTTTGGGGTTTAAGGGGGGGGGGGGGTAGGTACCTAGGTTAGGTCAGGTTAGGTCAGGTTACGTATTTAATATATGGTATGTTTTGCCGCCCCCCTCCCCCCCCCTAATGTACAAATATATAGCCTAAATTTGTTTTTAAACTATTATATATTCATTCTATTTTATTTCATTAGAATTAACCAAACTAGCACTCCTTTAGTATAAGAGTACCAAAAAATTCTTATAAGTTATGGCACTCCTCCTAACGCAAAATAAAACTAAAACATCAGAAAATTAAATAAACAGAAGTGCTTTCTTATTTAGGGCTTTTATGATCATGGAAAAATTATTCATTTGAGTGACATCATATTTATGAATACATTCGAATAGCATATATACTTCTCGATTTTGCTGTGAAACAATAGATGGTATTGGCTTTATTCTCTGATTAGATCTTGCGTTCCCTCTTTAATCAGTTTGTCGCTCTTGAGCTGAACTTTGAATAGTTAAGAAGTTGCACACAAGTGTTGTTTATCTGCGTTGCCCAGACATTCAACAAAACAGTAAAATTGGTGAGTTATAGAAAGCTATATAAAATGTCTGAGAATAATGGGATACGTCGTGTGGCTGGAGATTGGTCTCCCTCCCCCAGAGCCAGTCAGAAAACAAGTGGCTCCAGAAATTCATATGTTGAAGGGAGTCAATTTGTGTGTATGTGTATACGTGTGTGCTTGCATGTGCATGCATGGTAAATAATAGCTTATCGAGTAATATCGGGTAATATCCGTTAAAATGGCACAATTCCAACCTCATTTAAATCACATTTGATTTTACTGCATGTGACAATACCCGATTTACCTTAGCGGTAAATCGATTCACTGTCCGAAACGCAGTTACGCAATTTTCACCAATTTCAGCCTAGTCCGAACTGCTCAAGTGGTGTCAAGAATTCAATCGTGTCGGAATACTGTATCTATTTCTGATTCAACTCTCTAAAAAAAGTCGTTTAAATTCAGCAAACACATTTGCCAAGTTACTGTCCACCCTCCACCGCGTGGTGCACATCTCAGAGCACTACTTGCTCTGCAGCGTGTGGTATGCTTTCAGCATACCTCTTCACGTCATACATAGCAGTCGTCTACGTAGCACACTCCCGCTACAGACGGTGCATGCCGCCTTATGGACATGATTTTTGAAATTGGCTAACCCCTTGAATTCTGCTTGTAGTAACAAAAAGCTTAGATACCGTTAGAAGCCAAGTTGCATCGCGTCTTACTATATTTTTATGCAAAACTTCCAGCACTAAACGATTAAGGAAGTATAAACCCTTGTTTATTATTCTAGTTATGCATTGTCAAGCTGCCTGTCACGACTCTAAATTTAGAGTATCGACAAACTTTTTTGAACAATCAAAAGATATTTGGATATAATTCCTCTGCAAAATGTTCTTTGGTAATTGACAAATTGCATCCATTCATCTATGATACACTAGTGGTGGATCCAGGGGGGGGGTTGGACCCCGGGCCCCGCAAGATTTTTTCTGGCACCCTCATTACTTGTTTTTTTTTTCTTTTTTTTACTCTTTTTTAGAATAAATTTGTCAATTTGGCCAATTATTGGCACCTTCGTCACACCCCCCCCCTCCGAGATTTTGCTCATTGGCGTCATTGTCACATTAGGCTTCCCCCAAGATTATGCTCCAGATATGCCTCTGTGATAAACAAGGCCGTGTCCAGGATTTTTGTTGGTGATGGGGGGGGGGGTGGGGGGGTTCAAGGGCGGATCCAGGATTTTTTTAGGGTGGGGGCGCAAAATAGGTTGATCCGATAAACTTGCGTTAGGAGCAAGTTTAATTAACGCAAGCTACGTTAATTAAGTAGTTATTTTTTTTTCGTCCCGGTTTGCTTTTGGAATACGTTTTCTACTGCTACGGATTTTCACAGTTATGGAACTAGACAGGTAAGCCAGTATAGGAGACCACTGAGGGTATCGACAAGGTCGGTATTTTCCAGTCGCCATGCTCTTCCAGTACTGTGGAATGGGTTCCCTTCTTTGTTGAATAATGAGTCAGATAGGACTGATTTCCGTCGCCAATTAAGACGTCATTGCCTGTATGAGTATGAGTTTTTTTTTTTTTTTTTTTTTTTTTTTTTTTTTTTTTTTTTTTTTTTTTTTTTTTTTTTCCTCGAGCAGAATTATAATTATAATCTTGTGTTGATATGTTGGTAGTTGGAAGGTGTGGTAACCCGATGCATATGTGTAATGTAGAGTATTGTAGGAGTGCCCATACAAGCCCAGAATACTGGGCTTCGTGCTTTTTTTTGTATATGTTAGTTATGTAATAAAGATCTCCATTAAAAAAAAAAAGATTACACTACTTTAGACTACGTTAGGGGGCGCCCCCTCGCCCCCTGGATCCGCCACTGGGGGGTTTACGATTTAGTGGATACTCGAACTTTAAATAAAAAACATAACTTGAAAAAAAGGGCACCTTCGAATCCATCAAATTCAATAAAAGGTTTACAACAATAAAACATTTAGTTAATAAAATGCATTTTGAATTAAAGGAGCTAAAGAACAGAGAAGAAGAAAGGAAGGATATATTTTTTTAAATATATCCTTCTTAATAAATATACCCGCACTAAATAAACACATTTTTTTGAATATACCCGCACTAAAGTGGCGAGTATCAGGTTTTTCCATGTAAAACAAAACTCTAGGTGTGTGTGTTGATGACATCATAGGACTAAAAAAAGGTACAGGTAAGAAAGAAGAAATGCGGGCCAAATCATGAATTCTCGGTCAACCACCTTCTCACCATCGCTATTTCGTATTCCAATTCCAAACATTGCTCATTCTCTGGCAAAATATTCAAATGATGCAACTATTCAACAAGCCCAGGTGGGGTACCGGCAGTTGATAAAACTGTGAAAAATATTAAGAAGAGAAAGACTAGATTGTAAGGCGTTAATGTTCGTTTCCTGTGGACTAAGAAACCTATTATATTTTCCTTTGCAATTTCAAAACAAAGCATTCAACTTATACCATTTTGAAATTACCATCATGGACGCAGCAGTCACTACCCCCTCCCTAATAAAGACTTGTGGTTACAGACTTGATATTGCATTTGAATTTTTGGGCTTGTATCAAGGACACCATCGGGAAATTTCCGTGGGGAGGGGTAAATTTCTCTACGGGACAATTTTCCAATGAATAGCTGAGATGATAATAAATTACCACGCTTCAGATATCTTAATAGTTCTTCATCAAAACGAAAATTATTGAATTCTAAATATACTTGATGACAAGGAGGTGGCAGGCTCAGGTGTCAAAGTGAAATTTCCGAATATTTTTCTTTTTCCCAGGCGGGGGGGGGGGCATTGACACCATGGCGGCACCTTTGGATCACATGATAAGCCTTCTTCCCAGTGTTTCCAAACTTCAGAATTTCTTATTCAAAATTGTGTGCATTTTATTGTCAAGTTCATAGCTATTTTTCATTGGTACATTTTTGTTATAGAAATATTCAAATGTGGATTCTGTAACTTTACACTGGTGCTGAGTTGTGAAGTAGCTTTTTGAAATGGAACATACCCTAGTTTGAATGAATAAAGATATTTAAACACATTAATAAGAAAAATATTAGCATTTATTTGATATTATGCGATGGATTGTGAAGAAAATGGTTTAAATTTGAGAAATTTTTGCTAGAACCAGAGTTAGGTTTTTTCTTAGGGGAAGAAGGCAAATGCAGAATTTGCCACCCCTACCGCACCATCAATACTATAAATATTACAATTTAAGTTTGTTTTGCCACCCCCGGGTGTGCTGCCCGGGGCGCTTGTCCCTATAGCTCCCCTAGATCCGGCCCTGATTTTTGCTCCCATTTTTTCTCCGCTCAACACGAAAAATCTAATGTTTCAACTTTGAACAAATTCTATGAACAACTTGCTCGGAAACAAAACCGTTTTCAACCAAAACATGGCACATGCGAAGTGGATGAAACTAGTTTTCGTTCTTGCTCTAAAATTTCCTCAGAAAAGCGCAAATTGGAAACAGCTCATGAGCAGGGTAGCCACCGAGGTTACGTTCGTACCATTTTTGGTACGTTTTAAATAAAACGGTATGTTTTACGTTACGGTCCTAAAAACTTTACATTTTTGTTACGTTTTTGAATTTATGTTACAATTACGTTACGCTTTTGAAAGATAAGTAATTTTCACATTTTCTGAGTAAGCTATTTTTCCCCGTAAAAAAATCCGCTGTTTCCATTTTAATTACACTGACATGAGTACCGACATTCTTTCACATCGTGGTCATTTAGTCTTATCACACAATTACTCAGTCATTAGGATGAGAAAATAACCACTTCGCTTACTCGCATTGTAAGTTAAGAAAACATCACGAACATAAGATTATCATTTGCTTAGTTACAAGTGACAATAGTCAGTTAGTCACCTTACCAACTTTCAATTTCATCATATGAGTTTGAATCTTGTTCAGTCAACAGTCATACTGAGCTGATATGGGGAAGGGGCTAGCTGAAGGTTCAGGAAGGAATATTTATAGTAAAAACAGGTAAATAATAAAAACAGTTATTTTCCTTATAATTTCTTTTTAAATATGTGATTATAAAATGATATATGTATTATTCTTTGGGTAGCAACCTGACCCTCCCCCCCCCTTTCTGATTGGTTGGACATAATATCAGGTTTTATACAGAACTTGCTCTTTTTATATGGGGTTATTAACAGCTGATATTGACAAAATATATGAAACTGTAAAAATGAGCCATTTTTTGGTTATAACCAAGCTATATCTAATCACTGAGGAGGGTTAGTTGAGCCAGAATTTTCGATTTTATGGTAGACTTTCCAAGTATCATGGTCACTTTTTTGACATTATACTCCCCCTCCCCATCTGTATTTTCCGAAAAGGGGCCACGATATTTGAAAATAGTATAAATGAAGGATTTATTGGTACTGCTTGTGTGTTTAGCATGTTTTCTTCAGAAAAGGACAATCACTAAATATTTGGCTTTAGAACAAGACAACTAGACTAGTGTCCGATTTTATGAAGAAGATAAACAGTTTTGTATCTGTAGGCTATTGGGTAGGCTTACAGTTCATTTAAAAACTGATTCATAGGGACCACGCAGGCTGGATGGGGGCCCCAATCCCCTGAAAACGTAAATTTCTCGGCATTTCTTTATTAAATTATAGGTTTTTTACCATCCCACCCTAATATATTTTTGATTAAACCATTTCCAGTTTGTTTTATTAACTCACTGTTCTTTTTGTTACATCTTCCGTTTATTTCTTTGTCGCACAATTTTTTTTTAATTTGTGAACTATTTTTCAACCACTTCCGAATGTTCAGTTACTTCCCACATTTATCAGTATAGTACAATTGTATGAGTACTTCTTTAGGCTGTGTTAACTTAGGTTGTGATCTTGGATAAGACATTATATTTTTTTAATTGGAAAATTAAAAGTTAAAAATATCTTTTTTTCCAGAATCTATAAATATAAGTGAAAATTAGGGACAAAAAGCGATTCGTTTTTTTCATAATTTGATCTTTTTTACTTGTTTTCCTCAAGTCATCGACTTATATCGCTTATGCATTCAAAACCTAGATAAATTTGGTGTTTTTGTTATGTAAAACCCATTGTTTTTTGTGCCCCTCTCGTTCACTTTTATTAATATATTCCTGAGAAAATAATAATTCTCTACTTTTTGTTCAATTTGAAAATGAGTTTTTTTATTGTTTGACCCCCTCCCCTAAAATTTCTTTGTAGGTGCCTGGACTTGTGAGACCCATCAAAACAGCTTTAGGCTAACATTCTTGTGGTTGAATTGTGTGAACTCTTCTTTTATTTCTTGATTTCTTTTGGTTTGGAGTTACAATTCAAATTACAAACGGAAAAAGGCATTTTATGTAAATGACTGCTGTTCAAACAGTTCGTGGTAACGAACTGTAAGTTAGGAGCGACCCGGCTCAATGGTAACCGAAACTCTAGAAAACGGTATTTTGATACAAATAGATACATCAAAAGAATCAGATTTTAATGCTGATTTCAAATATATAAGTTTCATTAAGTTTAATTGTACCCATCAAAAGTTAGGCGCCTGAGAAAATTTGGCTGATTTTTGAAAAAAGGAGGAAAGACCCCCTAAAAGTTATAGAACCTTAATGAAAATCACACCATCATATTCAGCGTATCAGAGAACCCTACTGTAGAGGTTTCAAGCTCCCATCTACAAAAATGTGGAATTTTGCATTTTTTGCCAGAAGAAAGATCACGGGTGCGTGTTTATTTGTTTGTTTTTTTTCCCAGGGGTGATCGTATCGACCCAGTTGTCCTAAAATATCGTGGGAGGGCTCATTGGAATGGAAATTAAAAGTTCTAGTGCCCTTTTTAAGTGACCAAAAAAAATGGAGGGCAACTAGGCCCCCTCCCACGCTCATTTTTTTCCCAAAGTCACCTGATCAAAATTTTGAGATAGCCATTTTGTTCAGCATGTTCGAAAATATAATAAGTATGTCTTTTAGGATGACTTAATCCCCCGAAATTCCCGGGGGGAGGGCTGAAAGTTATGAACTTTACCCAATGTTAACATATAGTATTGGTTATTTGGAAGTATACAGACGTTTTCAGGGGAGATTTTCCCTGGTAGTGGGGGGGTGGTGGTTCGGGGGCTATGTGGGAGGATCTTTCCATGAAGGAAGTTTTCATGGGGGAAGGGACATTGCTATGAAGGGGACGCCGGACTTCCCAGCATTATTTAAAGCAAGATCAGAAATTTAATATAAAAAAACAACTATTTCAACTGCAATAGCAGCAACATCGAAACTTCAAACGAACAGAAAATATTACATATATGATTGGGTTCACCCTGTAGTCAATACCTCGCTCTTTAAGCCAAAGATTTTTTAGTACTTTCATAAGAGCTATTTATTCTAATTAACGGCCTTTGTGATTAAGCGGTCATTTTTAAAGAATTGGAACAAAATTCGAACTTTAGCTTAAAGAGCAAGGTATTGACTAGGGGGCGAACCCCCTAATAAACAAATTAAAAATATATGAATATAGAAGTTCGTTACGTAAGTTAATTCGTAAGTTACGTATATTTATTACTAATAAAAACGTTCGTAAATATAATTAAACAAGTTTCGAGAAAGCCATTTAACCAAATAAAAGTAAATTAATATGAAAATTTTGTTTTAATTATTCATGTACGGTGAGCCAAGATCAAAACCTGCATTTATTCAAAAACGTTCAAAAATTAAATATAAAAAACAAGTTTTTTAAACTGAAAGTAAGGAGCGACAATAAAACTTAAAACGAACAGAAATTATTCCGTATATGAAAGGGGCTGTCCCCTCCTCAACGCCTCGCTCTTTACGCTAAAGTTTGACTCTGTCTCACAACTTTATTTTTTAAAACAATAAAAAACTTTAGCGTAAAGAGCGAGGCGTTGAGGAGGGGACAGCCCCTTTCATATACGGAATAATTTCTGTTCGTTTTAAGTATTATTGTCGCTCCTTACTTTCAGTTTAAAAAACTTGTTTTTTTTTATTTAATTCGTATTGGAACTGAAGACAACGATTGAAATATTATTTGTTCGATAAAATAAAACCAAAACAAAACTCTGTCACTCAGAATTGCTCAAATCTTCATGAAGGAGCGATGCAAACTTGAAGCTGGAGGAGGCGAGACTGAGACCGAGCCAATCTAAAATATTAGACGGGAAGGGAGCGAGTAAAGTGATTTTTTGGGTCTTTTTAAGAAGCTGGATTTATTAAGATCCTTTAAGTTGTAATTTAACAATTAAAAAAATTTAGTTGGTTATCTTCTTTTCTGAAAACTCTAAATTACCCTGTGTTTATTGATTTGCCTTTTATCTTGTACGTATTATTCATCAACTTTTAGTTTAAATAAATAGATTCAAACACTTTTGGTTTAAAACAATAATGTCAATTAAAAAAGAACAACAACAAAATAAGCGAAACAGTAGCCTGGGTATATATACACGTATCAAGGGGGGGGGCTGTCTTTATGTTGTGCAGGTAAACCGGAAGCAGCACTTACAGTTGAATAAATAGGGAATTCCTAAAGGTAAAGAAGGATAAACTTTTATTATTGTATACTTTTTAGGCATCTTTTAAAAGTTGGAGGGAAGATTTTAATGAGATAATGTAAAAATATATTTTTCAAATTATATAGGCAACAAAAGTCCCCCTCACTCCTTTAAGTACCGCTCTTGATAGCGAAATTAAGGCACCCTGCCTTGAAAAGAGACTTTCCTATCAAAGGTTACGTAAAAGTTACGTTTTAAGAGTTTGGACGTTAAGAAATTTTTTGGTCTGGTGGCATCCCTGCTCATGAGTGTCAATGGAATTGATTTTTCCTATGGAAAAGGGCATGCAAATTTTCTCTTTCTATCCATTTATCTATTAAAATAAATCTAGCTTATTTTAAATAATGAGAAAAAAAACTCGCTAAACCCAGACTAAGCACCAACTTCATAAAAATAAACTATCTGGGGTTTAAAGCAAGCTCAAAATGGTATTGGAAAGTCTTTAGATCGTAAGTTAAGAAAATTGTAAGTAATCGTATGTAACTTTGGATGTTTATATTTAAACTTTTTTTTAAGCTAACAGAGACACTATGAAGTTTTTTGGTAGAAAGATAATGACTGTCTCTCAACCTGCATTGCAGACAAGCAGGCAGGCATGCAGGACTTTTATAAAAAAAAAAACTTTCTATTTGATAATTTAAATAAAAATGCTAAGAAATGCTGGGAAAATGGGAAATTCACGGAAAGGGACAGGCCGAGAGGCCTCCCCCTCTGAGCACATCCTTGCAGCCCAGTACAAAGGAACTATGCAAGAAAAAAACCTGCCGTTGATAAGGGATCAAACCCCCAAACCTTCTGGCAGAAGCGCATCCAGGATTTTTGTTCGGGGGGGGGGGTACTAATTGTTTTTTAGGGGGGTTACACAAAAAACTAAAAAAAGGCATACAAAATTTGTTTGTGTCCATTTTTGTTACGTTTTTCCGAGTCAAACAAACATTTCGGGGGGGGGGGGGGTTCAAACCAGGTAACCCCCCCCCCTCCCCCCTGGATATGGCCTTGCCTTCTGGTAACTAGTTGAAGTCTTTACCCGTAGACCAAGACAGCTATTCATGATGACAAATTAACGAAACTGTAGGGAAGAGGCAAAGTTTTTTTTCCAATTTTCGAAACGAAAATCCAAAAAAAAAAAATCTGAAAAACCGAGGAGGGGCAGTTTTGTCTCTCGTTCGAGATTTTTTTAATGGAGAAACTAAAAAAAACAATTTGGTACTCCTGCATTATGCGGGCACTGTGAAGAAGTCAAGTTTGGTTAATGCTATATACTGTATGAAGGTAACGAGAGACAAAACCCGCCAAACGGGTATATCAATAGAGAAATGGAATATTGTTGTTTGGGATTTAGGAGGGGGAAAAGATGCCTAGGTTAGGTTAGGTTACGTATCTAATATAGGGCATGCTTTACCCCCCCCCCACCTCCTAATGTGCAAATATATAGCCCAAATTTGTTTATAAACTATTATATATTCATCCTATTTTGTTTTATTTCATTAGCATTAACCAAACCTGACTTCTTCGCAGTGCCCGCATAATGCAGGAGTACCAAATTGTTTTTAAAACCTAAAGGTCTATTGGCACCCTCTGGAGACACTAGTAAGTTTTGGGAAGGCATAAAATTTCAAAAGATGATTGGTTCAGCCATTCCAGAATTCTATTGCAGAAGGGAGCTGGAGCCTGTAGCCTTTCCCTAGATTTTGACGACTATTCCTAAAGCTTTTCATGTTTTCCGTCTAATTCACATATTTTTGGCGTTTTTTCAGAATTTTGTCCCTTCCCTCAATATTTTTTTTTGCTAAGTGCCTTATGTTTGTTGGTGAAATACCGCATTAACTAAATTAATGCTAGTATATCGTTGCAAAAGGATAAAAATTGAACGCCAAAAAGTAGTCAAGCTTGAAAAGTTGAAGTAACGAATTTTGAATATTATTCTGACTTATATCATGCATTCCAAGCCTTCACCATTGTCATGGTCTGACACATTGGCGATAGTATTTCATAGACCACATGAAGATAACATGACATTAAAACTTGATAATGATCTTTAACGGTAATAATAAATAAAAATATCACGAATATTTCTTTTTATTCCTTTCATGTTTTTCTTTTTATTTGGGTTAAGAGGGAAAAAGAACAAACTATCCGTGTCAGTAGCTTGCAACTGAATAGCATGAGTAAAAGGTAGGGAACAACTCAAGGATGTATCATACTTTAAAGGGTTATAAATCATGCAATTCAGGTGTATTTTTGGTTACTAGAGGGAAGAGGTAGCAAAGTGGTTGCTTTAGAAAATCTTTTCTTTTTTCCTTCCTTGGTCTTCTTTCTACGCCAAAAATACTATTTTTCTGGGAGCCAACCTTTTCCTGTCAGTAACTAGGTTAGCTACGTATCTGGATAGCATGAGCAAAATATATGGGGTAACTCGAGAATTAAAAGAAGTTCAGATACGTTCTTAAAAGAAGTTTAAAATTTTGGTAAACCTTGGGATGTTAAATTTGTATATAGCATAGTGAGAGACGATAATACGAAAAACGGGAGAGATTTCTTCGTGAAACCGTGCTGTGCTGATAACTGTCTGGGTTAGTCAAATTTGTACGCAGCAATTGCTTAATTATCTGTCTTGCTTAACAGAACGGCCAATTGAATTTTGAACTACAATAACAAGAAAGTGATAGTATTCAACTCAGCCTATTATTACTTTGAACTGGATTTTTAGTACAGTAAGTTTGGGTTCGCATTTGTATAGTTCAGGGGCACCAATTCAGAAGATATAAAGTATTTCAGATTTAGGGGCAATGCCCCCCCCCCTGATTGGTGTCCCTAGCCTAGTTAAGAAGGCTCCATGTCCATCAATGAACTTAGATTGATATATTTATTCAGTTTCGAGGTAATGCATTTTTTACTGAATTGATCCTCTACGGCTATGATGTATCAAGCTTTTAACTTGATACGATACAAATGAACATTTCCAGAATCAGTACAAGGTGCGTACACAATATTTTAGCCCGAAGGTAGCTTACATTTATGAGTGAGATACAATGGTAGATCCAGGAGCGGGGTGGACCTTGCTCGCCCCGATTTTTTCTGGCACCCTCATTCCTTGTTGATTTTTACTCTTTTTTTTAAATAAATTTGTCAATATGGTCAATTAGTGGCGCCCTTGTCACATTGCCCCCCCCCTCAAGATTTAGCTTATTGGCGTCCTTGTCACATTGTCCCCCTCCCCAGATTTTGATCTAGATCCGTCAAGGTGGAGACACAACTTCATTAAATGGGAATTATACGGAAAATCGTAGATGTTTGAGGAACGATTACATAGAAATCGCAACTTTTTTGCAAGACCCTCAGTCTGATTTTTTCCTTTTAGTTATTACCAAATATGATTTTTGATTCTACAGAAGAAGCTATTTCATAATATATCTTGGGACTCTTTATTTTTATGTGTCGTTCAACAGACGGGGAAATTTTTATTTTGGGTTTGGTTCTATTTTGTCGTTTGTAAAAACCCATGATATTTATTATAACTAACTAGGTACTAGAAAAAAGTCTTCCAGCTTCGGCACTAACCAGGGATGCTAAATGGAAAGGGACAACTGATCCCTAGGGTCTGAAAAATACCTTTTCTGACAGCTGAAATATAATTCTTTTATTTTGTATTTTACGCTCCTCTGGTATATCTTACCCCCCCCCCCCCTTCGCCAGATTATGAGGCCTAAAACCACTACTGGACTAGGCAGAAAAAATAAAACGAATGCAAATACAACTAAATCTAGAAAAATTGGACAAAAACCTCGGCAACATTGATTTTTAGTGCTTTCCCTTCGCTTCTTAACCGTTCCCAGTCCAAACCCGTACCGGACAGCCTTTTAAAAAACAACAAATCTACAAGTACTTTTCTTAGCCTATGTTCTATGAGCAGGAAATTAAATTAAAGTTATTTTGTGGAGAAAATTAAAAAAAATGTCTTTCTTTTCACCGATCGAAGATTGGTCTCATAGCACTTGCTATTTATGAGCAGAATTGCAGCCTCTTTGATTTATTAATAATTTTACTAATTATTGCTCCCTGTTAAGATGTTTAAAATGAAGTGCCAAAGTAGCTTTGACTATTTTCCTTTTATCTAGATATACCTAGTCTTTGGCAATGTATTGAAAGAAAATAGGTTATTAGCCCTCCCACTCAAGCTTTCCAGCAGACACGTTCTGAACAGTTTAATGGATTATAAGAAAAAAGGGTCGCATGAAAATAACGGTTCACCAAAAATATCACAGTAGACAGAATATACCAGTAAGCTTATCGCAGATCATTTCTGGTCTTCGTTCACAAAAAGCTCCTCCCACTTATTTTTGCAATAGCGGGAATGCGTCTGTTTCGATTGTTTCAATGCACTTTGATGGAAACAGGCGGAAACAGACTAACCTGCATTCCCGCTAATCTGACTTCGCCTATGTTTATATCTGCAAAAACGTTCTCCGGAGCACTCGCACCCCGGTCCGGGTTTTTATAATGGGTGAGATAGAGAATGATCATACTGGATAATTATATGAACTGTGGAAAATATCAAGTCCAGCGATTTTGTCTCGATCGATGGCAACTCTGCTAATGACTTTTTCTATTGGGATTTGTGTCATTTGTCTGCATGCAATTAAAGATAAAATACAAATTTCCACGAGTTTTTTTCTGTGCTAAGGTGAGTCAAAAATCGAATTACAATAGCATTTGTATTTTGTATTTTTAGAATCAAATCCGTTGTCACGTCATGTATTAATATAAGACATTTGGATACTCCCCCAGTTACGTTTCTCGTGCATATTATGTAGACGATAGCAGTTAAAACAGGTCTTTGTGCATTCTACGTCACATCTTAAAGCTCCCCTCCCCTCTGCCCACACTAGCAACACTGGATTACCGGTTACGACTTTACCATCCATAACTACTACTACTACTACTACTACTACTACTAACAACTCACCAAAGCACAAAGCCGCCTGAGGCCAACACAGCTACGCACGCTCCACCTCCATCTTAATCCCAAAAGTTCCTATTTCCTTTAAATTTTTTTTTATGACACCCTCCCACTCCAGACGAGGACGACTTGCTTTCCGTTTAGCCCTAGACGGTTGGCCGAAAAGGACAATCTTTGGCAATCTGTCATCCTTCATCCGCAGAACGTGCCCTAGCCATCTCAACCTTTCTTTCATTATAGCCCTAGAAAGCGGGATTGAACCACATTTTTTGTACAGCCTACTGTCTGAAATACGATCAGTCAGCCGGGTACCCAGTACAATCCGTAGGCAATTCCTCTGGAAAACATCTAGTAAATCTTCATCCACTTTTCGGATCGCCCATGCTTCAGAGCCATATTTGACCACTGTCATCACTGTAGCTTCTAATATTGTAATCTTGGTTTGCAGACTTATGTTCCTATTATTCCAAACCTTTTTTAACTGTGAAAAAACACCCTGAGCAACCAAAAAACACCTATTCTACTTTTAACATCTTCACTGCTCCCACGTCTTTACTAACAATTAAATAAAAAAAAACAAGTTTTTTTAACTGAAAGTAAGGAACGACGTTAAAACTTAAAACGAACAGAAATTATTCCGTATATGAAAGGGCTGTCCCCTCCTCAACGCCTCGCTCTTTACGCTAAAATTTTTTATTGTTTAAAAAAATTAAGAGTTGTGAGAAAGTCAAACTTTAGCGTAAAGAGCGAGGCGTTGAGGAGGGGACAGCCCCTTTCATATACGGAATAATTTCTGTTCGTTTCAAGTTTTAACGTCGTTCCTTATATTCAGTTAAAAAAACTTGTTTTTTTATTTAATTTTTGAACGTTTTTGAATTAATTCAGGTTTTGATTTTGGCTCACCGTATATGAATAATTAAAACAAAATTGGTATATTAATTTTACTTTTATTTGGTTAAATGGCTTTCTCAAAACTTGTTTAATTTTATTTACGAACGTTTTTATTAGTAATAAATATACGTAACTTATGAATTAACTTACGTAACGAACTTCTATATTCATGTATTTTTAATACGTATATTAGGGGGCTCGCCCCCTAGTCAATACCTCGCTCTTTAAGCTAGAGTTCGAATTTTGTTCCAATTCTTTAAAAATGACCCCTTAATCACAATGGCCGTTATTTAGAATAATTAGCTCTTATGAAAGTACTAAAAAATCTTTGGCTTAAAGAGCGAGGTATTGACTAGGGGGTGAACCCAATCATACACGTAATATTTTCTGTTCGTTTTAAGTTTTGATGTTACTCCTTATTTTCAGTTGGAAAACTTGTTTTTTTATATTTAATTTCGTATCTTTTTTTTTAAATAATGCTGGGAAATCCGGCGCCTCCTTCATAGCAATGTCCCTTTCCCCATGAAACCTTCCTTCATGGAAAGATCTTCCCACATAACCCCCGAACCACCCATCCCCCAACTACCAGAAAAAATCCCCCTGAAAACGTCTGTATACTTCCTAATAACCAATACTATATATTAACATTGGGTAAAGTTCACAACTTTCAGCCCTCCCCCCGGGGACTTCGGGGGATTAAGTCATCCTAAAGGACATAGTTATCATATTTTCAACCATGCTGAACAAAATGTTACCACGAACTGTTTGATCAAATAAAAAAAAAAAATTACTGAAAGTAAGGAGCGACATTAAAACATAAAACGAAAAGATATTATTCCGTATATGAAAGGTGGTGTCCCCTCCTCAACGCCTCGCTCTTTACGCTAAAGTTTGACTCTGTCTCACAACTTTATTTTTTTTAAACAATTAAAACTTTAGCGTAAAGAGCGAGGCGTTGAGGAGGGGACAGCCCCTTTCATATACAGAATAATTTCTGCTCGTTTTATGTTTAAATGTCGCTCCTTACTTTGAGTTAAAAAAAAAAACTTGTTTTTTTTATTTAATTTCTGTACGTTTTTGAATTAATGCAGTTTTGATTTTGGCTCACCGTACATGAATAATTAAAATGAAATTTGCATATTAATTTTACTTTTTTTGGCTAAATGGATTTCTCGAAATTTTGACCTGACGTAACTTGCGAAATAACTTACGTAACAAACTTCTATATTCGTATATTTTTATTACGTAAATGAGGGGCTCTCCCCCTACTCAATACCTCGCTATTTACGCTGAAGTTCGAATTCTGTTCCAATTCTTTAAGAATGACCCTGAATCACAAAGGCCGTTTAATTAGAATAGATAACTTTTTTGAAAGTACTAAACAAAGTTTAACGTAAAGAGCGATGTATTGACTAGGGGGAGAACCCCTCATATACGTAATAATTTCTGTTAGTTTTAAGTTTTAATATTGCTCCTTACTTTCAGTTGAAAAAACTTGTTTTTTTATTTAATTTCTGATCGTTTTTTTAAATAATGCTGAGAAATCCACCCTGCCCTCATAGAAATGTCCCTTCCCCCATGACAATATCCTCCATGGAGCCCTCATCCAACCCCCCTCCCCACCAGAAAAATACCTCTTGAAAACTTCAGCATACTTCCAAATAACAAATACTATCAAACAGTTCGAGGTAACGAACTGTAAGTAAGGAGCGACCCGGCTCAATAGTAACCGAAACTCTAAAAACAGGAATTTTGATACCCATAGATACATCAATAGAATCAGATTTTTATGCTGATTTCAAATATATAAGTTTCATTAAGTTTAGTTAGTAAGCCCATCAAAAGTTACGCGCCTGAGAAAATTTGCCTTATTTTCGAAAAAAGGGGGAAACGCCCCCAAAAAGTCATAGAACTTTAATGAAAATCTCACCATCGGATTCAATGTATCAGAAAACCCTTCTGCGGAAGTTTCAAGCTCCTATCTGCAAAAATGTGGAATTTTGTATTTTTTGTCAGAAGAAAGATCACGGATGCGTGTTTATTTTTTTTTTATTTATTTTTTTTTTTTTTGATTTTCCCAGGGGTGATCGTATGGATCCAGTAGTCCTAGAATATCGTAAGAGGGCCGATTTGAACGGAAATTAAAAGTTCTAGTGCCCTTTTTAAGTGACCAAAAAAATTGGAGGGCAACTTTGCCCCCTCCTTCGCTCATTTTTTCCAAAAGTCACCCAATCAAAATTTTGAGAAAGCCATTTTAGTCAGCATAGTTGAAAATCTAATAAATACGTCTTAGAGGATGAATTAATCCTCCACAGTTCCCGGGGAAGGGCTGGAAGTTAGGAAGTTATGAACTTTGCCCATTGTTTACATATAGTATTGGTTAATGGGAAGTATAAAGACGTTTCAGGAGGGATTTTTTTCTGATGGGGGGGGGGGTGTCGGAGGAGGGGGTTACGGGGGAAGATTCTTTTATGGAGGATGTTTCCTTGGGGGAAGGGACATTTCTATGAAGGGGGCGCCGGATTTCCCAGCATTATTTAAAAAACGATCAGAAATTAAATAAAAAAAACTAGTTTTTTCAACTGAAAGTAAGGAGCAACACTTAAACTTAAAACAAACAGAAATTATTACGCATATGAGGGGGTTCGCTCCCTAGTCAATACCTCGCCCTTTTCGCTAAAGTTTTTTTTAGTACTTTCAAAAGAGCTATCTAATCTAATTAACCGGCCTTTGTGATTCAGGGGTTTGTGATTCGAACAAAATTCGAACTTTAGCGTAAAGAACAAGGTATCGACTAGTGGCCAAACTCCCTAATATACGCAACACAACATGCGAATATAGAAGTTCGTTACGTAAGTTAATTCGTAAGTTACGTCAGAACAGAATTTCGAGGAAGCCATTTAGCCAAAAAAATAAAATTAATATGCAAATTTCGTTTTAATTATTCATGCACGGTGAGCCAAAATCAAAGATGCATTAATTCAAAAACGTTCAGAAATTAAATAAAAAAAAAAAAAAAAGTTTTTTAACTGAAAGTAAGGAGCGACATTAAAACTTAAAACGAATAGAAATTATTCCGTATATGAAAGGGGCTGTCCCCTCTTCAATACCTCGCTCTTTACGCTAAAGTTTGAATCTGTCACACAATTTTATTTTTAAAACAATAGAAACTTTAGCGTAAAGAGCGAGGTATTGACGAGGGGACAGCCCCTTTCATATACGGAATGGTTTCTGTTCGTTTTTTTAATGTTGCTCCTTACTTTCAGTTAAAAAAACTTGTTTTTTATTTATTTAATATGTAAACAATGGACAAAGTTCATAACTTGCAGCCCTTCACCGGGGACTGTGGGGATCAAGTCATCCTGAAAGACATATTTATTAAGTTTTCGACTATGTTGAACAAAATGGCTATCTCAAAATTTTGATCCGGTGACTTTGGGAAAAAATCAGCGTGGGAGGGGGCCTAGTTGCCCTCCAATTTTTTGGTCACTTAGAAAGGGCACTAGAACTTTTAATTTCCGTTCCAATGAGCCCTATCGCGATATTTTGTGACCACTGGATCGATACGATCACTCCTGGGAAAAAACAAACAACAAAAAAAAACAAAGAAATAAACACGCATCCGTGATCTTTCTTCTGGCAAAAAATACAAAATTCCACACTTTTGCAGGTATAAGCTTGAAACCTCTACAGAAGGGTTCTCTGATACGCTGAATATGATGGTTTGATTTTCATTAAGATTCTATCACTTTTAAGGGGAGTTTCCCCCTTTTTTAAAATGAGGCAATTTTTCAGGCTCGTAACTTTTGATGGGAGAAGACTAAACTTGATGAAACTTAAACATTTTAAATCAGCATAAAAATCTGATTCTTTGATGTATGTACTGGTATCACAATTCCGTTTTTTAGAGATTTGGTTACTATTGAGCCGGGTCGCTCCTTACTTACAGTTCGTTACAACGAACTGTTTGATACTACCAAGGTAAGCGAAGCTGCCCACCTGATCAATCTTTTCGTTACCCAACGTCACCTTTTCATATTCACTTATTCCTAGCCTTAGTGACTTAGTCTTCTTAACATTAATTTTTTACCTATTCTAGCCCCTTTAACTCGCAAAACCTCAAAAAGTTCATTCATTTTGCTCACACTTTCATCTAAGATACTTAGACCATCAGCATAATCTAAGTTCAGGAGAGTTCTTCCTCCCCATTTGATTTCGTGGTCTCCCATTGCCTTTCCTGTGCTTACTCTTACTTTCCGTAAGATTTCAAACAATAAGCGATACGAAAAATGTGGCTTGATCCCACATTCTATGACTATGGCTAAATAAATGTCAAGATGGCTAGGTCCCGTTTTACAAGTGAAAGATGGTAGAAAGCCAAAAATCGTTCGTTTTGGTGATCCATCTAGGACCAAGCAGAAAGCAGGAACACCTTGAATGGGTCAGAAGTCATAAGACTTCTGAAAGAAAGGAGTATAAGAAGTCATACATTTATAATTAGGTTCTGTTTAGGCAAGCGAAATAAGCTTAAATAAATTTAAAATCCTTTGATGCCGAAAAGTAATAGCCGCTGGAGCGTTGCACTGGATTGGAGCCCTTGGTTAAAATTTTAACCCAGAGAACTTGTCAGTCTTTTGCTTTTCAACTATATTAAATAAAAAAGAAACAGTTTTTTTTTCAAATGAACGTAAACAGTGAAATTAGGCTACAACTTAAACTAGCAGAAACCCTACTATATTAGCTTTTAGATATTGATTATTTGAAAAAAACTACGTTTTCTAAAGAGTTAAACAGGCTGAGTTACAAGGTCGAACCTTAAAACGTACAGGGATTAGGAGGCAAAGTTGGGGGGCTGCCGCCCCCCAAACCCCCCGCTTTCGCAGCCTTTAAATAAAAAAAAAGTTCTTTAAACTGAAAGTAAGGAGCGACATTAAATCTTAAAACGAACAGAAATTATTCCGTATATGAAAGGGGCTGTGCCCTCCTCGACGCCTCGCTCTTTACGCTAAAGTTTGACTTTCTCACAACTCTTTTTTTTTAAACAATAAAAACTTTAGCGTAAAGAGCGAGGCGTTGAGGAGGGCACAGCCCCTTTCATATACGGAATAATTTCTGTTCGTTTTTAAGATTTAATGTCGCTCCTTACTTTCAGTTTAAAGAACTTTTTTTTTATTTAAAGGCTGCGAAAGCGGGGGGTTTGGGGGGGCGGCAGCCCCCCAACTGTGCCTCCTAATCCCTGTACGTTTTAAGGTTCGACCTTGTAACTCAGCCTCTTTAACTATTTAGAAAACGTAGTTTTTTTCAAATAATTTCTGCACGTTTTTGTACAGTTTATTACTTATTATTGCTTGACTAACTGTTAGCTGATCGTGTCAGGAGTTAAAGTTGGGGGCTGCCGCCCCCCAAACCCCCCGCTCTTCAACATTCTTGTTTTAAGGCTTTTAATTCCTGAATACTCAAATCATGTCGTACAGGGTGCCTCCTAATCCCTGTACGTTTTAAGGTTCGAACTTGTGACTCAGCCTCTTTAACAGCCCCCCAACTGTGCCTCCTAATCCCTGTACGTTTTAAGGGTCGACCTTGTAACTCAGCCTCTTTAACTCTTTAGAAAACGTAATTTTTTTCAAATAATTTAAAAAAGAAACTGAGTTTCTTTTTTAAAGTTTAAATTCAGTATATAAAAAATTTGCTCTGACGGTGAATCGAACCCGCGTTTTCCGCCTGACAGGCTGGAGTATCAACCGCTGGACTAAAGAGACACAATTGTAATTGTTTTTAGTAAATGGAATCTATTTTTGACGCAAGCAAATTCCCACAAAACTTGATATTTGGTTTTTGGAAAACAGGGAAGGAGTGATCAGATTGAGCTGAAATTTCGAGGATAAGCTCCCAGGCCCCAGGAAAGCTTATTCTCTAAATTTCAGCCCGACCAGACAACGTTAAAGGGGGGTTGTGGTGGGAAAAATTAACATGGGCTATTATAGGAAAACGAGGTTTTTCGTAAATGTAAATTCGGGGGATAATTTTTTCGGTCTGAAAATATCAAAAGGCCCTAACAGGTCGAATTCTGCTTCGAACAAGTCCTCATTCACCCGGATCAGTTGCCAACTGTGGCCTGTAGGCGTGGATAAGAAAAAAAAAAGAAATGAATTTTAAGTGGCTATATTTGGTTTTTTGAAAACAGGGAAGGAGTGATCGGATTGAGCTGAAATTTCGAGGATAAGCTCCCGGGCCCTAGAAAAGCTTAACCTCTAAATTTCAGCCCAACCAGACAACGTTAAAGGGGGGCTGTGGTGGGAGGGTCCAAACTTCCGGCCCAGTTTACCCCATGAAGATAAAGTCGGAGGAGGATGAAATTTTGCAAGTTTCTTAGTTTGAGCTTGGGCTACAAAATGCGATTACCGCCGTCTCTCTGCGACCTCTAGGACCTGAAATCGCTTAACATTGTGGTGGGTCGCCTCTTTATAGAGGCACAAGTGTGCCTCCTTGATAACATATTGAAACTTTAGCGAAAAGACTGAGGAGTGTATGAGGGCAGCAGCCCCTTCATCAGTGTCGACACTGGTATCTCTTGCGCTCGGGGCAATATCTTAATTGGTGCCCCCCCCCCTTGTATCTATAAAAGTATTCAGTTGGTACTTGTGCATTATATCCTACACACAAAAAAGTTTGGTTAATGCTAATGAAATAAAATAAAATAGGATGAAAATATAATAGTTTAGAAACAAATTTTGGCTAACCTAACCTAGGTACCTTCCCCTCCCCCCCCCCCAAAAAAAAAAGCCCCAAAAACAACAGTTTAAATATTGTAAACGCATTAAGAAATCACGCTTTGCGATCCATTTATCCATTGCTAATACCCGTTTGACTGGTTTCTTCTAGTATTTCCTTGTACAGTCTATAGCGTTGTATAGGATATAATGCGCAAGTACCATTCAGTATACCAGGGGGCTGCTCTTTCCTCGACCCTCGCTCTTAAAGCTAAAGTCTGCCCCCCTCTCATATAGAGAATAATTTCGGTAAATATGGAGGAGTTTAAATTGCTGACCTAGCTAAGAAATAGACTTACTTTTAGAGTCAGAATTCCATCCTAAATCCAAATACAACATTCATTTGCGTCGGAAATGAACTTTGTCCCCACTCGCCTAATGTACAAATATATACTCTCAATTGTATGTATAACCTAACCTACATTTTTGCACATTTGGGGATGGGAGTATAGTTCAATTCCAACACAAAAGGTTGTTATATTTAGATTCAGGATGCAATTCTGACTTTAAAGGTATGTCTATTTCATAGCTAGGTCAGTAATTTAAACTCCTCCATATTTACCCTAGTTTCCATTTGTTTTAAGTTTTAATGTTGCTCTTTACCTTCAGTTGAAAAAACTTGTTTGGTTTTCCCTAAGGCGTACCAAGAAACTTTACCTCCCACTCCCTAATGATCAAATACACAGTCTAGGCTACCCCGAATTGTACATTCGGTAATTTTCCCTACCCGCAATGAATCTTCCATAAATAGGCATTACTCTTTTCCTCAAATTGATTCAACTTTAAAAAAACAATACATCCAGAAATCAGCGTATGGGAACGTCATTGCACAGACTAGCCTATATACAATTCGAGGTATATGGGCTATTTGAGAATGGAGAGCGGGAATGCACCACTAACACCCATTGTTTAAGGTTTATTGTAGGCTATGAGATGTTCAAACTGAGGCTATAAGATTTCCTTCGAATTGATTGAGCTTTAAAAAAACAATTCAACCGGAAATTCAGGGTATGGAAATTTCATTGCATAGCCTAGGCCTATATACAATTCAGAGTGTATAGGCTATTTGAGAGCGGGAAAGCACCACTAACACCGATTGTATAAAATTTATAGTAGGCTATAAGATATGCATTTGTATTACCTGGTAAATCCTGTGAAGCATTGGCAAATAGAACACACAACCCTGTCTCGAAATTTAATGCTTTACACAAAGGGTCATTTTTACAGGCTTCAATACAGTGGGATAATATTAACGTATCAGCCTTAGTATCTAAAACTGCTCCTGGAGCACTTAATACATATCCAGTTCTGAGCTCAAATAGCACATTTTCGGGATCACAATCGCCCTGTGCTGTGGCAACAGTAATCAGCACTAGTAAGATGAAAATCATAGTTGATACTGAACTGAAATTGTGGAACGTCTGTCAGCCGATGACGATTTCTTGTCAAGACTTTGAGAACAAATGCGGGTCAACGACATTCGAAAAGACGATCCTTTTGTTATGCCTGGGTTGTGAAGAAGGTAGAGGAAACGAGACCCGGAGATGTGCCGTTTGACTTAATTAAAGGCGGAAAAAGTGTTGACAATTGGAATAACTGATTAGGTCTTAGGTGCGATTAAATAAAAAAAAAAACAAGTTTTTTTAACTGAAAGTAAGGAGCGACATTAAAACTTAAAACGAACAGAAATTATTCCGTATTTGAAAGAGGTTGTCCCCTGCTCAACGCCTCGCTCTTTACGCTAAAGTTATTTATTGTTTTAAAAATAAAGTTGTAAGACAGAGTCAAACTTTAGCGTAAAGAGCGAGGCGTTGAGGGGGGACAACCCCTTACATATACGGAATAATTTCTGTTCGTTTTAAGTTTTAATGTCGCTCCTTATTTTCAGTTAAAAAAACTTGTTTTTTTTATTTAATTTCTGAACGTTTTTGAATTATTGCAGCTTTGATTTTGGCTGACCGTACATAAATAATTAAAACGAAATTCGCGTATTAATTTTCCTTTTTTTTGGCTAAATGGCTTTCTCGAAATTTTGTTGTACTAAAAAAAACTTTAGCCTAAGGGCGAGGTATTGACGAGGAGGCGAACCCCCTCATATACGTAATAATTTCTGTTTGTTTTAAGTTTAAGTGTTGCTACTTACTTTCAGTTGAAAAAACTAGTTTTTTTTATTTAATTTCTGATCGTTTTTTAAATAATTCTGGGAAATCCGGCGCCCCCTGCATAGGAATGTCCCTTCCCCCAAGGAAACATCCTCCATGAAAATATTCTTCCCTGTAACCCCTACTCCGACCCCTCCCCCCCCTCACCAAAAAAAATCCTCCTGAAAACGCTTGTATACTTCCCAATAGCCAAAACTATATGTAAAGAATTGGCAAAGTTTATAACTTGCACCCCTTGCCCAGGACCTTCGGGGGATTAAGTCATCCTCAAAGACATATTAATTAGATTTTCGACTATGCTGAACAAAATGGCTATCTCAAAATTTTGATTGGGTGACTTCGGGAAAAAAGTGAGCGTGGGAGGGGGCCAAGTTACCCTCCAATTTTTTTTGTCACTTAAAAAGGGCACTAGAACTTTTAATTTTCGTTCGAATGAGCCCTCTCACGATATTCTAGGACTACTGGATCGATACGGTCACCCCTGGAAAAAAAAACACACAAAAAAAAAAAACACGCATCCGTGATCTTTCTTCTGGCAAAAAATACAAAATTCCACATTTTTGCAGTTAGGAGCTTGAAACTTCTACAGTAAGGTTCTCTGATACGCTGAATCTGATGATGTGATTTTCGTTAGAGTTCTATGACTTTTAGGGGTTGTTTTCCCCTTTTTTCAAAAATAAGGCAAATTTTCTCATCCAAACGTAAGTTTGGATGGGTAAGACTGACCTTCATGAAACTTGTATATTTGAAATCAGCATAAAAATCTAACTCTTTTGATGTATCTATTGGTATCAATATTCCGTTTTTTAGGGTTTCGGTTACTATTGAGCCGGGTCGCTCCTTATTTACAGTTCGTTACCACAAACTGTTTGACTAATTAGTCACCAAAATTTTCAAGTTTTCTACTGGGCGCTAGAACCCAACAGTGTTGCAGCGAGGGTTCTCATAAAACTTTAAAACAATCTAAATGAACTGATCATTTAGCTATTTCATTTTAGCTAAAAGCTATTTTTCACATCTACGTGCTTCTTATAAATTTCATCATCTGCAAGTGCCATATGGCACTAAAAATGACACTTTTATGCTATTTCTCAAGGGGTGGGACTAGCAGGCAACAAAAACAACGTAGACAGATGTTTAATAGCTCACATTAATACTATTTCTCATATCTACGTTTTCTTTGTAAATTGTACCACCTGCAAGTGCCAGGTGGCACTAAAAAAGGCACTTTTTAGTTGAAAACTATTGCTCATATTTACGTGCCATCAATTTTGCAATCCGTAAGTGCCAAATAACGCAAAAAATGGCACTTTTGGTGCCATGTCCCAAGTGGAAAAGCTGGGGCTAGCTTTTCCACTTGACCAGTACTTTTTAGAGTGACGTTTAATGGCTCATTTGAAGGCTATTACTAGTATTTACGTGATGTTTATCAATTCTACCATCCATAATGTGATATAGCCCTAAAAACAATACTTTTGTTGTCACTTCTTTTGTAGAAAAGCTTGGAAGTATAAAACGAAATCATCATTGTAATAATTATGGTCCAAAGTACTTATGCATTACATCTCACCCACCGCTATATACGAAAGAAGTCAAGTTTGGTTAATGCTAATGAAATAAAATTTGATGAATATATAATAGTTTATAAACAAATTTGGGCTATATATTTGCATATTAGGGGGTGGGTGGGCGGTAAGCATAGCATACATTAAAAACGTAACCTAACCTAGGTACCTTCCCCCCCCCCCTTCCCAAACCCAAAAGAAATCGTTTAAATGTTGTAAAATCAATGAGGAACCACGCTTTGCCATCAATTATCTAGCAAATACCCGTTTGTCTGCTTTCGTGTCTGGTTTCCTTGTGCAGTCTATAGCGGTGGGCGAGATATAATGCACCAGTACCCCCGTAACTGGAGGTTTGCAAGAACATCTCTCGTATGTTCCTCCTCCAAGCCCCCTTAATAAGCTACGCAATTAATGTACAATCACTAATATATCAAATCACATTATTAGAGGCGTAGTTCTGTTGGGAAAGCGTTCGAATTCCAAATAGAAGGTCTTACGTTCGATTCCTACTAAGGTGTTTGTTATTTTTATTATTTTGGTTTTCTCCCTTCTATACAATCATTTCCAGATAATTTTACTGTTTCTGTAAATGTGATGCACTCATTTCTTAAAGCATGTCCCAGGAAGGTATTTGATCAAGCATTTTGATTCAAAAGGGAATAGAGGTCATCCAGTCCATGGTTTGCAACGACAATCTGAGTAGATCTCTAAATCCATACCTCAACGAATGGCGTAATTTTGTCAAAATCCTTTGGAGGGGGGGGGAGGTTCTAAATTGGAGCCAATTTTCCCAAATCATGTGAAAATGACAGAGAAAACTGAAAAACTAGCCGTATAGTAATAAAAAAGGTAAAGATGTACTAAAGAAAACTTGCCTGTTTCAGTGGATACTTCAATTATGCAGGCTTATCTTAGTTTTGACAACATTTTTGGAGAAACTAAATTTGAGCTGGGAGGGGGGGGGGGTAAAATGGGGTGTGGAGGAAAATTGAGGTCTTGGAGAGGAAGTTGTTCTCTTTTCCCCATAGCAAAGTATGCCCCTGACCCCGACCCCTTGCCACTAAGTGGCTGCAGAAGTGTAGGCATGTGGTTCTGGAACCACTCAAAGTTGTATGTTAAAAGAAGGATTACTTATTATTATACTTACTTATTCAAATTATTTACGAACTATACCACCGTAATACGTAAGATTGTGCATCCAAAGAGGAAGAAGACAAATGAAAACAGTTCTGTAGGAGAATTCAGGTAATTTTTCCCAAAATTTTTGAAATGAAAACAAACTTAGCTTGTAATACCATTTATCGTACCTACACAAGAAATGATCTTTTTTGAAATCTTCATTGATTCCTGAGTAATGAGTGGCGTTTTATTTAGGGACAGGTCAAATAAATCCCCAAGCCTAAAGGCACATTTCTGTTGAGCTTGCAAAATTTTGAAAAAAGTATGTCCGCTCAGTTAACCTTTTGTGTCGAAACTACTCGCCTAGAGCTACTTTCTTAAGTGTGACTAAATTTAATTTTTAAAACAAAGAATTAATGATCTATTTCTTCTTTTTTAAAATCTTTTTTACAAAAATAAACGACACTATGTTCTGTTTTTTCACTCTAAACTTATTTTTTCCATTAATTTTTGTACGGCTTCTTGGTTCAGCTCCTTACTAAGGGTTGAGGTGTCTTATCTTCCCTAGATTGGAGGTGATTAGAAACTATATAGAAAAAAGTTTTCAACTGAAACTAAGGACCTACGTTAAAACTTAAAGTGAACAGAAATTATTCCGTATCAATAGAAAAGGTAATAGCAGTGTTTTTTTTTCTAAATTAAACTTTAATCACAACCGAGCATAGATTAATTTAAAAAACAAAGTTTTTCCAAGGGAAGTAAAGAGTGAAGTTGAAACTTAAAACGAACAAAAATTATTACTTCACAGCCTATCTAACATATATCAATAAAACTAATGCAAATAAATCTACTGGTGATGTTTGTAGGATTACAGAAAACTAGCGCTTTCCTTAAAACACAAAAGCCAAGTATAAAAGCAAAAATATTGATTTAGGAGTCAAAAGTAAATATGTAGCCTCACAACAACAAACTAATCTGTAACACTTTTCATAGTCCTACAGGAGCTGTGATATCAGTAACTTTCAGTATACAATTAAAACAATCTCATCAACTTAGGCATAAAAATAATAAGTTTAAAGTCATTGCACAGCCTATAAGATAATGGATTGATTTATCATGCAACATCTTGATCTCACCTAGTATTACTCGAAATGAAGAACATGTCAACCATAATATGAACTCTGAAAATAAAGTTATTTCTCTCTATAAAATGGAGGATTTTAAGTTGTGATACAAACTCTAAAGCGAGTTTGTAGTCCTAACACTTATAAGCTTCCTTCACTTCGAACTTGTCTACAAAATAATCATGAAATGTCCTTTTCAGATCCAAAACGACAGCCAATCATTGAACTGAGATCATTGTGCAGAAGTGATGCCAAATTAAACAAAAAATAAATAAATAAAACAACAATTTAAAAACGCTTTACTTTTATACTGTTAAAGTGTCCTTAAAAGGTTTACTTTTACCGTACCAAAAGTACTATATTGTTTTGTGTTTTTAGTAAAGTGCTAGTTTTCTGTAATCCTACATATATAGGGAAATATCACCAGTTGATTTATTTGCATTAGTTTTATAGATATATGTTAGATAGGCTGTGAAGTAATAATTTTTGTTTGTTTTAAGTTTCAACTTTGCTCTTTACTTCCCTCGGAAAAACTTGGTTTTTAAATTAATTTAGGTCTAGGAAGTATTTCGGTGAAACTCTGGATAATAGATTTTCGGCTATCTTGGAATGTGGATGAGTTAAGTGAGTAATGTTTTCAAGGATGGGTACAAAGCCTTAATCATAGGCAGCGCGCTAGCGCTGCCTAAGTAAAGAACGATGTGGGCACAATGTGTTTTTTTTTCTTCAGCCGGGCACTTCGTATCGAAGGAGTTGTCATAGAAACTTCGAAAAAGGCTCATTCGATTGGAAATTGGAGTGGCTAGTGCCCTTTTTAATGGTCAAAAGTGATTGGAGGGCAACTAGCCCTCCCCCCACGCCCATCATTCCCTCAAACACAACCAATCAAAATTTTGAGATAGCCATTTTGTTCAGCGTAGCTGATTTCCAGATAGAAATATATTTTTGAGGAGGACACTCCCCCACAACCCTCGGAGCAAGGGTTTTAAGTTATGCCCTGAGGGCATATAAGAACGATGTTGGCACAATGTACTATGTATCATTTTTTTTTCCTTTAGAGCAGGACACTTCATATGGAAGGGGTCATCGTAGAAACTTCAAAAGGGGCTCATTCGATTGAAAATTGAGAGTTCTAGTGCCCTTTTTAATAGTCGAAAGTGATTGGAGGGCAACTAGCCCCCCTCCACGCCCATCATTCCCCCAAACACATCCAATCAAAATTTTGAAATAGCCATTTTGTTCAACGTAGTTGATTTCCAGATAGAAAATATAATTTTTGAGGAGGACACTCCCCCACAACACTCAGGGCAAGGGTTTTAAGTTATGCCCTGGAGGCATATAAGGTTGTTATAGAAGGCGTTGTCGTAGAAACTTCAAAACAGGCTCATTCGATTGGAAATTCCAAGGGCTAGAACCCTTTTTAATAGTCCAAAGTGATTGAAGGGCAACTAGCCCCCCCCCAGGCCCATCATTTCCCCAAACACATCCAATCAAAATTTTTAGATTGCCATTTTGTTCAGCGTAGTTGATTTCCAAATAGAAAATATGTTTTTGAGGAGGACACTCCCCCTCAACCCTCAGGGCAAGGGTTTTAAGTTATTCCCTGGGGGCATATAAGGTTTTTATAGAAGGTGTTGTCGTGGAAACTTCAAAAAAGGCTCATTCGATTGGAAATTCAAAGGGCTAGTGCCCTTTTTAATAGTCGAAAGTGATTGGAGGGCAACTAACCCCCCTCTCAAGCCCACCTTTTCCCCAAACACATCCAATCAAAATTTTAAGATAGCCATTTTGTTCAACGTGGTTGAAATTTTTGGAAATTAGGTCTTTGTGGATGACAACCCCCCCCCCCCACAGCCCTCAGGGCAACGGTTGTAAGTTATGCCCAGGGGGCATATAAGGTTTTTAAAGAAGGTGTTGTCGTAAAAACTTCAAAAAAGGCTCATTCGATTGGAAATTCAAAGGGCTAGGGCCCTTTTTAGTAGTCGAAAGTGATTGGAGGGCAACTACCCTCCCCACAACCATCATTCCCCCAGACGCATCCAATCAAAATTTTGAGATAGTCATTTTGTTCAGCGTAGTTGATTTCCAGATAGAAAATATATTTTTGAGGAGGACACTCCCCTATAGCCCTCAGGGCAAGGGTTTTAAGTTATGCCCTGGGGCATATAAGGTTTTTATTGAAATCTTTGTCGTAAAAACTTGAAAAAGGGCTCATTCGATTTGAAATACAAAGGGGTAGTACCCTATTTAATAGTCGAAAGTGATTTGAGGGAAACTAACCCCCCTCTCACCCCCACCTTTTCCCCAAACACATCCAATCAAAATTTTTAGATAGCCATTTTATTCAACGTAGTTTTAAAGTTTTGGAAACTAGGTCTTTAAGCAAGATAACCCCCTCACAGCCCTCAGGGCAAGGGTTTTAAGTTATGCCCTGGGGAATATAAAGTTTTTATTGAAAGCGTTGTCGTAGAAACTTCAAAAAGGCTCATTCAATTGGAAATTGAAAGGGCTAGTGCCTTTTTTAATAGTTGAAAGTGATTGGATAGCGACTAACGCCCCCTCTCACGCCCTCCAATTTCCAAAACACATCCAATCAAAATTTCGAGCTATTCATTTTGTTCAACGTAGTTGAACGTTCTGGATATTAGGTCTTTTAGGATGATAACCCCCTCACATCCCTCAGCGCAAGGGTTGTAAGTTATACCCTGGGGGCACATAAGGTTTATATAGAAAGTTGTTGTATAAATCATAGGCAGCAGGATCGCGCTGCCTAAGTAAAGAACGGGGACACTCGAGAACGAGACAAGAAACGGGGACTAAGTAAAGAGGAGGACACTCCCCCACAAACCTCTGGGCAAGGGTTTTAAGTTATGGCCTGGGGGCATATAAGAACGATGTTGGCACAATGTATTATTTATTAATTTTTTCCTTTAGAGCAGGGCACTTCGTATCAAAGAAGTTGTCGTAGAAACTTCAAAAAGCGCTCGTTCAATTGGAAATTGGAGTGGCTTGTGCCCTTTTTAATAGTCGAAAGTGATTGGAAGGCGACTAACGCCCCTCTCACGCCCACCATTTCCCCAAAGACATCCAATCAAAATTTTGAGATAGCCATGTTGTTTAACGTAGTTGAAAGTTCTGGAAATTCGGTCTTAGAGGATGACAACCACCCTAACAGACCTTAGGGTAAGGGTTTTAATTTATGCCCCGGGGGCATATAAGGTGTTTATAGAAAGCTTTGTCATTTCCAAAAGGGCTCATTCGATTGGAAATCGAAAGGCCTTGTGCCCTTTTTAATAGTCGAAAGTGATTGGAAGGCTTGACATTTTTATAGTAAAGATCGAAGTGGGTATAATGTATTATTTCTTATTGTTGTTGTTGTTTAGACCAGGGCACTTCGTATCGAAGGAGTTATCGTGGGAACGAGTTGTTCGTGGGAAGTTGGCTAAGTAACTCTCCAAAATAAAATGTCATCTTGTTTGGATTACTCTAGGGACATTTTTGCATAATCTCATCACCGGAATCCAAATTCTAAACCCTGCGGTGGGTTTCTAGAGCTGAGTTCGAACTCCAAGTAACTCCATAGTAACCAAAAGTTAAAAATGTATCTTAGAAAAACTTTTGAGTGAAAAAAAAAGTCGCCACTTGTAGCTGACTAAGGAAGGGTGACTGATGTTTTGATTAATCGTAAAATGTTATTGTGAAAACAAATTTATAGGAATTTCTACGAAAACCTGAAACCAGGGACGTTATCTGGGGGAGGGGGACGGGTTAGGAGGTTTAGTCCCCCCCACCCATCCTCCGAAATTTTTTCCACCTCGTAAAAAAAGAAACGAAAATTCATATAAGCAAATTTTGTGGCGTTTTTAAAGTTGCAAAACCTCCCCCAAACAACAAATTCTGGTTACAGCTCTACTAAAACCCCTGGAAAATAGTGTCGGATCCAACTGAACTGTCACCGTCAAAATCAGCTTGGTCAAAAACCACATTAAGCAGAATGTGTCTCTTTTTTTTTTCTTTTTTCTGCCGCTAGCGGGGACTGGAACATTATAGAGTCGTTTAAGAGCTTTCTTGAAAATAATTTTTGCATCTATGTGATTTCTATAAATTTGAACTATTGCCATCATGAATTGCCTGATGGCATCCAAAATGGCACTTTGGGTGCCATTTCTAGAGTGAAAACGGGAGCATGAAAAGGGTGCCATCATAAATACCATGTTCAAAAACGTAAAACTTTAGATTTACAACCATCATCTTGCGTAATACCCCTCCCAGCCTCTTTAATAAATTCTAATATTACCTGCTGAATAACAGAACTAGGCTAGTTCTAGTGGCTAGACTAGTGGTCGTAAGTCTCAAAATTTGGGATGGAGGAAAATCTATTTTAATGTCTAGAGGGAGGCAAAGTTGCCTTTTTTTTATTTTTCCATGATAGTACCAAAAATGGGAATTAATCAATATAAATATTCCAGAAAAGAGTGTTTTTCAATATATAGGCAAGGGAAAAAATGGAAGGAGGGCAAAAGCACCTCTGCCCTCCTTCAATTGAATCCACTAGAACTAAAACCACTGGAGAAGACGCATTGAGCGGTGACAAAACTTCGAGGTCTAGGTTATCTTCCTGTCATTAATTTCTACCTTGTAATAAACGGAACAGGTGTATGTTCTAGCTTGTGTATTTGGAATAGAAAAAAATTATAAAACAAACCCGAATAAACCGGGGGTGGTAGTGTAGTGGCTAAGGCACTTCGTTGTAGGTTTAGTAATCTTAATATAAGAATCTTAAATAAGAATTTTTTGTAATAGGTACTCTCTTTTTACCCTCTCATTCATTTCTGATGGTACTGTTTTCTCCTAAAATATTAAAGTTCAAAACTAATAAAAGTATATTTTCCGATGAGAATTTCAAAATTTTTTGCAGGCTTGCGATGGGAAAATAGCATTAATAATAGCACGAATTTCCTTGAAGTATATTAACTACCCATTTTAAGTTTTTTTTAATATAAGTAATCGTTTTTTTAATATAAATATAATAAATAATCGGTTTTTTTATCTACAACTCCTCAAAAATGCCAGGTAAAATGCCCCTGGATTCTTTATGTGACAAACTTCATATTTTTTTAGGAAAAGTTTAAGACAGATGTTAAGTTAACCTTACAGTTAATACCCTATCTTAGCAAAAACTCATGTTAACTTTGCCTAAAGTTTCTCTGCCTAAGTTGAAATAAGATTTATTATAAGGCTTATTGTCTGTCGATATTTTTAAAACCTAAAAATACAAAGAAAAATAAAAGAAGTGAGTTTTTCCGACAAAAGTGAAGAGCGAAGTTGAAACTTAAAGCAGATTAAACTTGCTTGAGTTTTTCCGATAATTGAAATTGTCTAGTAAAATTTACTGATTTCATTGCCAGTAAAAGCTCACTGATAACTTTATAAATTAGTCTTTTTCTATTTACAGGCCACTTAAGCATTTTTGTTATTTTAATCCAGTTTTCTGTTTTCAGTAGAACCCTAGTTTTACAAAACTCTAGAAATGTAGGGAAATGTCATGATCCAGTTAGTTCAAAACATTTTTTCTAAAATATTTTGCTTTCTAAACTGCTAGAAAGTAATTTTCATCTTCATCTAAACTGCGAGAAGTGAGTTTCATCTTCGCTTTTACTTTCATCAGAAAAAATAATGGTTTTGTTTGTTTTCTTATTGACTCCCAAGCAGAGGTCAATTCCACTACGCCACTGCAGGACAAAAAAAGAGTTATTGTAAGAAAATCTGAAAATTAGCAAAAACCTGAACAATTTTGAAAGTTGGCCTAAGACAAATCTTTTGAAAATAATCAATAGTTGGCATAAAATAAATCCAAAAGAAGTCATAAAATACGCTCATCGGAACACAATATGGTAGTTTCAGCCTGAAAAGAACAGACTTTGTCATGCCTTTTACATTATGGATAATATGACACTAATCATATTCGCAGGATGCTGTACTTTCTGACATAGTCTCACCAAATTTTGCATGTAGAATTTTAATCTACAATTAGATTTGCTCTATAACTACGGTGACTGAACATCCGGAAAAAGTTGGATGACATCATGCCCAGACACCATACCCTAGTGGTCCAAGGAATTATCAAAATTTCCAAATTTCGCTCGGAATTAAACTTGAAAATTTCCGAGATTATTTATGGCAACAAGAGGAGAACCTCAAGCCAGGGAAAAAAAAGGATATATGCTAAGAATATGCTAAATGTGAGAAGTTATAGGAATCCTGGACTCTCTGTCAAAGTTTTAAGCAGAGAAACTAGTCATCTTTTTTTTACTGCTATATTTTGAATATTGTGCTAGAATATATATATATATATATATATATATATATATATATATATATATATATATAGATATATATATATATATATATCTATATATATATATATATATATATATATATATATATATATATATATATATATATATATATTATATATATATATATATACATATATATATATATATATATATATATATATATATATATATATATATATATATATATATATATATATATATATATAGTATATATATATATATATATATATATATATAATATATATATTATATATATATATATATATATATATATATATTATATATATATATATATATATATATATAATATATATATATATATATATATATATATATATATATATATTATATATATATATATATATATATATATATATATATATATATATATATATATATATATATATATATATATATATATATATATTTACATTTATATATAAACTATCTTTATATATGGGTAATAATTGTGTATTTTTTCTCGAAAACGGCTCCATTTTTTTTCGGAATAATTGGTATCTTGGGATATTCTGGCATAAAAAAAACGATCTAGAAAGGTCAAAAGTCTGAGAAAAATCATTAAGAGCCTCAATTTTGTTTTTCTTAAATGAAGTCATGTACTATGTTATTACATCATATAAGCATTTCTTATGACATCATATGGAATCATATAAGTATTTTCTTATATGATGTCATGCATAGAGTAAATAAGATTGTTGAGTTTCCAACGCAACAGTTATTTGTATAATTTAAAGTCTGTTGAGAGGAACAAAAACAAAATTTGCAATTGCAGTTACTATCAATTGCGACAACACCAATACGGACAGCTAAAGCAAAGGCCAATGCTAAATTGTCAAAAATGAAAATTAAGAGGAGCAAGTCAATGAAAATCAACATGGACAGCGAGAATCAAAACGTGTCAAAATTGAAAATGATAGCGATGATAATTGGGTTTGGGATTTTAACATGGATAAGGTCATCAGTGCCTACCATACCTTTGTTAAAAAAAAAACAAAGGTAAAAACAAAGGTAACAAAAAAAAAGGTATTGGAAAAAACACAAAAGTTTTTTCTAATTCTCGTCTTGTCATTTCAAGATTATTTGCAAGTACCGTTATTTGGTTCTGGAGGTTATATATATATATATATATATATATATATATAATATATATATATATATATATAATATATATATATATATATATATATATATATATATATATATATATATAATATATATATATATATATATATATATATATATATATATATATATATATATATATATATATATATATATATATATATATATATATATATATATATATATATATGTATATATATATAAATATATATATATAAATATATATATATATATATATATATATATATATATATATATATATATATATATATATATATATATATATTATATATATATATATATATATATATATATATATATATATATATATATATATATATATATATATATATATATATATATATTTATATATATACATATATATATATATATATATATATATATATATATATATATATTATATATATATATATATATATATATATATATATATATATATATATATTATATATATCTATATATATATATATATATATATATATATATAGATCTCGGTCTCAAGGCCCTTTAGCCAGGAAGGGCAATGGCGAGATGGGGGCCAGCCATCCTGTGCTTTCGTACACCCTTCCTGCTTACCTTCGCCAGATTTCTCTAAGTAACCATTTAGAACTGTGTTGACTCTAGCTGAGCTTACAGGGTCACACCACTGACCCCCGTCCAAAACCAAATAACTGGTCACACCAGGAATCGAACCTTCGCCATTTGACAAAAGATTCCAAATCTAGCACGCCATCTACTTGGCTAGGACCCATTGAGTCATTACGTTGGATTTAAATTCATCATTGGGCTCAGATCTTATTAGATCAAAATTTTTTACTAATATTGCAAAGCAGAATTCCGTAGAAAGAAAAATTAAATACACTTTGAACAATTTTCGATTCTCACTAAAGTTGACATTTAATGGTTTTGAAGCCAGTAATTAAAAATATGCTGTTAAAATTGGCAATACGAGTATTCCGAAGGAAGTACTACCAAGAAAGGAGCAGAGGATAAGATCCTATGTTCTTAGCTTTTAGAAATAAATCATTTTTGGGAGTCACATGTGATGCCTTTTCTCTGCCTGATTCTTGGATGCAGATAATAAAACAAGAAATCCAACCAAAAATCACGGAAACAATTTTTAAAGGTGGATGGCAGCACTTTAGAGCGCACTGCAAAATATGGCTGTGGGTCTTTCAGCTTTTCTGTTTAATGTTCCAAGAAGATATTCTCGTGATGTGACCTTGAATCTTGTCGCACACTTGAAGCAGGTTTAGATTTTAGTGTAATCTCGTAAATTTAACTTGAGGCTGATTCATGTTTGCAAGTTATTACCACTGTCTTTGTTATTATTCTTACATGTAAATATCAATAAATTAACAATGAAATAAATAGACATTAAATAGAAAGCAAAACTGGCTATGAGATTGGGTAGTGAAAATCTCCGCTAACTTTGACCGAAGAAGTAAGTTATTTGAAAATTAACCAAGCTTCCATTGTTCAAGTCAGCACATCTCAATAAACGTGTGTTAGTAATTGAGTCTTAACTATAAGCTTGAAAGGTGTTCGAATTAATATTTATTTCATAAAGCTATTTCTTCAAAAAATTAAGAAATCAGTCAAACACTTAGAATCAGGTGCTAAAATAAATAGCCACTTGCCACTTGCTGCTTGAATTTGCTTTCCAAATTTATCCAATTTTTAGTCTTATCTCAAATACTCGTCTGGGAGATTTCAGCTAGTCATGAATATCCGATAGAAAGCTTAGCTGCCTCCACAAAAAAAAAGAAATACAGCCATGTCTTCATTGTAGCTTTCTCGGGTAAAGTTACCAGCCTTGAAAGACAAATCAGGTACATTTGAAGTGGCTCATGGAAAGTCGTATCTGGGGGGGGGGGAGCTATTTTCACTCAGTCAATTTCACCTTAAAAAGAAATGATGAAAACAAGACTTTATTTACCTTGGCTTATGACCGGTTTCCTCAAACAGAATTTTCTATAGCGCTATCTATATCCTATTTATTGTTCTTCTAAATCAGTGCTGCCACATAGGCTTATTCCCCGCCAGACAGCCTTATTTTAATGATGACTGGCTGGATTTTTTTTTTTGGATTTACCCACCGGCATAAAACTCGGATTATTTTATTGCGATCTTGCTTAGTTTTTGGTGTGACCTGCCTTTTCGGGAAGAAATGGTTTTCTTTAGCAATTCATACCTTTTTGAATCCAATACTTTTCATGTCATAAAACGAAGCTCTCTATTTACATTGCTTACATTGCATTGCATTACAATGCATTGCTTACATTCCATTGCGCGGGTAAATCTCTATTTACATTATTTAAAGTAGATGGGCTGCCCAAACTTCAGTTTTGCAACTCTATTTGCCATTCTCTACACCTATTTCCTAACTCTTCCACAAAGGCTGTGGAAGAGTTGCCGAGCAACTTATAATTTTTACTCACAGTAGCCTATGAATGGTTTAACGTAAGCCCGTTGCAAACAGAATACTACGTCCAAAGATATAAGCTAATAAATCACGGAAACTTACCCCTTCAAATTATCACCCATTCTAATACTTGCTGATCTTCTCGATACATTGCAGTCTGCAGAGTTGACGAGGAATAGCTTGAGCTCACTACAGACTTCCACATCGCTAAAAAAAAGAAATAGCGCTGTTAAAGCGCAAGAGCTTTATATAACTTGTACAGTGACCAGCGTAACCGGTTATATATTATCTTTTTGAGAACACCATTGGCCGACTTTCAAATAATGATCATGTTTTTCCACCATACTAATGCAGACAAATTTTGCCTGTTTAAGAGGCTGAAAGATTTGGGCATTTGCACTTTGCGCAGATCCTTTAGCCATCTGTAGTGTTCTTCAACATCAAGCTTGACCTTTGGATGTACTACTTCCCTCTCGACCAAATAGACTTTAGGCATTTGTTCATTTCTCAACTCAGGCAAGAATATCTTCCAATCGAGGCGAAGGAGGAAATAAAGTTTCGCTGTCACGGATCTTTCAATATTGCTGTGAGGTCAGTCTTGAAACGTTCGCCTTTTGCAATTGAGTCTCTTCTGAAGCTAAAAATTGTCTCTGAAAATTATGTTAATCTCACACCAGATCCATATTTGCTGAGCTCTTAGTGTTATTCTAACGTCGGAATTTGGCGAAATTGAGGTCCACTGGACATGCCCGCTTGATGTGGACTGGAATGAACATTGTGGTGGATTGAACATTGCGGTGATAAACTTCCAAAGGACTCCTCTGAGCTCCAGCCCCAAGTACTTCAGTTTAGTGACCCTATTGGGAAGCTAGGTTTTGAAGATTTGGCAAAGTGGGAGCATCAAGTCAACGCTTTGGAGTAGTATGCTTTTACTGATCCTATATGCAATTTTGGTCTTTCGATTGCAGATGGCAGTCAGTGGCCAATGCTGTTGGTCATTTGTACCTTCGGAAAATTGATTTTATTCAGCAATAACATATATTTGAAAAATGTGACTGAAAAATGTGTCTGACAGTGAACGAAATAATGTCAGAACTGATTTGCCTGGCCCCGATAGGGAAAGAAGGCGAAATAGGTGAAATGTTGGAGGCATTCAGTTTATACTAATAATAGCCATAATCCAAAGACAAATCATATCTTTGCTTTATTACCATATACATTTATACTTGCTCAGTGTGCAAAGTGTTGTTTGGATCTGCAACAGTTACTCATTTCAAACTAAATCGTTTCACCCATGCTAGAACACAATTTGGACAAGCACTGTTCCATCCAACCTAAACATAAAAGTAATCCACAGTTCCCACTGATACGATTTTTAAATATAAAATGGCTAACTGATACAGGAAAATCACGAAAATATTCATATGGGAACGGTTCATTCCAGCCGTTGAAGCGTGAAAACTAATCTGAGAACTAAATAAAAAAAAAACAAACTTTTTTTCAATTGAAAATAAGGAGCAACATTAAAACTCCTTCAAAATTTAAGACCAACAGAAATTATTCCGTGCATGAGGGGGGCTGCCCTATACTTAACCCTCCCTAACTAGGCTAAAGTTCGAAAGTTCTTTAAAAATACACCTTATTCAAATTCAACGACCCTTATCTTTGAGGAGTCTTTCTTAAAGAATTGTAGCTAAAAGTCAAACTTTAGCGTAAAGAGAGGGGTTAAAGATGGGGCATTACTCTTCATATACGGAATAATTTCTGTTCGTCTTAAGTTTTAATCTTGCTCCTTACTTTCAGTTGAAGTAGCTTATTTTATTTAATTTCTGACAATTTTTTAAATCATCCAAGGACAGCCTTTTTTTCTCCCCCCCCCATGTAAGTATTCCCTGAAGAATTACCTTGAAAACTTTCTTCCCCGTGTAAAATTCTCCCCGTGAAAATGAAGACCCGCCCTTTCACCCCCAAAGAAAATTGTCCCTAAGAAATGCTCGTATGTTTCCAAATAACAAATACTATATATGGACAATTGACAAATTGCGTAAGCTATAGACCTTTCATTTATGTTGAATAAACTGGATATCTTAAAATTTTGATCATATAGGTTTGGGAAACAAAAGCTTAGTAGGGAGGCTAGTTGCCCTCCAATCTTTTTGGTTAATCAGAAAAGACTCTATAACTTTTCATTTTCGGTTAAATGAACCCTCGTCCGATCGTTACGATCATCCCTGAGGGAAAAACAATAAATAAACACGCAATCACGGATCCGTAATCTTTCTTCTAGCGAAAACGTAAACTCTACATTTTGGTGGTAGATAGGAGCTTGAAACCTTTAAAGTAGGGTTCTCTGATATACCAAATCAGAAGGTGTGATATCTATTAAGATCGCATAAATTTGCCGGTATGTTTCCTACCAACTTTCTTCAAAAATTAGGAAAATTTTCTCAGGTTCGTAGCTTGTGACGGGTTATATTGAACTTAAAAAGTTTAAATATTTGTAATCTGCATCATTTCTTTTGATTTGTCTATTGTTATCAAAATTCTTGGTTTTAGAGCTTCGATTACTGTTGAGCTGAGTCGATCCTTACTTACAGTTTAGTATCATGAACTATTTTATATTTAAACAGTATATCTATAGCAGTAGACTAAATAAAACTCTAGAAGCCAATAAAAATGTTTCACAGTTGTTCGGAAAACAGCAGTTTGCCAGGCCTTTGCAAATAGAATGGAAAGTTTGGCAGAAAATTCGAAGTTGTTTTAACATGAGCCAGAGAATAAATTATGAACATACCATCAGGCTTAGGAAAGAAGAGGCTTGAGTCAGTCAAAATAATGAAGTAGGCCAAAAATCGTCTTGGCTAACAAGAAATCAACCTTTTAGTGGAAATCTTACACCTCTTGTTTCCTCTTACAAGAAGAAAAGTAAACTCCAACACTAAAAATACAGCCGTTGAATGAGCAATTCTAATAAACAGCAGCATTATTCAATCTGGGCAATCAAAAATTAATCATCATATTTGGAAAATCCAAGCCTTTTACCTTAGAGGGTAGCATTTGCTGCCGAGTTCGAGTTTTTGGCCAGAATTTCTTTGTAGATATCTAACAAAGAAAAATTCTTAATAGTTGTTTCATAGTCAACTTTTTAGTTAACTAAGGATCCATTTGTTAAACAAAACACTCAAGGTCTGCGGCAAAAAAGAACCCAGCAAAATCAACTTATAAGTTAACTTGAACTTGAACTTGACTTTATTTAACAAAAACATATACATAAACTTTGTACAAAGGAGAAGAGAGGAATCTCGTAATGTCTCCTTTATCAAATAATAGGAAAAAGAAATCACACTTCCCGCTAACATAGCTTCAAAAAAGAAAAGAAAAATTGATAAGAACATAACAAAATTTAAAATAAATTTGAAGAAGAAATGAAAAAAAAAGATAACTTAACTATCGACTCACGGAGATAGGGATGGGATTTACTTAACAATTTATAAATAAATCAATAATACAATCAATCCCTGCTACTGTAGGCTGAAAGGACCATCTTTTTCAATTTCTTTTTATATATGTATAGTGATGGTGATTCACTTACTAATTCAAATAACTTATATTTATTCGCAATCTGAGGAAGTTGATATCTTAAACTTAGTCTTGATCTCTCAATTTTAACAAACGGGAAAAGAAACTCAATCCTAGCTCTTGATAAATGGCTTTGTTTATTTTCAACCAAAAGTTCCATACTATTGAAAAATGATCTTTATGTTGGATTTTCAAAAACCATATGCCCAAATTAAGGTGAAAAATTTGTTGTAAATCCAGAATATCAAGAAATAGAAAAGATGTTTTAATTTCAGATAATTCCTCTGTCTTCCTAGGGCGTGCTAAAAAACGGTCCTGGATTCTTATTGATTTATTTTGAACAATTTGGAGTCCTCGTAAATGTGAAGGGAAAGTCAACATCCAAACGCTCGGGCAATACTGGAAATACCATTCAATTAATGAAAAATATAAAGTTCTCATGATTTGGTATGGAAACAGAAACTTTAATCTATGCAAACAACCGAGATTTCTGGACACTGTTGCTTTAAGTCTACTAATATGCGGCTTAAATGACAGAGTTGAATCAATATAAATACCTAAATATCTAAATACATCCACTCTTTTTATGGAGGAAGCTCTAATAATTTGAAATGAAACAAGCTTCACTGACCTCGAACTTCTCCCAAAAACCACAAATTCTGACTTCTCCAAATTAGGTATCAATCGGTTATCATGAAACCAAGGATTTACATTCAAAGCAACAGTCTCCAGGGACAATCGTAGGTCCTCCTCGTTGCCCGCCCTCAAACTAATTGCTGTACCATCCGCAAACAATATTGGTAACTCATCACCTGAAGGCATGCAATTTGGAAGATCATTTACATAAATAAAAAAAAGTATCGGCCCTAATACAGATCCCTGCAGTACCTCTATATTTTCCAATGGAAAAATATGAGATTATTCTTCACAAACTTGGACTTTAAAACTTCTTTCAGATAAATACGATCTCCATGGGCGTAGGCAGCATATTGTCTAGGGGGGGGGGCAGGCGATAGTGTGATGGAGGGCCTTTTATCAACTGCTTTTCCAACCATCTGCTTTTTCAGACATATCTAATGTAAATTTGAAGGTCTAGGGGGGCAGCTTCTCCCCTGCCCCCATCCCTACGCCCATGACGATCTCATTAAATCCAGAGCTATTCCACGGATTCCTATATTTTCCAAGTAATAGAGTAAATCGAATGAGGCTCTGGCAACACTGATCAGGTAGATTGCAAATTCAAATATATTTAAATTGAAGACATGCGAAACTAAAAATGTCTGAAGTCCAAAAGTATAGAAATAAAAGTGGTGCTTTTGGCTGTGACGATTTAATCAAAGCAACAAGAAATTCCAGCAATGAAATGCACTTCAAGATTTCTAGTGTTCCGTTTCGTGAAAGTAGGTACTCCTCTAGGCTACTGCATGTTTAGGATTGGGCTAGGCTACTAGCCTAATTGGCCCAAGGTCATTTAGTTATGATGCTATTGCATTGTAAAAATGTTTGGTCAATATCTAACAAATCATATTATTGAGTTAGGACTAAAGTGAATACACCATTTCATGCCTTTTTTATGCTGATTACAAATATAATAGCCTAAGCATTTCTATCAGAAATGAATTTCAGCCCCCCCCCCTATATATGCCAATTCAGGGTTAGGTTAGGGGTCAATATCTACCAAATCATATTATTGAGTTAGGACTAAAGTGAATACACCATTTGATGCCTTTTTTAATGCTGATTACAAATATAATAAGCATTTCTATTGGAAATGAATTTCAGGTCAATAGGGTAAGACACCCAGTAGTCGGACACTTTAATCACTTTGAAAACTTTTTGACATTTAAACTACTCTAATTACTGTATTATACCACCTAGAAACTTAATTTTTTTACAGTTAAAATTCTGTTTCTTTTCTGAACAAGTAGGTTACTAATTCAAATAGTTACGCCTAGTACAGCGCTGCCTATTTTTGAAATACTAACAAGTGAAAATTCCGCCTAAAGTCGGACATACAAACGGCTCATTGTAAATAGTTATGACGCAATATTGCCTATTCCCAACCAGCAATCTCCCTATTCACGGCCACCAGCAAAAAAACTGGTTTTCCCAGTCTTGTTTTCTATACGCTGTAATCTTGGCCAAGCTAATTTCGAAATAGCTGCAGTTTGTAAATCACCATTTCGCAAATGAAAAATTAATTTTTAAAGGTTTATTACAAATTTGTATAACAAATTTGATTTTCAGAGAAGATAATAATTCAGATTGGAATTATTGAGAAAAGTGATTATCCTTGTTATTCAATGTGAGCATGTGCCGATCAGGGATTTTTTTTTTTTGGGGGGGGGGGGTGGGGGGGGACGAAATAGGTGGATCCAATAAAAAAAAAATTAAGGGGCGCAAAATAGGTTGATCTGATAAATTTGCATTAGGAGTAAGTTTAATTCACGCAAACTTGAGTTAATTAAGTAAATTACGCTCTTTAATGCTCTTTTTTATGCTCTTTAAGAATATAGTAATCATTTTTGTTGGAAATGAATTTTAGCCCCCACCCCTATATATACCAATTCAGGGTATATATTTGCACATTAGGGGGGTGGGGGTAATTTTATTTCTGTGTAAATGAGAGGTAAGTTTCAACTTCCCCCCCCACCCCCCTAATGTGCAAATATATACCCAGAATTGGTATATATAGGGGTGGGGGCTAAAATTCATTTCCAACAAAAATGGGTAAATATATACCAAATCATATTATTAAGTTAGGAATAAAGTGAATACACCATTCGATGCCTTTTTTTATGCTGATTACAAATATAATAATCATTTCTATCGGAAATGAATTTCAGCCCCCCCCCCTATATATGCCAATTCAGGGTATACATTTCTACATAAGGGGGGGGGGTGGGCAAATTTTGTTTCTGATGTAAATCGGAGGTAAGTTTAAACGTAAGTTTAAGATAAATATTCAGATTGAAATTATTGAGGAAAGTGATTTTCCTTGTTATTCAATGGAGACAGGTGCGGATCAAGGATTTTGTTTTTTTTTTTGGGGGGGGGGAGAATAGGTGGATCCAATAAAAAATTTAGGGGGGCGCAAAATAGGTTGATCCGATAAACTTGCGTCAGGAGTAAGTTTAATTAACGCAAACTTGAGTAAATTAAGTAAATTACACTACTTTAGGCTACACTAGGGGGGTGTGCGCCCCTTTGCCCCCTCCCCGCTGGATCTGCCACTGAATGAGGGGAACTGGTATTCCCCTGTACAATGTTTTCAACTATGCAAGATTCCAATGGTGCACTTTTCATATTGATCTGACACTATTTTTGATGTGTTTTAGGCTTTTTTTAGAAATCACCATAAACTTTTTTTTGGAATAAACTTTTACTTTTAAAACAAACCAAAATAATAGTTACCATTCCTGAATCAATGTCCCATGGCAACTTTTAATGCTGATTACAAATATAATAAGCATTTCTAAGCTATCTGAAATGAATTTGAGCCCCCCCCCCCCCTATATATGCCAATTCAGGGTTAGGTTAGGTTGGGTAAGGTTAGGTATAGCCTATATAAAGGGGGGGGGGGCTGAAATTCATATCCGATAGAAATGCTTATTATTTTTGTAATCAGCATAAAAAAAGGCATCAAATGGTGTATTCACTTTATTCCTAACTCAATAATATGATTTGGTAGAAATTGACCAAATTTCAGCCCCCCTCCCCCTATATATGCCAATTCAGGGTTAGGTTAGGTTGGGTTAGGTTAGGTATAACCTATATAGGGGGGGGGGGGGCTGAAATTCATTTCCAATAGAAATGCTTATTATATTGTAATCAGCATAAAAAAGGCATCAAATGGTGTATTCACTTTATTCCTAACTCAATAATATGATTTGGTAGATATTGACCAGGTTAGTTTGGGTTAGGTTAGGTATAGCCTATATAAAGGGGGGGGGGCTGAAATTCATATCTGATAGAAATGCTTATTATATTCATAATCAGCATAAAAAAAGGCATCAAATGGTGTATTCACTTTATTCCTAACTCAATAATATGATTTGGTAGATATTGACCAAATGTTTAATATATATTAGCAACAGATGTTTTGGTAAATTTGAAGTGGGCCATAATATATGCCTAGCTAGGATAAAAGTGAAAACATCATTTGATACCTTTTTTATGCTCTTTTATAATTCAATAATTGCTTCTTGGCTAATTGAAGGTAAATTTTTGGTAAATATAGGCCTATATCAAATCATGTTATTGAGTTAGGAATAAAGTGAATACACCATTCAATGCCTTTTTTTATGCTGATTACAAATATAGCCAAATAATCATTTCTATCAGAAATGAATTTTAGCCCCCCCCCCCTATACATGCCAATTCAGGGTATATATTTCTACATTAGGGGGAGGGGTTTCTAAAAAAATCAGAAACAAAATTTGTCTTTTGAAAGCAGTATGCAATTAAAGTCATTTTTTGTTGATTTTGTTGAACAATAGTAGGCTAATCTACAAAAAGCTTGATTGAAACAGTAAGGATACACTAAGCATTGAAAATAAAATAGGGAACTAGAAGGATTCATTAATTGTTAGCTTTATTGGATTTGACATAATGCATGCAGAATTCTGGCTTTCAAGCTACAAAATTAAAAATGAAATATATTAATTCAATTGTTATTTCCAAATATAGTTATCATTGTTGTCAGAATTGCTTCCCCTGCCCCCCCCCCCCCAAATAGGGCTAGATAAAGTACTATTAGTACTTCCTTGTTATATAGAATACATGCAAGAAATTGTATCACAGACATGAGACAAAAACCAGTTTTCATGGCCTTTATACCAGACAATTAGCTCTGGCTCAGTGGGAAAATACATTGTAGCTATATTTTAATTAAATATTTATTTTGGTATTTTGGTTAGGTTTGTTTAGGTTATGTATTTAATATATGCTATGGTCTACCCCCCCCCCCCCTAATGTGCAAATATATAGCCCAAATTTTTTCTAAACTTTTATATTTTTATCATACTTAGGTATATTTCATTATGATTAACCTAACTTCAATTCTTGCATGTGTTCTATATAACAAGGAAGTACCATACTATCTGGGGAAGCCCCTATATAGGAAAGTTTGTTGATTTTGTGGGTTTCCATTGGGCCAAGTCTAGACATTCAGGGACAGGGGGCTAGGGTGTAGTTATATGGAAAGTAACTCTAAAAATCCAGTAAATAGAAAACTTTATGATTAACAAAGTAAGAATTCTGGGTGCTTATCTGTTAGCCAGTACACACTTGAGAATTTGGATCTATAAAATCAGACAATAACCAGTTTATTGCTGTTTGTATACAGAGACAATTTGCTGCAGCTCAGTGGAAAACTACATTGTAGCTTTATTTAAATAAATATTTAGTTGGTATCCCCCAACCCCCCAAATGTGTAAATATACAGCCTGAATTATATATCTCCCAAGCATCTTAGTTGTTTCAACCCCATACCTGTAGATCCAAATTCTCAAGTGTGTACTGGTCAATAGATAAGTACCAAATTTTGTTATTATAATATTCAGTTCAGAAAAAAAAATCTTGTTCCAAAATTACTCTGAATTTATTCCTGAAAGAAACATCCACCCAATTCAACTAACATTCAAGCCAGTGAAGACATATAGAATTTCATATAGGCTACACCTTTGAGTTGATTTTGAGTAAAAAGTAGAAGTATGGCTCTTCAACTCAAGCAAACAATGTGCTATGCTATTGCAGCTTTCAGAAATGGATGTAGGGTAAATAACCATGCAACTAGTCACTTAAATAACATTTAAATAACTGATATGCCAGTAGTCTTTTACATTATTCTATCACTAGGTTTTAAATGCTTGTTAAATCTTCTTTTAGAGGAGTCAACAAAGAGATTATAGAGAAAACACATCTACAAAGATTCTATATCTAGGAAGTGCTCTGTCCTTGGTGTATCAATGTTAAGGTAATTGGACAAAGCTTTGCACCTTTGTGTCTGCCTTGCTGCTTGGGTTAGGGGGGAGGGCACAATACAAGAAAGCTATACAGAAGGAGGTGAATTTACTTACTAGTAGAAAACAGCTATCAATACTACATCAAAACTTTCACTAACAGACTGCTGAGTACCTGCCCTATTCTGAATCTTCAAAGTGGTATCAGCAATATTTGAGAGCTGCAGAATACAACAGGCATTCATATTTGGTGATAGGATGTATGCAAAATCTGTAATGTAAGATGATTAAGTTGAGTATTAGAAGGCTCTTACAGCAAATATGACAACCAGCTTTCTTTTCAAGCAGTTTATACCCAATAAAGGTGGGTTTTTTAAGAGAAACTTGTTGAGAAGTGGTTTCCCAGAAGATAAAATTTGTTAACTCTCTTTGTAGCTCCATTTGTGATGAAGTTTGCTGTATGCATGGCAATTTTGATTAGGAGATCAGCAACCTCCTTTGGTTTTGATGCATTGTAATTGACTATTCAGTCATCAGACCAAACTTCATTTCTCAAAAAATCTGCCTATAGGGGCAAGGAGGCTTGGGGCTTTCTGTTTTGAGAAAGCCAGAACCTTTCCCAGTTCTGATCTTATTACCAATCTTAAGATGAGTTTTCTTTCTTTATGATTCACATATATGTGTGTATTTCAAAGATAACAAAGCTATATGCAATAATGATTTTAATAAATAAAAATGAATGAATAAGTGAAAACAAATGAATGTGCATTAATAAATAAATAAAACTTCCTATTTACATGCCTCTAAACCTTTTCAGATAAAAGTGCCTATTGCCACTATGTATCTAGAAGAGGTTGATTTAAGGATCCCCAGTAGCAGCTCATTTTGTTTCTACAATACAACAAGTCTCCCTTAGATTCACCACTTCATTGTGTCTATAAAGAAAATGTCCCAATCCATTCCCTAAAATACTGAATATTGGGAAAATTTGGAATCTATTGGTAAAATTCAGATCCCTTCAGTTTTTTATACTGAATTTGAAATAATACTTGATAAAACTTGATGGAATGCTTTTGTAGAAAAAAAGTGATTGAAGCACTTTTGCCTCCATGCCAACATTGAATCTCTGGTCTTCTAACCTAGGTGTGAAATCTCAGAAAAATATCCTCACTATTTCTATGACCTTGACCATTATTCCATATATAGGAGAAGCTGCTTTCATCCAACAGTTTCTTTATCTGGAATATCCACAAAGATTTATGTTCAGTTTTAGTGATTCATCCTGTGTAGCTCTAGCTAGTTTATGTTTGGGATAATGTAACATCTTTAGACATTATAATCTGTATACAAACACCTTTGTTTTCTCAATGAAAATAAGCCAAAGTCCCCTTTTGTGACAAGATTATGTGTTCTTTTCTGTAGGCCATTAAGCTGAAAAGATTTCATTTGTTTAACAAGGTCTCTGCCTCATAATGAAGAATTGGTATTTTTTTATTTTTTTTTAACATCTTTTTTTTTAAGAATTGGTATTTGTTTTAACATCTTTAGATTATGGATTATTAGATTATTATACTTTGAGTTCGAGTTTTCTCTCTGTTGGGAATTTAATATGTTGTGTAAATATGGTATTAATAATAAAACCTTGAATCTTGAAGCTGCTATTGATATATGGTGCAAACAAGGCTGCTTTCCCCTTTGCAAGAGTGGCTGTAATGTATTTTTATGTTACAGAAACCATTGGATGAAAACTAGAAATTTTTCTCTTTTACAAGCCTGATTTCATTATCTTTTTATTAAAATTTACAAACTTGTTCATTGTTATTTCTTAGTTTACTAAAAAGCATAATTTCTTCTTTATCATCATCTAATTGCAACCTTTAGAGATCCAAGCAGTCTGAAGTAATATCTAAATTTCTTCTTCTGATTATGACACCAATGCAATATCATGTGCAGACAAAGGTATTGAAAACATAATATTCCCTAATATCAATCTTGAAGCCAATCTACTCTGGAAGAAAAGTTAGTGTATCATTATCAAATACAGACAATAGCCTAGGTGAGAGTGATATATCTTGCCTCAGTCCTATGTTGTTATTGAAAATCCTTAAAATACTATTCCCCAACCAGATACCCTACTTTTTTCCACCTCGTACACGGGTCATAAGAGTCTAACTATTATTACAGATAATCCCAAATCAGTCAAAACTAGGAGTATCAGGGGTCTTTTAGCACTATCAAATGATTTTTGCAAATCTAAAAATATTACAAACAAATTAATTTTTCCTTACTATGCTTAGTGACTAAACTATTCAAGGTGAAAGTTATACCTCCTAGATTTGCAAAGTTCTTCTTCCAGTACCTTGTTTTTATCCAAACAGTAACTCAATCTCTTATATATAATCCTCAAGCCAAACCATATAAATAACAGTTATAAGACTTTAGGTACTAACACCCCCTAATTAAGTTTGTATTATAAAATTTTCAGATACAGTAGTTGGCTATATACAATTTCTTTATATATATATATATATATATATATATATATATATATATATATATATATATATATATATATAATATATATATATATATATATATATATATATATATATATATATATATATATATATATATATATATATATTATATATATATATATATATATATATATATATATATGTATATATATATATATATATATATATAACTTGAAAACTCATAACCAAAAAATAGTCAACATTCAATTACATGCCACATTGTTAAAGTGTGTGTTTGTCAGTGGTATAGCTAGGAAGACCACAAACAAATGCCTGTGAATTTTTGAAAGGACTTTATTTGGTAATATTTTTGTTAGTAGAATCTTGTGGTGAAATGTGCCTTGTCAATATTACCTTAAATCACATGTCCAGTAAGATAAGTTGGTTTTGGACCTCCTGCAGAAAATTTTGCTGGCGTTGTTTTGAGGTTATGATCTGATATCCCAGTTTAGCCTTCATTCAGTATTAACTTAGTCTTGATCAACTCCTTTCTTGAAGACTTCTAGGGTTTGAGGCTTGACAGTGAGTTTGAACAGGCTGTTCCAGAGTGGGACAGAACAGACTGAGAAGAAGTGTTGACACTCTTGCCTGGTGCAACAGGGGACCTGCAGCCTCCTGGTTTGTCCTCTTGTGGTAGTTGAGAGAGTTGGGGAGAAGACATGACTTGATATATCACTTCCCAACACCTTATAAGTTGTTATTACGTCTCCTCTTTTCTTACAGTTTACTAAAGTAGGGAGTTTGAGTGAGGTGAGATTTTCCTTGTATGGTTTTGTCTTGCAGAATTGGGCTCAGCTTTCTTGCTCTTCTTTGAACACTTTCCAGTACTTTTGCATCCATGTTATAGCTGGGAGAGGCTAGGGTTCTACCAAATTCCAGGTGAGGGCAGGCCATAGATTTATAAGGCTTCATTATCACAAATGGCTTCCTGGTGGTGAATGTTCATTTCATGTGGCCAAGGGCTTGGTTTTGCTATTGTAATTAATTTAAAAACTTTTTCCACAAGACAAGTTTTCCAAATAAAAGTAAAGAGCTCCATTAAGCCAAGAATGAGCAAAAGTAAAGTTAAGTAATCTTCCAAGTGTTAAAACTACCACAAATCACTATCAGCAAATAAATGAAACTCAAAATGAATAGAAACTACAATAAATAGCCAAGTCAAACTCAAAACCAGCAAAAATTAACATGAGTAGGGCTGATAACCCCTATGCCCTCTCTAGACCGGAACACAATTTGCACTTTACTGAAAAAAAAACAAAAACAAATGACCATGGATTGTCAGTTTAATTGACATATACTGATATTTCTTTCTTAAGGCTTTGATGAGTTTTTATTTATGAAAGTAAGAAAGGTGAAAACATTTCAAACGTATTTGTTTTTGGTAAAGTGCAAATTGTGTTCTGGTCTTGAGAAGGCATGGAAAATACGCACTCCATTATCATTGATAACACCCAGGCCATGGCGGCCTAGCACATACAGTGCAAAACTGTTATCACTACCAACTTTGGCATTAAAGTCGCCACACACAACTAATACATTGTGCTCAGGTACTGTATTGAGTATGTCGTTCAAATCACTATAGAAACTGTCCTTGGTGTCCTTACCAGCATTGTTTTTGGGGGCATAGGCTGCAATGATGGTAAGTTTTGACTGGGAGCTTTCAAAACGAGCCTTAAGAATTGTTTCATTCATAGGCACAAATTCCAACATTGACTTCTTTGCTTGTTTACTGACAACTAGGGCAACTATGGCTTTGCGTTTCGTCTCTTTACTTGAGAAGACGACTTCATAGTTGTCAACATAAATTGAACCAGAGCCAGTCAGCCTGGCTTCAGAAATATTTCAATCTTGCTGCTATTTCAATCTTACATGATTGAATAATTCTAATCAAGGCCTCTAGACGACCTGGTTGTGTGTCAGGATTAATAGTCCTGACATTGCAAAAAGCAAGACGAAAAGGTTCATTTGCTGTCAAAAATTGTGTCCGGGATGGTCAGTAGTTGTTACCAGAGAAATCAAATTAGGTCCAAGGCTTTTTGTTGTTGTTTTCAAAATCATATGAAATTTTTACAGGGATAGAGTTAGTCTATCGCCCAACCCTCCTCCTTTCCTAGCTTGGGACAGGCTGCTCACCAAGCCCCGAGAGGCAAGGATCCTAACAGGCAGAGTTAAAATGTAAAGTAGCTCTTTAATTTTGTTTGAAAAACTTGTCTTGTGGAAAAAGTTTTTTAAATTAATTTCTGTTTGTTTTTTATTGATATAGTCGTTTTTATGGAAAAAATAACTTTACCTTCAATTGCAGCTTGGAGCAAATTTAAGGATTTTCCATCCTTGTAATGCTCCGTGATGACATATAATGGTTTTTGTTTGTTGTGATTCGCTTGCTACATTCGGGTTGTAGACTCAGCAGCTTCCCAGGTGTAGAGGAACTCCTGCTGTTTCCAATCGTTGTCAAGTCTTTGCTTGAAGGCAATCGTCGAGTCTGCAGACACCATATCTTCAGAGAGCTGATTCCACAAGTTGGTTATTTGTTGGCTGAAGAAATGGCTTCTCTCTCGGATAGAAGAGTGCTTCTTGAAAATTTTCATTGAATTTTCTCTTGTCACAAGGCGTTCTGGGGGAGCAAGGAGGCCAGGAAGAGTATTATTTGAAATGACTTTGTGGGTTAGAATCATGTCGCCTCGCTTCCTCCGGTATGTGAGAGTAGGGAGCTTCAGATGACGCAAGCGCTCTTTGTATGGCACTTGTTTGAGGCCATCAACCATCTTAGTTGCTCTTCTCTGTACTTTTTCTAGTATTTCCCTGTCCTTCTTAAAATTATTTGAAAAAAAACTACGTTTTCTAAAGAGTTAAAGAGGCTGAGTTACAAGGTCGAACCTTAAAACGTACAGGGATTAGGAGGCACAGTTGGGGGGCTGCCGCCCCCCAAACCCCCCGCTTTCGCAGCCTTTAAATAAAAAAAAAAGTTCTTTAAACTGAAAGTAAGGAGCGACATTAAATCTTAAAACGAACAGAAATTATTCCGTATATGAAAGGGGCTGTGCCCTCCTCAACGCCTCACTCTTTACGCTAAAGTTTTTATTGTTTAAAAAAAAGAGTTGTGAGAAAGTCAAACTTTAGCGTAAAGAGCGAGGCGTTGAGGAGGGCACAGCCCCTTTCATATACGGAATAATTTCTGTTCGTTTTAAGATTTAATGTCACTCCTTACTTTCAGTTTAAAGAACTTTTTTTTATTTAAAGGCTGCAAAAGCGGGGTGTTTAGGGGGCGGCAGCCCCCCAACTGTGCCTCCTAATCCCTGTACGTTTTAAGGTTCGACCTTGTAACTCAGCCTCTTTAACTCTTTAGAAAACGTAGTTTTTTTTCAAATAATTTCTGCACGTTTTTGTACAGTTTATTACTTATTATTGCTTGACTAACTGTTAGCTGATCGTGTCAGGAGTTAAAGTTGGGGGGCTGACGCCCCCCCAAAACCCCCGCTCTTGAACATTCTTGTTTTAAGGCTTTTAATTCCTGAATACTCAAATCACGTCGTACAGGGTGCCTCCTAATCCCTGTACGTTTTAAGGTTCGAACTTGTGACTCAGCCTCTTTAACAGCCCCCCAACTGTGCCTCCTAATCCCTGTACGTTTTAAGGGTCGACCTTGTAACTCAGCCTCTTTAACTCTTTAGAAAACGTAATTTTTTTCAAATAATTTAAAAAAGAAACTGAGTTTCTTTTTAAAGTTTAAATTCAGTATATAAAAAATTTGCTCTGACGGTGAATCGAACCCGGGTTTTCCGCCTGACAGGCTGGAGTATCAACCGCTGGACTAAAGAGCCACAATTGTAATTGTTTTTTAGTAAATGGAATCTATTTTTGACGCAAGCAAATTCCCACAAAACTTGATATTTGGTTTTTTGAAAACAGGGAAGGAGTGATCAGATTGAGCTGAAATTTCGAGGATAAGCTCCCAGGCCCCAGGAAAGCTTATCCTCTAAATTTCAGCCCGATCAGACAACGTTAAAGGGGGGTTGTGGTGGGAAAAATTAACATGGGCTATTATAGGAAAACGAGGTTTTTCGTAAATGTAAATTCGGGGGGTAATTTTTTCGGTCTGAAAATATCAAAAGGCCCTAACAAGTCGAATTCTGCTTCGAATGAGTCCTCATTCACCCGGATCAGTTGCCAACTGTGGCCTGTAGGCTTGGATAAGAAAAAAAAAGAGAAATGAACTTTAAGTGGCTATATTTGGTTTTTGGAAAACAGGGAAGAAGTGATCGGATTGAGCTGAAATTTCGAGGATAAGCTCCCGGGCCCTAGTAAAGCTTAACCTCTAAATTTCAACCCAATCGGACAACGTTAAAGGGGGGCTGTGGTTGGAGGGTCGAAACTTCCGGCCCACTTTTACCCATGAAGATAAAGTCGGAGGGGGGTGAAATTTTGCACGTTTCTTAGTTTGAGCTTGGGCTACAAAATGCGATTACCGCTGTCTCTCTGCGACCGCTAGGACCGGAAATCGCTTAACATTGTGGTGGGTCGTCTCTTTATAGAGGCACAAGTGTGCCTCCTTGATAGGGGGGCGCCAGGGACATTCCAATCTCAAGGCGTGGACGAACCAGTGCCTTGTAGAGCTTCATAAATACTTTAGGACGCTGCCTAGAGATAGTTCTTTTAATAAGTCAAGGGATTGGAAGGCAGAAGAAGATACAGATTTTGCATGGGTACTGAAACTCAGCCGATGATCAACAATGACTCCAAGATCTCTTTCTTCAGTAACTGCAGAGAGGGGGTTACCTTGGAGATGGTACTGCTGATATGGATTATGTTTGCCAAAATGAATGACATGACATTTTTCAGCATTAAGGGAGAGGAGCCATTTTCCAGCCCAGCTTCCAAGAATATCTAGGTCCCTTTGTATAGATAGGAGATCAGATGGTATAGCAGCTTTGCCAACAAGTTTTGAGTCATCAGCATAAAGTGTGAGGAGGTTCGAGAGAAGGTTTGGTGCATCATTAATATAAAAATTGAAGAGACTTGGTCCAAGGATGGTCCCTTGGGGGACGCCACTTAACACAGTTATGGATGACAATAAATGAGGAACACCTTGAGAATCATAGACCCTGACGGCTTGTGTTCTTTCTGATAGGAAACTCTGTATCCACTGCACAGTAACACCATCAACAGCTGCTGCCTTCAGTTTGGCAATCAGGAATTCATGACATACCCTGTCGAAAGCTTTTGAGAGGTCCAGGAGCGCCATATTAACAGGAAATCCTCGATCCAGCAGTGATGTTACATACTCGTATGTCTGTATTAGGTTAGTGTCCACGGATCTACCAGATCTGAAGCCATGTTGAGAAGGAGTTAGTATGTTGTTAGCTTCAAAGTGCTGAATGAGAGCTCTATTTACAAATCTCTCGAGCACCTTTTACAACCGCAGAAGTGATGCTGATGGGACAGTAATTTTCAGTACAATGCTTGGGGCCTTTTTTTGTGGATTGGCGTGACATATGACGTTTTCCAATCTGTAGGTAGCTCTCCGTGTTTTAGGGACAGCTGGAAGAGTCTGCACAGAGGAGAAGCGAGGACATTTCTACGCTCTTGAAGAAGCCTTGGGTGTAACCCGTCAGGTCCTTTGGACTTGTTAACATCGAGGTTATCGAGGCTAGATAAGACCATCTCTTCAGTAACTAACAGGCTAGGCACTGGGGTAGATACAGAATGTGATGTTGCTGCAGGGATGGTTGGACAAGACTGGGTGGTGAAAGTGGAGGCAAACTGGGCATTCAGTAAATTAGCTTTATCTATCGGCGACGAGTGCGTTACCCCGCTATGTTTGAGGTCAGGAATGGTGTGGCGGTTTGGGCTTTTAGCAGAAACGTGCCTCCAGAAGGATTTGGGGTTTGCCTTGATATCAGTGGCAAGCTTCTCCTCATATTCAGACTTCAGTTTCCTAAGTGAGTCCGAGACGAGATTCCGAGCCTTCACATACCTTAGCCAATTTTCCTGTGTTTTTTTCTTTTTGTACCTTTTCCAAGCTCTGGTTTTCCTATTGATAGTCCTCTTTGTATCCTTTGTGAGAAACGGAAGTGTTTTTGGTTGTCTTCGATAAATAACACAGGAGTGCTTCTTTTCTGTTGACAGGAGAGTTTCCTTGACATTCAACCATGACGTGTTGATATCAGAAGTAATGAGCTCTGACCAATTTATTGATATCAATTCCCGCTGTATTTCATGATAGTCAATAAAAGTTTGAGGGCGCAAGTTAGTTTGAATACGACTATTCATAGACAGCACAGAGAGGATAACTGAGTGGTCGCTGTTGCCAACTGGAGGAAGAAATTCATTTCTAATGAGAGAGTCTGGGTCACTCAGAATTAAAAGATCCAACAAGGAAGGGTTCTGGTCACCACGGTGCCTTGTGGGTTTTTCAACCGTTTGGTGAAGGAAATTGTCAGATAAGCAAGACACAAATGGTGAATCCCCACCGCCTGATGCCGGATGACCAAGTCCATCCACCCACTCAATCGAGGGGAAATTAAAATCGCCAATTATTATCAAATCAGATGCAATCGTTTGTGATACCAAGGAAGCCATTCCATCAATAATTTTTTTAAGTGATGATTCACATTCTTCAAGACTGGGTGCGCTAGGGCTTCTGTAGATACACCCAATACAGGCTTTTTGGTCATGAAGATTAATATCAAGCCATACACTTTCAACCCAAGGTACATGAAAAATAGGAAGGTTGATAACACTAACCTGGAAGCCTTCTTTGACGTAGACACCAACTCTTCTTCTGCAGTTTGGCTGTCCTAGATTAGTGAAGCACTGAAATCCAGATATCTGCAGCGAACTTTCAGTAGAAGGAACTGCAGTATACTTTGGCAGAATCTCCACCAAACCGGCAATATCTGCTGCCTTTCTTTGTATATCTTTTCAGCTTTTTTTTCTATAAGAATCCATAGTATGGGTTGCTGTTTGAATGTTGGAGACATTTTTTCAACAATTTTTAATCATGACACAAACAGTATTTTTAATTTAATTTTATAGCTTCTGAAGTTGACCTAAAAATAAAACTTAATATCATTCCCAAAAGATTCTATTTGTGCTCTTTGAGAACCTGGATATACTTAAACTCTTTCTATTTATTTAAATTGTAAGAGCAGAAGTAGTAATAGTAGTATCCCCAAAAGTTTCAACTTAATACCCCCAGTTGTTCTCAATATATTGCCGAGGTGTCTTATTGGCAACCATAAACATAATCTCGTTGTTCTCAATATATTGCCGAGGTGTCTTATTGGCAACCATAAACATAATCTCTTTTGGTTTATTTTAAAGCAATAATTAGTTTTAAAGTATAATAGGCCAAAGGCATAATTGCGGGGGGTTGGCATGCCTAATATCCCTAAAGACATAGTTGCTGGACTGTTCTACTATGCTGAACAAAATGGCTGTCTCAAAATTTTGAATGGATATAGGTTGGAAAATGAGTGGGCTTGAGAGAAGGTCTGCTTGCCCTCCAATCTCTTGTTACTCTTAAAAAGGGCACCAGACACTTGCGCTGTAATTTGGGTGGAAGAGGGAGGACTTCCCCCTTCATATATCTAGTACAAAACATTCTCGACAAGTAAAAACAAAGTGAAAATATTTTAAGTGTATTTTTTTTCAGAAGAGTGCAAATTATGTTCTGGTCTTGAGAAGGCATGGGGGTTGTCAGCCCTACTCATGGTAATTTCGCCAGTTTTGAGTTTGATTCAGTTATTTATTGTATGATTTAAATTAAAAAAATATGTTTAAAATGTTTTAATTTGATTAAATTTAATAAATAAAAAATCATTAAAACTTTAAGTAATATATATCAGTATATGTATACTAAACTGACAATCCATAGCCATTTATTCAAGGAGGCACACTTGTGCCTCTATAAAGAGGCGACCCACCACAATGTTAAGCGATTTCCGGTCCTAGCGGTCGCAGAGAGACATCGGTAATCGCATTTTGTAGCCCAAGCTCAAACTAAGAAACGTGCAAAATTTCACCCCCCTCCGACTTTATCTTCATGGGTAAAAGTGGGCCGGAAGTTTCGACCCTCCGACCACAGCCCCCCTTTAACGTTGTCCGATTGGGTTGAAATTTAGAGGTTAAGCTTTACTAGGGCCCGGGAGCTTATCCTCGAAATTTCAGCTCAATCCGATCACTTCTTCCCTGTTTTCCAAAAACCAAATATAGCCACTTAAAGTTCATTTCTCTTTTTTTTTTCTTATCCACGCCTACAGGCCACAGTTGGAAACTGATCCGGGTGAATGAGGACTCATTCGAAGCAGAATTCGACCTGTTAGGGCCTTTTGATATTTTCAGACCGAAAAAATTATCCCCCGAATTTACATTTACGAAAAACCTCGTTTTCCTATAATAGCCCATGTTAATTTTTCCCACCACAATCCCCCTTTAACGTTGTCTGATCGGGCTGAAATTTAGAGGATAAGCTTTCCTGGGGCCTGGGAGCTTATCCTCGAAATTTCAGCTCAATCTGATCGCTCCTTCCCTGTTTTCCAAAAACCAAATATCAAGTTTTGTGGGAATTTGCTTGCGTCAAAAATAGATTCCATTTACTAAAAACAATTACAATTGTGTCTCTTTAATCCAGCGGTTGATACTCCAGCCTGTCAGGCGGAAAACCCGGGTTCGATTCACCGCCAGAGCAAATTTTTTATATACTGAATTTAAACTTTAAAAAAGAAACTCAGTTTCTTTTTTAAATTATTTGAAAAAATTACGTTTTCTAAAGAGTTAAAGAGGGTGAGTTACAAGGTTGACCCTTAAAACGTACAGGGATTAGGAGGCACAGTTGGGGGGCTGTTAAAGAGGCTGAGTCACAAGTTCGAACCTTAAAACGTACAGGGATTAGGAGGCACCCTGTACGACGTGATTTGAGTATTCAGGAATTAAAAGCCTTAAAACAAGAATGTTGAAGAGCGGGGGGTTTGGGGGGCGGTAGCCCCCCAACTTTAACTCCTGACACGATCAGCTAACAGTTAGTCAAGCAATAATAAGTAATAAACTGTACAAAAACGTGCAGAAATTATTTGAAAAAAAACTACGTTTTCTAAAGAGTTAAAGAGGCTGAGTTACAAGGTCGAACCTTAAAACGTACAGGGATTAGGAGGCACAGTTGGGGGGCTGCCGCCCCCCAAACCCCCCGCTTTCGCAGCCTTTAAATAAAAAAAAAAGTTCTTTAAACTGAAAGTAAGGAGCGACATTAAATCTTAAAACGAACAGAAATTATTCCGTATATGAAAGGGGCTGTGCCCTCCTCAACGCCTCGCTCTTTACGCTAAAGTTTTTATTGTTTAAAAAAAAGAGTTGTGAGAAAGTCAAACTTTAGCGTAAAGAGCGAGGCGTTGAGGAGGGCACAGCCCCTTTCATATACGGAATAATTTCTGTTCGTTTTAAGATTTAATGTCGCTCCTTACTTTCAGTTTAAAGAACTTTTTTTTTTATTTAAAGGCTGCGAAAGTGGGGGGTTTGGGGGGTGGCAGCCCCCCAACTGTGCCTCCTAAACTCTGTACGTTTTAAGGTTCGACCTTGTAACTCAGCCTCTTTAACTCTTTAGAAAACGTAGTTTTTTTCAAATAATTTCAGTAAAGGGCTGGGCACACGAAGCTGATTTCGGGAGCTGATTTCCAAATCAGCGCCGATTTTAAAAGAAATCGGCGTCGATTTGAGCTTGAAAAAATTTCTAGTTTTCGGTGCCGATTTTCATCATGATCATCACCAAAAAAAAAAAAATAGGGAGACAAATAAATAGTCAGCTAGAGATGTCTGTGGTGAAAGACCCTGCTACTGAGCTGAGAACTAAGCTGAGATCAATCATGCAACTATTAATAAACTTCAGTTGACTATTTGTGTCCATGATTTTTTGTTTTGAAAATCATGCACAATAATTTTTTCTTTCAACAAATTTTTCTTACTGCTATCGTTTGTCCACTCTGGCTGAAATTGGTTCCCGAAATCAGCTACGTGTGACCAGCCCTTAAACTGTAAATTATGTTCTGGTCTTGAGAAGGTATGGGGGTTATCAAAAACACAATTTCCACACCTTTCAACTATGCTAAACAAAATGGCTATCTCAAAATTTTGATTGAATGAATTAGGGAATTGATGGGCGTGGGGGGGGCTTGTTGCCCTCCAAACACTTTTGACTAATAAAAAGGGTACTAGCCCTTTCAATTACCAATCAAATGAGCCTTTTTTGAAGTTTCTACAACAACAAATGGCCATCTAAAAATTTCTATAAGGTGAATTTTGGGAAAATACAAGGTGTGTGTGTTTGGGGGGGGGGTATCTACCCTCTGATCATTCTGAATATTAAAAAGGACACTAGAACTTCTGATTACCAATCCAATGAGTTCCCTTCGATGTTTATACGATCACCCTTTCTATATAGACCTTATATGCCCTCAGGGCATAACTTACAATCCTTACCCTTAAGGCTGTGGGGGGGGGGAGGGGGTTGTCATCCTCAAAAACATAATTTCCGGACCTTTCAATTATGTTGAACAAAATGGTTATCTCAAAATTTTGAGTGGATATGTTTGGGGAAATGGTGGGCATGAGAGGGGCTCTTTTCGAAGTTTCTGCAACAACAAATGACCATCTCAAAATTTCTATATGATGCATTTCAGGAAAATATGAGGTGTGGGATGGAAGGGTATCCACCCTCCAATTACTCTGAATCTTAAAAAAGGCAATAGAACTTCTGATTACCAATCCCATGAACCAAAGCTTATACTATCACCCTTTCCATATATATCTTAGAAGGCCCCAGGCCATAAATTACAAACCTTGCCCTGAGGGCTGTGGGGGGTTGTCATCCTCAAAAACATAATTTCCGGACCTCTCAATTCCATTGAACAAAATGGCTATCTAAAAATTTTGATTGGATGTGTTTGGGGAAATGGTGGGTGTGGTAGGGGGGTTAGTTGCCCTCTAATCACTTTTGACTATTAAAAAGAGCCCTAGCCTTTTCAATTTCCAATCGAATGAGCTCTTTTCGAAGTTTCTACCACAACAAATGGCCATCTTAAAATTTCTATTAGATGCATTTCGGGAAAATACTAGGTGTGGGGGGGGGTATCCAACCTCCAATCACTCTGAATTTGAAAAAGGACACTAAAACTTCTGATTACCAATCCAATGAGCCCCCTCCAAAGTTTATACGATCACCCTTTCTGTATATACCTAATATGCCCCCAGGGCATAACTTACAACCCTTGCCGCGAGGACGGCAAGGGGGTTGTCATCCTCAAATACATGATTTCCGGACCTTTCAACTATGTTGAACAATATGGTTATCTCAAAATTTTGATGGGATGGGTTTTGGGAAATGGTGGGCGTGGGAAGGGGGTTAGGTGCACTCCAATCACTTTCAACTATTAAAAAGGGCACTAGCCCTTTCAATTTCTAATTGAATGATCTTTTTTCGAAGTTCTTACGACAACTCCTTTGATACGAAGTGCCTTGGTCTAATACCATGAAAAAAATAAATAAATAATACATTGTTCCCATTAATACAGTGCTATTGCGCTGCCTATGACTTGACCTTGTATGTGTGATTACAAAACTTCTACTCATAGTCATCAATGGCCTTGAGTTCCTTCTCCTCATTGATTGCCTCAAGGTGGGTGTCTCCTAAACAATATGAACATTTTGGATTGTTATATCCAAGATCTAAGACTTTGCATTTTGAGGCATTGAACTCTAGACAACAATCCAATGACCATTTGAATAGCTGGTTCAAATCTCCGTGCATATTTGACTGGTTTATTTCGTCTTGGGCCAGTCCCTGGAGCTTGTGATCATCAAAGGATTCTTCAAGTTGCTTGTACAGTCAATGATATGCATACTGAATAATGTAGGATCTTGGATGGTCCCCTGAGGTACTCCAGCCTTGACTGGTTGTAATTCAGAAAAAATAGTATTGCTATTGCTGTTGTATACAATCACCCTCTGAGTCCTGCCAGTTAGAAAGGCTTCTATTCAACTTACTATATCTTTATGCACTTTGTTTACCTTTAATTCCAAAATTAGTAGTTGGTATTGAACTTGGTCAAAGGCTTCAGCTTGGTCAAGCAATGTAACATCTACTGGTAGACCAATATCTAAAGGTCTAGTCACAATACCAAATGACTCAGTTATGTTAGCATTAATTGAACATCCTTTTCAAAAATCACGTGGGCTTTTGCTAAGCATTTGATTTGTTTTGAGGTAGGAGACCAGTGCTGTGTTTATGGTGCCCTCAGGTACTTTACATACAACTACTGTGAGACTTATACGCCAGTAATTGCTCGCAAGGTACCATCTCTTGGAAGCTGGCTTAATATTTACCAGCTTCCAGAAATGGAAGTATTTATATGCTTCTACTAAATGTAGAACTATATAAAAGTCATACAATTCTAACATTTGTTAGAAGTATATGACTTTTTAGTATTTTTCCCTGGGTGGTTGCATCAAACATAACCTAAAGCCATGAGATCAAGAAGAAGTTCACATTATCTGCAGTTAGAAGACAAGCGACAACGAAAATCAATATATACAAGCCTGCTGAGTGGTGGGGCCCGGTCTGGAGATCTGCCACATAGTTTTATTCTTAAAACTGGCATATTGACATTTCTGGCCACAAAAACGATCTAAATAGGTCAAAACCTGGAGGAATAATTCATATTTTTCCCAGGGTGGTTGTATCGAACCTATAGTGATGCCGAAGACAAGCGTCAATGAAAATCCCTATACACATACATGCCTTCTGCATAGCGGTGCCGGGGCCCTCTGATTAGGCTATATGTTAAATTACCAGAAACAGCAGGAAAAATCTTCCTCAGAAATGAAATGGTTTTTAGAACAATTTATAAAATCAAATTTTTTAGTCTTAAAGCTAGAAATTTGGAATGGTGCTTTTGTACTAGTCATGGCGAATCCCCAAAATACCTCCCATTTGGTAGGCTAGTTATGACTGTAGATACAACCTGTGGTACATCTGCATTAGTTGTATTTGCATTAGTTGTACAAAGGCGAGTTCATGAAGGCCAATCTCCAAGATGTGTCTTTGGCCAGTCTTTTTTTTTTTTTTTTTTTTTTTTTTTTTTTTTTACCTAGGAAGCTTTGTGATCTACTAAAAGAGATCCACCGTCAGATTCTTTTTTTTTATTTTGCTAATTCGAAGACTTGCTATTACAAGCATAGGACTGTAAATTGGGGTCTCTTGTTTAAATCTATTTTTATTTGTTCATACTTTCTTGCATAAGCCCAGATGTGTTTTACTAGTGATCTACTTAGTAGATCTGTACTGTAAAATAGTCTATTATTTCATTTATTAAAAAAAAATGCATTAATAGACCTAACCTAGTCTCAGAAGGCATAGGCTGCAGCCAAACAAACATGCAAGCCTTTTTTTTTCATAGGCAGGGTCAGCAAGTTCAAAAATACGATATATAATAAACATGTGAAAGACATTAGAGAATTGTAAACAATTTGGGATTATATGGGAACCTGTTCCCATGGGCTTCCCTGCATATAACAAGCTAACTAAATAATGATGAAAGAAAAAATCAAGAACGTTTGGTTGATAGAATAGTTTGTTCATATCATATATTTTGAGGTTTCACAAACAAAAGAAATGAAACCAAACTAAAAATGAACATTTCTGTATCAGTAAAATGATGCAAAGATAAATAAGAATCAAGATTTCCTATGATAGCTCTATGATAGCATAGCTTCTTCTGTATCCGAAGGGCAGAATTTCCATTATAATTGTTTATTCCTTCTATAACTGGCTTATCAATATAAAAAGTAAAAACCTTTACCTTACTATTAGTTTGTCAGGGACATACAAGGGGGGGGGGGATTCTCAGGCAAATAGCCCCCAGAATACTGGGATTTCTGCTGAATATTAAGAAATTGTGAGAACTTTATATTTTTTATTAATTGGTTCTTAGTTTAAGTGTTATCCAATTGTTTGGATGTTGACTTTTCAAGGGGTCAAGTCATCATGAAAGACATAGTCATTAGATCTTTAAAGTATGCTAGCCCTTTGAATTTTCTTATTGAATGAGCATTTTTTGAAGTTTCTACGACAGCGCCTTCTATAAAAATCTTATATGCCCCCAGGGCATAACTTACAACACTTGCCCTGAGGGCTGCGGGGGACTGTCCTCCTCAAAAACATAATTTATATCTGAAAATCAACGTCGCTGAACAAAATGGCTATCTCAAAACTTTGATTGGATGTGTTTCGGGAAATGGTGGGCGTGGAATGGGTGTTGGTTGCCTCCCAATCTCTTTCGACTATTAAAAAGGGCACAAGCCACTCCAATTTCCAATTGAATGAGCCCTTTTTGAAGTTTCTGCGATATCTGCTTCGATACGAAGTGCCCTGCTCTAAAGGAAAAAATTAATAAATAACACATTGTGCCAACATAGTTCTTATATGCCCCCAGGGCATAACTTAAAACCCTTGCCCTGAGGGTTGTGGGGGAGTGTCCTCCTCCAAAATATATTTTCTTTGTGGAAATCAACTATGCTGAACAAAATGGCCATCTCAAAATTTTGATTGGATGTGTTTGGGGGAATGTGTTTGGGCGTGGGGGGGGGGCTAGTTGCCCTCTGATCACTTTCGGACTATTAAAAAGGACACTAGCCACTCCAATTTCCAATCAAATGAGCCCTTTTCGAAGTTTCTACGACAACTCCTTCGATACGAAGTGGTATGAAAAAAAAAATACATTGTGCCAACATCGTCCTTTACTTAGGCAGCGCGATTGCGCTGCCTATGATTTCTGTTCGTTTTGAGTTTCATTTATTTATCGATGCTTCACGCTTGGTAGATTATGGTAGTTTCACGCTTGGTAGATTATGGTAGTTTCACGCTTGGTAGATTATTTGATTTTATTTTTGATCATTTTTGGTTTAATGGAGTTCTTTACTTTTCTTTGAAAAACTTATTCTGTGGAAAAAAGTTTTTTTTAATTAATCATACAAGTATCGTGTTTGTTTTTTTAAGGGCACTGACATTTGATTTAATATAAGCTTTTACTTCATTATATAGAAATATTTTTAATCAAACAGTTCGTGTTAACGAACTGTAAGTAAGGAGCGACATGGTTAAATAGGAACCGAAAAATTATATTATATAAAATTATATTTTAAATATATAAGTTTCAATAAGTTTAATCTTACCCATCAATGATTACGAGCCTGAGAAAAGTATCCCGATTTTCGAAAAAAGGGAAAACACCCACTAAAAGTCGTAGAATAAATGAAAACCACACCATCAGATTCAACGTATCAGAGAACCCTACTATAGAGGTTTCAAGCTCCTATTTGTAAAAATGCGGAATTTTATATTTTTTGCCCGAAGAAAGATCACTGATGCGTGTTTATTTGTTTTTTTCCCAGGGGTGATCGTATCGATCCATTGGGCCTAGAACATCGGAGAAGGGCACATTCTAACGGAAATTAAAAGTTCTAGTGCCCTTTTTAAGTGACCAAAGAAATTGGAGGGCGACTAGGCCCCCTCCCACGCCACTTTTTTCCCAAAATGGTTCGATCAGAATTATGAGATAGCTATTTTGTTCAGCATTGTTGAAAGGCCTAATAACTATGTCTTTGGAAGTAACATGACACCCCCACAGCCCCTGGGGAAAAGTCTTTAAGTTATAAAATTGGCCGATTGTTACGTATAGTGTTTGTTATTGAGAAGTTTGCATACTTTTTTCGGGTGGGGAGAGGAGGACGAATTTTAAGCTAGGGAAATTTTGTACAGGGAGAATTTTCCATGGAGAGGGAAGTTTCCAGGGGATGAACTTTTCAGGTGAAATTTTACACTGGGAGGATTTGCCAGAATTCTCATACGAAATTTCTTTATATGTCTTGCTTTCTCTTTACCAACTCAGTTTTACGCGTCTAGGTGTTAAGGGTATTGTCTGGGGTAAATTTTCACCAGCATTGAATTGTTCAGAGGATATTTCCCTGGGGAGGAGAATTTTTCTGTGGAGGTGGAGTCAGATTCCCTGGCGTTATTTAAAAAAACGATCAGAAATTAAATTAAAAAAAACGAGTTTTTTTCAACTGAAAGTAAGGAGCTACATTAAAACTCAAAACAAACAGAAATTATTACATATATGAAAGGGGCTGTCGCCTCCTCAGCGCCCTGCTCTTTACACCAGAGTTGGCTCTTTAGCGTAAAGAGTGGGGCTTTGAGGAGGGGACAACCCCTTTCATATACGAAATAGTTTCCGTTCGTTTTATTTTAATTTCGCTCCTTACTTTCAGTAAAAAAAACTCGTTTTTTATTTAATAAAGTAAATGAGCAAAAGAGCACTGGACTCAAAGAGATAGAGTCATTTCGGGTTCATTGAGAGACGCAGCTTTTCTTCAAAACCAACGTAAAATTGTACAGATCTTTCCGTTGCTCATAGGTTCAACTACTTTCCTTCTAACAATTTGGTTTATTTAATTGTGTTCCATCCTTATTGTTAACAAACCTATTGAAGAAAAAAATGGAATCCCTGCTCTTGTAATTTGTTTGAAGGACTCTCTCCAACTCCAGGAAATGGAAATGTAGAGACAGGAAGATGCAATTTCTGCTGAATAGTTCAACGCATAGTTGCACATGGAAGGGATAACAGGAGAATGTTTATCCCTATCTTTAGAGTTTTATGAAGGACTCTCTCCAACTTCACGAAATTGAAATTAGAGGCTTGAAATTTCTTCAGATTACAAACCCTTCTTTATCATAAAAAGGCTGCCTTAGGGTTGGAAAGGGTGTGCGCCTATATTCACTTTGATCAATTTCGGTATGCCAAAAATTTAGTATCATTAAGTAGCTTACTCAACTGCAAATTAGTTTTTTATTTACTAATATTAAGCATTAATAATAATTAATTCATGTGAACATTTTAGGTATCCTGAAACACCGTGCATTGAAGACATGGCAGAATAACGAGAAGGCTTCTGCTGCAAATCTTTTGTTAAAATCTCATGATTCTAGCATTCGTGATAGAGTTTTTCACTATTTTCGCAATAATGTGTAAGTAAATTACTGTAATCAGTGCCAGTGTTGTCAAATTATTGCAGTGCATTGCATAGTCATCCAAATTTTGACACGGTCGAACACCCCTCTTCCATTCCACCGTGTTTAAAGCTTCTATTTTAGCCACTATTATACTAATGTAAAATCAAGTTGCTGTTAGAGGATATGTTTGGCTCATAACAACTCTGCTGTCGCTCTCTGCTAAAATGCACATTACTTTTGCCTAATAAAAGTTTTATGACTTAAAAAGGACCCCTATGATATTTTGTTATGCTGGTCACCTGACCAAAAATCTTCACCCATTAGTGTTAGTTCTATGTGGAAGCAAATATCTATACAATCTAATTTTTTAGGGAGGGGGAAGGGGCGTCCCTAGAAGACCCTCTGGATAAGTTTTCTGCACTACTTTATAATATATATACTTTAAATCTATTCGTTTTTTAAGACTTTATAGTTTGGCCTGCTATTTGTATGCTGGAGAAAAATTTTCAGCAATTTTTAACAACATACACCTTTTAAAAAATCTGGACACTAATAGTACTGTTGAATTTAGTTTCATACCTCCTTTAGTTGACCTGAAATGGAAAAATTGATACCATTTGCAAAAAAATCTGTTTACTTTTTTTGATAGCTTGGATACACTTACGCTATTTTGATTTGGTTAAATTTTAAGAGCAGAAATGGGAGGGTTGGCTTGGGAGGATGGGCGTGGGAAGGTGGGAGCGGAAGGGGGATTAGTTGCCCTCAAATAACTTTCGACTATTAAAAGGGCATCAGCCGTTTCTATTTTCAATCGAATGAGCCCTTTTCGAAGTTCCCACAACAACTCCTTCGATACGAAGTGCCCTGGTCTAAACAACAAAAACAACAAAAAATAATACATTATACCCACTTCGATCTTTACTATAAAAATGTCAAGCCTTCCAATCACTTTCGACTATTAAAAAGGGCACTAGGCCTTTCGATTTCTAATCGAATGAGCCCTTTTGGAAACGACAACGCTTTCTATTAACACCTTATATGCTCCCAGGGCATAAATTACAACCCTTACCCTAAGGTCTGTTACGGTGGTTGTCATCCTCTAAGACCGAATTTTCAGAACTTTCAACTACGTTAAACTACATGGCTATCTCAAAGTTTTGATTGGATGTGTTTGGGGAAATGGTGGGCGTGAGAGGGGTGTTAGTCGCCTTCCAATCACTTTCAAATATTAAAAAGCGCACAAGCCACTCCAATTTCCAATTGAATGAGCGCTTTTCGAAGTTTCTACGACAGCTTCTTCGATACGAAGTGCCCTGCTCTAAAGGAAAAAATTAATAAATAATACATTGTGCCAACATCGTTCTTATATGCCCCCAGGGCATAACTTCGAACCCTTTACCTGAGGGTTGTGGGGGAGTGTCCTCCTCTTTACTTAGTCCCCATTTCTTGTCTCGTTCTCGAGTGTCCCCGTTCTTTACTTAGGCAGTGCGATTGTGCTGCCTATGATTTATACAACAACTTTCTATATAAACCTTATATGCCCCCAGGGCATAACTTACAACCCTTGCACTGAGGGCTCTGAGGGGGTTATCATCCTAAAATACCTAATTTCCAGAACGTTCAACTACGTTGAACAAAATGAATATCTTAAAATTTTTATTGGATGTGTCTTGGAAAAAAGGTGGGTGTGAGAGGGGCGTTAGTCGCTATCCAATCACTTTCAACTATTAAAAAGGCACTAGCCCTTTCAATTTCCAATTGAATGAGCCCTTTTGAAGTTTCTACGACAACGCTTTCAATAAAAACTTTATATGCCCCAGGACATAACTTTCAACCCTTGCCCTGAGGGCTGCGGGGGGAGGGTTGTCATCCTGAAAGATCTAATTTCCAAAAATTTCAACTACGTTGAATAAAATGGCTATCTAAAACTTTTGATTGGATGTGTTTTGGAAAATGGTGGGCGTGACAGGGGGGTTAGTTGCCCTCAAATCACTTTCGACTATTAAAAAGGGTACTATCCCTTTGAATTTCAAATCGAATGAGCCCTTTTCAAGTTTCTACGACAAAGATTTCAATAAAAACCTTATATACCCCCAGGGCATAACTTATAATCCTTGCTCTGAGGGTTGTGGGGAAGTGTCCTTCTCAAAAATATATTTTCTATCTGGAAATCAACTACGCTGAACAAAATGGCAATCTCAGAATTTTTATTGGATGTGTTTGGGGGAATGATGGGCGTGGGGGGGGGGTCGTTGCCCTCCAATCACTTTCGAGTATTAAAAAGGGTACTAGCCCTTTGAATTTCCAATCGAATGAGCTTTTTTTGAAGTTTCTACGACAATGCCTTCTATAAAAGCTTATACCATTAAAACTTAAAACCATTATCCTGAGGGTTGTGGGAAAGTTTTCTCCTCAAAAACATATTTTCTATCTGGAAATCAACTACGTTGAACAAAATGGCTATCTCAAAATTTTGATTGGATGTACAAATAAACTTCTAAATGGGGATAAATCCATTTATTTAGACAGTGAAAAAACAGGTACAAAAGTCCAGATATTTCGGTCACATATACAGCGACCGTCTTCAGTAGAAATACTAAAATAATAAAATTGAAACTAGGATATTTATATGTAACAAAATAAATAACTTTTCGGGTCATTCACAAAATAATGAACTTCCGGATTATTCACTGGATTATTTTCAGAGAGAGTTCATTGACAAAGTTCATTCAAAGTTCTTGATGTAAATTTTTTTCTTTAATCTTGCCCAAATGTAAAACAAATTTCCAATGAAAGTGGTAAAGCCTTCCGTGTCTTCTAATTGACTTGACTTGACTTGCTTTATTTACTACTAATTACAAAATAAACTATATACAAGCAACCGCCCGGGGAAGGCTCAAAAAGCCTGATGAAAGACGGCTGCAATCCTCTAATTCTCAACCTCTCAAAATTCTAATTCTCAAAAAAAAAAAAAAGACCTGAAAAAAGACCTGAACACTCTCTCAAATTAAACAATAATACCAAAAACTATGAAGAAAAGAAAAAAAAAATTAAGACATTAATGATGACAATAATAATAAATTACCTCCCCTCTCCCAATAAATGTTTTTTTATTTTTACTTTAAACGACCCAATGTGTTCAGCTTCCCGAACGCCAACTGGGATATCATTCCAAATAGCCGGAGCCAAATACCGAATCCCGAAACCTGCACGTGTGGTGTCTCGATACTCAACCGTAAAATTTTCCGCCTCTCTAGTCGCATACCTGTGGAGTGAACTATTTACGCGAAAAAAATTTGTAAAAACTGGAGGACATACATCATTCCAACATCTATAGGCAAAAATAGCAGCTTGGTAATCGCGAATCTGACCAATGTTAAGCACTCTTAATTTTTTAAAACATGACGCGGTATCATTCACATTTTCTATATAATTCCCAAGAAGACGTACTGTTTTATTTTGTAAAATCTGCACTCTTTTGAAATTTGCATAAAAATTGCTAGACCAAATGACACAACCATAAGACATATAAGGCGCAATAATACTATGATACAATAATAAAAGAACTGATAAAGGTAAAAAATGCTTCAAACGACGCAAAATTCCCAGACCTCTAGCAACTTTAGCTGCAACAAGATCACTATGGTGCTTCCAAGACAAATTACAATCAAGCTGGAAGCCCAAATAACGCATTCTTGCGATCTGTGACAAAGGCTTACCATTAAAAAATATCTCTCCATCAACACTCGGAGGCTTACCAACTCTCCTAAAAATCATAAAATTAGTTTTTTTAACATTCACTGACAAAAGGCTGAAACTTGTAAATACATAAAATGACTTTAAAACCCTATTTACTTTCAACAATAGATCATCAATCATTCGACTAGACATAGTTAAAGCAGTATCATCCGCGAAAGTCGTGATAAAACACTCCGGTAAGTAAAAACGCATTGAATCAACATACACAAGGTACAGAAGTGGTCCCAAGACAGATCCCTGAGGTACACCACACTTCACTTGATAGGGAGAAGAAAATGCAGCATTTAAAACAACTTGAATAGATCTTCCACTTAAAAAACTATCAAACCATTTCAGATAATTACCACGAACTCCAAGGGACTGTAGACGTTTGAGTAAAATTTTAAAATCCACTGTATCAAACGCCTTTCTAAAATCAATAAAAACAGTCAAAGGGATTTCACCACGTTCAAAGCATCTATTTACAATATCACAGAGAGAATGCACGGCGTCCGACGTCGAGTGACCTTTCCTAAAGCCGAACTGAGTTTCACTTAACATCCCTGTTTTCGTAAGGTAATCATATAGCCTTTTATGCACAATTTTTTCAAATATTTTTGAAAACAGGGGAAGGATTGATATAGGTCTATAATTTTCGATATCTAGTTTAGACCCACCTTTATGGAGAGGGATGACTTTTGCCCTTTTAAGCGCATCGGGGAATACCCCAGTTTCCAGGGAAAGATTGATTATGTGGACGAGACATGGTATTAAATAACACATCACTGATTTAAAAGCCTTCAAATTAATTCCATCTGTCCCTGCTGAATTAGATTTGATTGTTTTCACAACCTTCAGAATTTCATCTCCAGTACACGGTTGAAATTCAATTTCATTTCCAATTCCTCTTTCATCCAAAAATTCGTCCTCCAAGGAATCATTATTAAAATTCACTAACCCTTCCGCCTGCACATTTTGACCAATACTTGAAAAGAACTCAGCAAATTTATTAGTAATAATCGTTTCATCACTCACTGCTTCTCCTTGAATCAGCAGCGAATTGGGTGGAGCTTCTTTCTTCTTTCCCAATAGGTCATTTATAACCTTCCAAGTTCCTCTCGCATTATCCTTATTTAAACTCAGTTGGTTAGCAAAATATTCTTTTTTAGCTTTCCTTCTCATTGAGTTCACTTTATTGCGTATTATTTTAAACTCTTCCAATTTCTTGACACACCTACTATTTAAATAATCTACATACACTTGATTTCTTAAATCTGACGCTTCAAGAATTTCTGTAGTTATCCAAGGCTTCCTGGGTTGATCCTTATGCGGTTTCACAAATTTAACTGGGCAAGTCTTGTCATAAATTGGCTGTATGATCCCCATCATGCAATCAAATGCCCCAGAAGCGTCATCTTTTATCTCCAAAATCTCGCTAAGATCAGTGCTGCTTAACTCATCACCAAACCTCTGTAAGTTCTCTTTTTTTAACGATCGAGTCTTCACTTTTTTTCTTTCATTTCTTTCTATGCGGACACAAAGTACCGTTCCGAGAACTGGAAAATGGTCAGAACAAGGGTACAGAACCACATCAGCATAACTACGGTCCAGATACTTCGAACCAACAAAAATATTGTCAATGAGAGTAGCTGAATGACTCGTAACCCGTGTTGGAATATTAGCTAGGGGAAAAAGATCATTAGCAACCATCAAATTAAAAAAATCAAGATTCACTCCATTCAGCGATAGCAGATCAAAGTTAAAATCACCCATACAAATAAAATCTAAACCTGTCCGAGACTCCGCACGCGTAAGTTGATCAAATCCGCGCTCAAAATCTTCCCAGCTTGCGCTCGGTGGCTTATACACAATACTAATCAAAAATTTACTACTACCCAAATTTAAATCAATACTAAAACTTTCAAACTTACCCTCTATCCAAACATCAATATCATTTCTTACTTGGTATGTCAATGACTTTGAAATCAAACACGCAATTCCCCCTCTGTGAAGTGACGTCCGGTTTTTAGCCTCCAAATTATAATCTGGAAAAGAATACAGCGAGAAAGAGTGTTCCTGACTAAAAAAACTTTCAGATATACCAATAAAACTAATTTTTCCTTGAGAATCAGAAAGAAATTGCAACACATCTTCATAACCAGTAGTGAGGTGACAATTCCAGGCACATAAACGCAACGAATCGGCTTCCCCGGGGTCTAACTTCGATCTTTGGACATAAGCACTATTTTTTAACGGTTGAAATCTAACTTGGTTCATACACGGTTCAGCATCTCTTGCTATTGGTGCCGATAAAACCTCTTCTAGACGAAAAGGTCGGCTCATTAAATCGTCAAGTGAAGAACCAATGAAAGTAAATAAATAAACATATAACATATCTCTCTAAATAAAAAAAAAAGAAAAAAAAAGTAAGAAATAAAAAATAGGAGACCAAGACATTTTTTTTGTAAATAATAATAGAAAGACTAAAACCAAAAACGAAACAAAACGGATCCATTAAAAGAAAAGGAAAAGCAAGAATAAAATAAACGGGAGACCAAAACAGTTTATGCGAATAATAATAAGAATGAAAAAATCGCGAAAAAGAAAGAGAAAGAAAAAAGGCAACAAAGCTGTACAGAGAAGAAAAAACGACAGAAAACAACACAAATACGAATTCAAACGCATTCAGCAAGGGATCTTATTTTCCGGGCAGACGGTTCACCAGGTAGCTTCACTAGTATGTTGCCCCGGTCGGTCCATACATTTTTAACACCAAAGCGATCCCTTGCGGCATTTAGCAGGTCGCGACGTCGCTTTGTAAGGGATTCCGACACAAAGATTCCAGACCCAGCTAGTTTAGACTTCTGTAAGAACACTTTTCGAGCAACTTCTTTACTAACAAATCGCACTAAAACTGGGGCAACTTTGTCACTGGTGGTATGAGGCCCATTCATTCTAAACCGGAAAACACTTGATAATTCACCAGAAGATATACCAGTAACACCCATCCGTGTCGAAAGGACACTGAGCATAGTCGTTTTAAGGTCAACTCCTGGCTTTTGCTTCAGACCGTTGAAAACAAGACAGTCCAACATATTTTCTTGATCAATATCGTCTAGCTTGACTTCGATTTTTTCAATTCGATTCTCCAGATTACGGGTTTGCATTCTATACATTTTCAACTCACGCTCGATACGGTCTAATATGGGGTTGAACTCTAGTGACACAGACTTGTATAACTCGCTAATTATAGTCTCAGCTGTATCTTTAAGACCAGATTTCGCATTCGAGCCACACTTGGCAGAAACCTGACGAGTTATCTCTGTAACTATAGTTTCCCTAGTTTTCTCTAGCTCCTGTTCTGTAGCGGAAATTCGTGCAAATAAAGCAGACTGTGATCCGGGCAGTACGGCAGCTTGATCCGGTACTTTTAGTGCCGCAAACGCTTTTGAAATAGATGATGAGAAATGTTGAGTTTTTAGATGTTTACTGGGTTGGTCTCATTTCCCCATATATACGACGTATTTTCGACGTAACACCTTTAAATTAGGTGTTGTTTTCTTAGACCACACTGCCGTTCTAAGACGAACAAATAAACTTTCAAATGGGGATAAATCCATTTATTTAGACAGTGAAAAAACAGGAACAAAAGTCCAGATATTTTGGTCACATATACAGCGACCGTCTTCAGTAGAAATACTAAAATAATAAAATTGAAACTAGCATATTTATATGTAACAAAATAAATAACTTTTCGGGTCATTCACAAAATAATGAACTTCCGGATTATTCACTGGATTATTTTCAGAGAGAGTTCATTGACAAAGTTCATTCAAAGTTCTTGATGTAAATTTTCTTCTTTAATCTTGCCCAAATGTAAAACAAATTTCCAATGAAAGTGGCAAAGCCTTCCGTGTCTTCTAATTACAAACCAAATGTTGAGTTTTTAGATGTTTACTGGGTTGGTCTCATTTCCCCATATATACGACGTATTTTCGACGTAACACCTTTAAATTAGGTTTTGTTTTCTTAGACCACACTGCCGTTCTAAGACGAACAAATAAACTTTCAAATGGGGATAAATCCATTTATTTAGACAGTGAAAAAACAGGTACAAAAGTCCAGATATTTCGGTCACATATACAGCGACCGTCTTCAGTAGAAATACTAAAATAATAAAATTGAAACTAGCATATTTATATGGAACAAAATAAATAACTTTTCGGGTCATTCACAAAATAATGAACTTCCGGATTATTCATTAGGCGATTCAGGATGTTATCATAGGCAGCGCAATCGAGCTGCCTAAGTAAAGAACAATGTTGGCACAATGTAGTATTTTTTTTTTTTTCTCCATACCAGGGCAATTCGTATCGAAGGAGTTGTCGTTGAAACTTCAAAAAGGGCTCATTCGATTGTAAATTGGAATAGCTAGTGCCCCTTTTAATAGTAGATAAGTGATTGGAAGGCAGCTAACACCCCTTCCACGCCCACATTTCCCCAAACACATCCAATCAAAATTTTCTACTATTCATATTGAATAGTGTCATTTTTCATATTGACATCATTGCTGATATGTTTTTTTTTGTAGCTTCTGGCGCTCGTTACTCGTCCTATAGGTGGATTATAAGTTGTTGACACTACGTTATTGGCTTTCTTACTTTATCCATTATTCGCCTTAATGCCCAAAATTTCGAAAGAAAGGATTAATCCCAACAATCAGCTTCGAGAACGCTTTCAGAAAATTTTACTGAAACCTTCTTCTAAAATGCTTTTAGGGAGTTTGGGATTTTAGGGAGTTAGGCAGCGCAATCGAGCTGCCTAAGTAAAGAACAATGTTGGCACAATGTAGTATTTTTTTTTTTCTCCATACCAGGGCAATTCGTATCGAAGGAGTTGTCGTAGAAACTTCAAAAAGGGCTCATTCGATTGTAAATTGGAATAGCTAGTGCCCCTTTTAATAGTAGATAAGTGATTGGAAGGCAGCTAACACCCCTTCCACGCCCACATTTCCCCAAACACATCCAATCAAAATTTTAAGATAGCCATTTTGTTCAAAGTAACTGATTTCCAGAGAGTAAATATGTTTTTGAGGAGGTTACTCCCCCACAACCCTTAGGGCAACGGTTTTAAGTTATGCCCTGGGGGTATATAAGAACGATGTTGACACAATGTATTATTTATTAATTTTCTTTTAGACCAGGGCACTTCATATCGAAGAAGTTGTTGTAGAAACTTCGAAAGGGCCCATTCAATTAGAAATTGGAGTGGCTTGTGCCCTTTTTAATAGTCGAAAATGATTGGAAGGCAACTAACACCCCTTCCACGCCCACCATTTCCCGAAACACATCCAATCAAAATTTTGAGATAGCCATTTTGTTTAACGTAGTTGAAAGTTCTGGAAATTAGGTCTTAGAGGATGACAACCAGCCTCACAGCCCTTAGGGTAAGGGTTGTAATTTATGCCCTGGAGGCATATACGGTGTTTACAGAAAGCGTTGCCGTAGAAACTCAAAAAGGGATCATTCGATTGGAAATCAAAAAGCCTAGGGCCCTTTTTATTAATCGCAAGTGATTGGAAGGCTTGACATTTTTATAGTAGAGATCGACGTGGGTATAATGTATCATTTTTTTGTTGTTGTTGTTGTTTAGACCAGGGCAATTCGTATCGAAGGAGTTGTCGTAGGAACTTCGAAAAGGGCTCATTCGATTGAAAATAGAAATGGCTGATGTCCTTTTTAATAGTCGAAAATGATTGAAGGGAAACTAATCCCCCTCCCACGCCCACCCTCCCATTTGCCTTTATGTTTAAAAAGTAAACGTTGCTTTAAGATTAAATAAAAATGCACTTTGTTAATGCTAATTCCCAATAAGGCATCTCAGCAGTATCCCAAGAACGACTGAGGATATTATGTTCAAACTTTCGGGGCTTCTTCTGCTCTTAAAATTTGACCAAATCAAAATAGCGTAAGTGTATCCAAGCTATCAAAGAAAGTAAACAAATTTTTTTGCAAATGTTGTCAACTTTTTCATTTCAGATCAACTAGAGGAGGTATGAAACTAAATTAAACACTACTATTTGATTCCAGATTTTTAAAAGGGTCTATGTTGTTAAAAATTGCTGAAATTTTTTTTCTAGCATACAATTAGCAGGCCAAACTATAAATTCTTAAAAAAACGAAGAGATTTAAAGTATTATTTTCTTTTTCCCTGAAAAGATTATGTCAATATAAAACGAACAGAAATTAATTAAAAAAAACTGTTTCCACAAAATAAGTTTTTCAAAGAAAAGTAAAGAATTCCATTAAACAAAAAAATGAGCAAAATTAAAATCAAATAATCTACCAAGCGGGAAACTACCACAAATCAGCATCGATAAATAAATGAAACCCAAAACGAACAGAAATTACAATAAATAACCGAGTCAAACTCAAAACGAGCAGAAATTAACATAATTTGGGCTCAAAACCCCTATGCCTTCCCAAGGCCAAAACATAATTTGCACTTTACTGAAAAAAATACAAATGAATGTGCATTGTCAGTTTAATAAACATATACTGATATTTAGTAATTAAAATGTTAATATTATTTGATTTATTAAAGTTATAAGAGTAAAAACATTTATATTTTTTTAGTTTGATATTTTTATATAAATATAGTATTATATTTTTTAACTTTGACTTGAAACCTCATAACTTGACCACTTCTTTCAGAAAAGAATTTTGGAGGGTTATTCCGTGTTGATAAGAAAAGAGGGTAAAGGTGCAGTTTAGTTCCTCCTATAGTGTAGAGCGCAGGAGCCCTAGGGTAAAGGTGCAGGTGTGTTCTCCCTTATAAAAACAACTTATTTCAGCAGATACAAAGAAGAAGCCCATTTGCCATTTGCGGCATTCTGTGGGGCCCCAATGTCCAATGCTAGTATCAGATCCTGCGATTGGCAGTTTACGCTCGTAAAGTTCTGGCTGTACCGGCTACAAGTGCCCCAGCTAAACGGCTTTTTAGCACGACAGGACTGATAGTGACTGCAAAAAGATCAATGGCTTCAGGCAGAGTGAACAAACTCACTTTTGTTACATCAATTGTAACTGAAGTGATGTAACCGCTGATTTAAAATTGTTGGTGTTTTAAAATTGTTGGTGTTGTTAAGCCATGGTATCTGACTTGTATACAATGTTTTTTCGATGATGTTATTTGTTTTGTTTTTTTTCATTTCCTTTTCGTGTGTATTTGATGAACAGGAGATGTTTGAACTTCAGACTTTGAAAGTTATACACACATTAGCCCAAATCATTAACAAGAAGGAAATGACTAAACAAGGGATTTTATAGGAACAATGCGATGTTAAACATAAACACAACATAGGTTTCCCTGGGTCTATTGGCTAAAAATGAGAATTCTACTTGGTCTGATCGATGGTGAACATAAACACTTTCCGCACGGCCCAACAAATTCCTGTTTTGTCATATTGTTCTTGTATGTTTTTAGCCAACCATTTAAAAATCCTTACTAAAATTGAGGTTGAATGTGCTTGGTGAAGTGGAATTTTTATTATTATTTTTAATCAGAAAAATCGGCGCGCCGTGGTGCGCCGCCGGTCTAAAATCGGCGGCGCGCCGCCCAAAAAATTTCGCACAAAAAAACCGCCAGGCGCGCCGCCGCCGATACTAAGTCACACATTCGCCGCCGTCATGTCGGCGTGGCGCGGCTTCGGGGACTACCGAAAAGTTATTTATTTTGTTTAATATAAATATGCTAGTTTCAATTTTATTCTTTTAGTATTTCTACTGAAGACGGTCGCTATATATGTGACCGAAATAATTGGACTTTTGTACCTGTTTTTTCACTGTCTAAATAAATGGATTTATCCCCATTTGAAAGTTTATTTGTTCGTCTTAGAACGGCAGTGTGGTCTAAGAAAACAACACCTAATTTAAAGGTGTTACGTCGAAAATTGATTGGATGTGTTTGGGGAAATGATGGTCGTAGGGGGGGGGGCAGTTTCCCTCCAATCACTTTCGACTATCAAAAAGGGCACTAGAACTCTCAATTTCCAATCGAATGAGCCCGTTTTGAAGTTTCTACGACGACCCCTTCCATATGAAGTACCCAGCTCTAAAGGAAAAAAAAATAATAGATAGTACATTGTGCCAACATCGTTCTTATATGCCCTCAGGGCATAACTTAAAACCCTTGCCCCGAGAGTTGTGGGGGAGTGTCCTCCTCAAAAATATATTTTCTATCTGGAAATCAACTGCGCTGAACAAAATGGCTATCTCAAAATTTTGATTGGATGTGTTTGGGGGAATGATGGGCGTGGGGGGGCTAGTTGCCCTCCAATCACTTTCGACTATTAAAAAGGGCACTAGCCCTTTGAATTTCCAATCGAATGAGCCTTTTTTGAAGTTTTTACGACAACGCCTTCTATAAAAACCTTATATGCCCCCAGGGCATAACTTAAAACCCTTGCCCTGAGGGCTGTGGGGGAGTGTCCTCCTCAAAACAAATTTTCCCTCTGGAAATCAACTACGCTGAACAAAATGGCTATCTCAAAATTTTGATTGGATGTGTTTGGGGGAATGATGGGCGTAGGGGGGCTAGTTGCCCTCCAATTACTGTCGACTATTGAAAAGGGAACTAGCCCTTTGAATTTCCAATCGAATGAGCCTGTTTTGAAGTTTCTACGACAACGCCTTCTATAAAAAACCTTATATGCCCCCAGGGCATAACTTAAAACCCTTGCCCTGAGGGTTGTGGGGGAGTGTCCTCCTCGAAAACACATTTTCTATCTTGAAATCAACTACGCTGAACAAAATAGTTATCTCAAAATTTTGATTGGATGTGTTTGGGGGAATGATGGGAGTGGGGGGGGCTAGTTGCCCTCCAATCACTGTCGACTATTAAAAAGGACCCTAGAACTCTCGATTTCCAATCGAATGAGCCCCTTTTGAAGTCTCTACGACGACCCCTTCCATATGAAGTGCCCTGCTCTGAAGTAAAAAAATAATATATGGTAGATTGTGCCAACATTGTTCTTATATGCCCTCAGGGCATAACTTAAAACCCTTGCCCCGAGGGTTGTGGGGGAGTGGAGTGTCCTCTTCAAAAAGATATTTTCTATCTGGAAATCAACTACGCTGAACAAAATGGCTATCTGAAAATTTTGATTGGATGTGTTTGGGGGAATGATGGGCGTGGGAGGGGGGCTAGTTGCCCTCCAATCACTTTCGACTATTAAAAAGGGTACTATCCCTTTGAATTTCAAATCGAATGAGCCCTTTTCAAGTTTCTACGACAAAGAGTTCAATAAAAACCTTATATGCCCCCAGGGCATAACTTATAACCCTTGCCCTGAGGGTTGTGGGGGATTGTCCTCCTCAAAAATATATTTTCTATCTGGAAATCAACTACACTGAACAAAATGGCTATCTCAAAATTTTGATTGGATGTGTTTGGGGGAATGATGGGCGTGGGAGGGGCGCTAGTTGCCCTCCAATCACTTTCGACTATTAAAAAGGGTACTATCCCTTTGAATTTCAAATCGAATGAGCCCTTTTCAAGTTTCTACGACAAAGATTTCAATAAAAACCTTATATACCCCCAGGGCATAACTTATAATCCTTGCCCTGAAGGTTGTGGGGAAGTTTTCTCCTCAAAAATATATTTTCTATCTGGAAATCAACTACGCTGAACAAAATGGCTGTCTGAAAATTTTGATTGGATGTGTTTGGGGGAATGATGGGCGTGGGAGGGGGTTAGTTGCCCTCCAATCACTTTCGACTATTAAAAAGGGTACTATCCCTTTGAATTTCAAATCGAATGAGCCCTTTTCAAGTTTCTACGACAAAGATTTCAATAAAAACCTTATATACCCCCAGGGCATAACTTATAATCCTTGCCCTGAAGGTTGTGGGGAAGTTTTCTCCTCAAAAATATATTTTCTATCTGGAAATCAACCACACTGAACAAAATGTCAATCTCAAAATTTTTATTGGATGTGTTTGGGGGAATTATGGGCGTCGTTGCCCTCCAATCACTTTTGACTATTAAAAAGGGCACTAGCCCTTTGAATTTCCAATCGAATGAGCTTTTTTTGAAGTTTCTACGACAACGCCTTCTTTAAAATCCTTGTATGCCCCCTGGGCATAACTTAAAACCCTTGCCCTGAGGGCTGTGGGGGAGTGTCCTCCTCAAAAACACTATTTCTATCTTGAAATCAACTACGCTGAACAAAATGGTTATCTCAAAATTTTGATTGGATGTGTTTGGGGGTATGATGGGCGTGGGGGGGGGGGTAGTTGCCCTCCAATCACTTTCGAGTATTAAAAAGGGTACTAGCCCTTTGAATTTCCAATCGAATGAGCTTTTTTTGAAGTTCTACAACAACGCCTTCTATAAAAACTTTATATGCCACCCAGGGCATAACTTAAAACCCTTGCCCTGAGGGATGTGGGGGAGTGTCCTCCTCAAAAACATATTTGCCATCTGGAAATCAACTACGCTGAACAAAATGGCTATCTCAAAATTTTGATTGGATGTGTTTGGGGGAATGATGGGTGTAGGGGGGCTAGTTGCCCTCCAATTACTTTCGACTATTAAAAACGATACTAGCCCTTCGAATTTCCAATCGAATGAGCGTGTTTTGAAGTTTCTACGACAACGCCTTCTATAAAAACCTTATATGGCCCCAGGCCATAACTTAAACCCTTGCCCTGAGGGTTGTGGGGGAATGTCCTTCTCAAAAACGTATTTTGTATGTGGAAATCAACTACGCTGAACAAAATGGCTATCTCAAAATTTTGATTTACGACAACGCCTTCTACAAAAATTTTTTTTTGCCCCCAGGGCATAACTTAAAACCCTTGCCCCGAGGGTTTTGGGGGAGTGTTCTCCTCAAAAACAGATTTTCTATCTAGAAATCAACTACGCTGAACAAAATGGTTATCTCAAAATTTTGATTGGAGGTGTTTGGGGGAATGATGGTTGTGAGGGGGGGGGCCTAGTTGCCCTCCAATCACTTTCGACTATTAAAAAGGACCCTAGAACTCTCGATTTCCAATCGAATGAGCCCCTTTTGAAGTCTCTACGAAGACCCCTTCCATATGAAGTGCCCTGCTCTGAAGTAAAAAAAATAATATATGGTACATTGTGCCAACATTGCTCTTATATGCCCTTAGGGCATAACTTAAAACCCTTGCCCCCAGGGTTGTGGGGGAGTGTCCTCCTCAAAAAGATATATTCTATCAGGAAATCAACTACGCTGAACAAAATGGCTATCTCAAAATTTTGATTGGGTGTGTTTGGGGGAATGATGGGCTTGGGAGGGGGGCTAGTTGCCCTCCAATCACTTTCGGCTATTAAAAAGGGCATTAGCCACTCCAATTTCCAATCGAATGAGCCCTTTTAGAAGTTTTTACGACAACTCCTTCGATACGAAGTGCCCAGGTATGGAGAAAAAAAAACAACAAAAACAAAAGATTTTTTTTTATTCGATGTGTTTGGGGAAATGATGGGCATGGGGGGGGGCTAGTTGCCCTCCAATCACTTTTGATTATTAAAAAGGGCACTAGCCCTTTGAATTTCAAATCGAATGAGCCTTTTTTGAAGTTTCTACGACAACCCCTTCTATAAAAAACCTTATATGGCCCCAGGGCATAACTTAAAATCCTTGCCCTGAGGGTTGTGGGGGAGTGTCCTCCTCAAAAACACATTTTCTATCTGGAAATCAACTACGCTGAACAAAATGGTTATCTCAAAATTTTGATTGGATGTGTTTTGGGGAATGATGGGCGTGGGAGGGGGCTAGTTGCCCTCCAATCACTTTCGACTATTAAAAAGGGTACTTGAACTCTCAATTTCCAATCGAATGAGCCCCTTTTGAGGTTTCTACGACGACCAATGAAGTGCCCAGCTCTAAAGGAAAAAAAATAAATAGTACATTGTGCCAACATCGTTCTTATATGCCCTCAGGGCATAACTTAAAACCCTTGCCCCGAGGGTTATGGGGGAGTGTCCTCCTCAAAAATATATTTTCTATCTGGAAACCAACTACGCTGAACAAAATGGCTAACTCAAAATTTTGATTGGATGTGTTTGGGGAAATGATGGGCGTGGGGGGGGGGCTAGTTACCCTCCAATCACTTTTGACTATTAAAAAGGGCACTAGCCCTTTGAATTTCCAATCGAATGAGCCTTTTTTGAAGTTTTTACGACAACGACTTCTATAAAAACCTATGTGCCCCCAAGGCATAACTTAAAACCCTTGCCCTGAGGGTAGTGGGGGAGTGTCCTCCTCAAAAACATATTTTTTATCTGGAAATCAACTACGCTGAACAAAATGGCTATCTCAAAATTTTGATTGGATGTGTTTGGGGGAATAATGGGCGTGGGGGGGCTAGTTGCCCTCCAATCACTTTTTACTATTAAAAAAGGGCACTAGCCCTTTGATGTTCCAATCGAATGAGCCTTTTTGAAGTTTCTATGACAACGCCTTATATAAAAACCTTATATGCCCCCCAGGGTATAACTTAAACCCTTGCCCTGAGGGTAGTGGGGGAGTGTCCTCCTCAAAAACATATTTTTTATCTGGAAATCAACTACGCTGAACAAAATGGCTATCTAAAAATTTTGATTGGATGTGTTTGGGGGAATGATGGGCGTGGGGGAGGGGCTAGTTGCCCTCCAGTCACTTTCGACTATTAAAAAGGGTACTAGCCCTTCGAATTTCCAATCGAATGAGCCTGTTTTGAAGTTTCTACGACAACGCCTTCTATAAAAACCTTATATGCCCCCAGGGCATAACTTAAAACCCTTGCCCTGAGGGTAGTGGGGGAGTGTCCTTCTCAAAAACATATTTTCTTTCTGGAAATCAACTACGCTGAACAAAATGGCTATCTAAAAATTTTGATTGAATGTGTTTGGGGAAATGATGGGTGTGGGGGGAGTAGTTGCCCTCCAATCACTTTTGACTATTAAAAAGGGCACTAGCCACCCCAATTTCCAATCGAATGAGCCCTTTTCGAAGTTTTTACGACAACTCCTTCGATACGAAGTGCCTGTTGAAGAAAAAGAAACACATTGTGGACACATCGTTCTTTACTTAGGCAGCGCTAGCGCGCTGCCTATGATTTGATGCATGTCTGATCCCCCCTTGTACAATAGACCCTGTACTTCCTCAGTGTAATTGAAAGAGTTTAAGGTTATGTCACCAAGCGCAATACGGTTGAATGAAATACATCATATGACAAGAGAATAGAGCATCTGAAACATCCAACACTCGCTTTCAGACAGTGTAGTGTTCACATGATGTTGACCTACAAATATAGCTGCCAACCATAAAACACCTTTGTCATTAGCGTTGCCAACGCGGTGCAATTGTATCGTTTTTGGCATAATTTAGATGTCCTGGTACGAGTCAGTACATTTGAAAATCTTATGGTACAGTACAAAATTTCCTGTGTAATTTGGTTTTATTTTCATAAAATCGAACATTTTCTTTCTTTGCCAGTAAACTTGTAGGCTGCTCTTCAGAGGGTACAAATTAATCTCCTATGGCACAATTTTTGTCGGAAAACTGGCGAATTTTATTTCAAAGCGTTGACATCTTTGCTCGTTACTTATCTTGCAGGTACTTTCAGGTACACCATGCTAGAGTACTTGCATGTGCTCGCTAAGGAAGCAGTGAAGACCAGAATACGCCAAAATATTTTCACCGAGTATATTGTCGATGACTGAGACAGCATGCAAGACGAAAAAATGACAGCACCTATTACTGTGTCTTTCTATTCAAGACTTGACAAACAGCGAAACAATAAGCCGTGGAAGTATAAGTGGGACACACCGTCCCTCCACCTAGCTACTAACGCCAGATCTCCTCGGAGCGTCTTGCTTGGGGGCCAATGCCGCTTGTCGCACCAAATGATCTCGTATACTCTCTCTGAAGTTGCTGTTGGGTGGCGGTGTCAAATTTAACCCAAATAATGGTTCCTTGGGACCATACCTACCTAATGGTTAACGTTACAAAGTGGGCTTCAAATGCATCTCCCCACAAAACCTCTCCCAAGGCATGTCACTGGTCTGGTAATAAAAGATTTAAAAATTTACCGCCTTTGACATGGAGCAAAACTACAACATAAACCTTATTTTCGCTCCAGAGTGTGTAGTAAGGTAATTAAGGTAAGAAAATTGGTCAGAATTCATCTACCTATCTGAATTTTGCTTAGATAAGTTTGGCTGATGAGATCAAATGATATTTTTGGCAATCTAATAAACGTCCATACATGACAAGTATATAATAATAATGATAATAATAATTTATTTTACCCTCTTTCGTTATATTACAAGAATGCAATAGAGAAGTACAAACAAGGAAAAAAACATAAATAATTAACGAATATCAAACAGTTCGTGGTAACGAACTGTAAGTAAGGAGCGACCCGGCTCAATAGTAACCGAAACTATAAAAACACGGGATTTTGATACCAATAGATACATCAAAAGAATCAGATTTCAATACTGATTTCAAATATTTAAGTTTCATCAAGATTAGTCCGACCCATCAAAAGTTACGCGCCTGAGAAAATTTGGCTGATTTTCGAAAAGAGGGGGAAAGACCCCCTAAAATCTATAGAACCTTGATGAAAATCACACCATCAGATTCAGCGTATCAGAGAACACTACTGTAGAGGTTTCAAGCTCCTATCTGCAAAAATGTGAAATTTTGTATTTTTTTTGCCAGAAGAAAGATCACGGATGCGTGTTTATTTGTTTTTTTTTGTTTTTTTTTTCCAGGGGTGATCGTATCGACCCAGTGGTCCTAGAATATCGTGGGAGGGCTCATTCGAACGGAAATTAAAAGTTCTAGTGCCCTTTTTAAGTGACCAAAAAAATAGAGGGCAACTAGGCCCCCTCCCATGCTCATTTTTTCCTCAAAGTCACCCGATCAAAATTTTGAGATAATCATTTTGTTCAGCATGGTCGAAAATATAATAAATATGTCTTTTAAGATGACTTAATCCCCCAAAGTCCTCGGGGGGAGGGCTGAAAGTTATGAACTTTACCCAATGTTTACATATAGTATTGGCTATTGGGAAGTATACTGACGTTTTCAAGGGAGAATTTTTTCTGGTAGTGGGGGGGGGGGGGGGGGTTATGTGGGAGGATCTTTCCATGGAGGAAGTTTTCACGGGGGAAGGGACATTGCTATGAAGGGGGTCCTAGATGTCCCAGCATTATTTAAAAAATTGATCAGAAATTAAATAAAAAAATATAACAAGTTTTTCAACTGAAAGTAAGGAGCAGCATCAAAACTTAAAACAAACAGAAATCATTAAGTATATGATTGGGTTCGCCCCCTAGTCAATACCTTGCTCTTTAAGCCAAAGATTTTTTAGTACTTTCATAAGAGCTATTTATTCTAATTAACGGCCTTTGTGATTAAGGGGTCATTTTTAAAGAATTGGAACAAAATTCGAACTTTAGCGTATAGAGCGAGGTATTGACTAGGGGGCGAACCCCCTAGTATATGTATAAAAAATATATGGATATAGAAGTTCGTTACGTAAGTTAATTCGTAAGTTACGTATATTTATTACTAATAAAAACGTTCGTAAATAAAATTGAACAACTTTCGAGAAAGCCATTTAACCAAATGAAAGTAAAATTAATATGCAATTTTCTTGTAATTATTCATGTACGGTGAGCCAAAATCAAAACCTCCATTAATTCTAAAACGTTCAAAAATTAAATAAAGAACAAGTTTTTTTTAACAAAGTAAGGAGCGACATTAAAACTTAAAACAAACAGAAATTATTCCCTATATGAAAGGGGCTGTCCCCTCCTCAACGCCTTGCTTTTTACGCTAAAGTTAGACTCTTTTTCACAACTCTATTTTTTAAAACAACAAAAAACTTTAGCGTAAAGAGCGAGGCGTTGAGGAGGGGACAGCCCCTTTCATATACGGAATAATTTCTGTTCGTTTTAAGTTTTAATGTTGCTCCTTACTTTCAGTTAAAAAAAACTTGTTTTTTTTTTATTTAAGTACAGCAAAATGACCAACATATCTAACGAAGAAGAACAAACAAGTACGCAAAATCACCTTCAAATAAAACCTTGTTGGTCAATAAGTAATGCTTTGGTGGTAGCTTCTAGCATCCACTGGCTCTTTTTCCACCAAGGTTGCAACGCCAGCTGCAACCTAGTAAAGAACGAAACACGGCCAGAAGTATCCAAACTTTAAAAAACAAGTTTAAAAAAACTGGCTAGCGAGAAAAAATTGGTGGGTGCAGTACATTTTAATTAGTAATTTACTTAATCAGTAATTCACATAATGTCCATTTCTTTCATACCTTACTATTCAGAAAAGTTGCTTAGTGTATTGTTTGACTGTAAGAAACATTTTACAACTAATTAGTGACCTAGAAAGGGTATTTTGAATAGTGTTGAATAGTTTATGAGAGTTTAATTGTGTTGAAAAAAAAATCGGCACTAGTCTATTATATAAAACACACTCAAGAAGTGAAGTTTGGTGACAATAAAATATGATGAAAATAGAATACTTTATTATCAAAATTGTGAAGGTTATTTGTGAATTATTAAATTGGGTGCTTCAGCGTCGGCTGACCGTCTCAAAGACAAAGAAAAGTGCATTATTAACACGATTCTTGACTTAGTTCATTTTAGTTCATTATTAACGCGATTCTTGAGGACATCGGTTAGTTTGCTTTGACTAGTGATAGAAGATAGTATCTCACCAAGGATGTTCAAGAATCATTTCAGATTGTTGTAAGGGCTACAACACAACAGAGCTGGAACAAGTAGGTTTCACTCACTTGAAAGTAAACCACAAAAATAATTTTGTCGGCCCAGAAACCGGCGCCTCTACGCAAAAAGTAAAGAATATGTGGGGTTCCGCAAAGTGTAGCAACAAACGGCACCAAGGTACATCCCACCATCATTTACATTCATACTTAGTAGAGTATATGTGGCGGGCGGCAGTAAAGGCAGAAGGCCGAGTTCAATGCAACGCGATTCTTGAGGACATTTCTGCGTTTCGAGTGTGTTTTATATAATAGACAAGTACCAAAAAAATCATTAAAAAAGAGGTCGAGTATGGATAAATGTGCAGTATATGAATTTCCACATGATCATAGGTAGTGCAATAGCGCTGCCTAAGTAAAGACCGAAGCGGGCTCAATGTATTGTTTTACTTTATTTTTTATCAAGGCATTTAATAGTCGTACTTATTACGGAAAAAAAATATCATGTACGTTTCAATAATTGCATACCTGTTTTCCTCCCCGAAAATAGACATTTTAAGATTTGGTGAAATTTATTCGCGGTCAGAGATTTTTTGAGACGAATTCGAAAGGGACTCGTTACTTCAGTACCGATATTCCCGCAAATTCCAACATTAAAAAAAAATTGAGATTTATGTCAGACGTACCTACAAGAAAAGCACGTTCAAACTCTCTTCAGAGAAGAGAGGAAGTCAATAGGTCAAACACGGACAATTACAGATTATTTGTAGTTTCAGCAGGAGGTCCCACTCCGTTAATGCCGACAAAGGACAAATCTACCATAGATTTTTATTCGTTCAAAAAACCCTAAAAAAGTGCAGAGAAAACGTCACCGGCTGAGGAAACCAGATGCGAATCCGCACATAAAATGACATTCGAAAGCGGGACGTAAATTCCCACCGAGTTCACGGATAGCAAAGTCTCTAACACAAACAGAGAGGGTGGAGCCAAGTTGAACCCCAAATTCAAATCGAGTTGTTCCCGGAAACAGAAGACATAACTAAGGAAAGAAATTGCAAATTAGTAAGGGTGAAATTTGGGAATAGCACAGCTGGAAGTGAGCTTGGGTACCAAGAGAATATCGAGGACAGATTTAATGGGCACAGTAAGCCTTCAACCAATGAAGGAAGATGAAGCTATATAGTGATATATATCGAATTTTGAGAAAAACGCAGAGATAAACGGTTGGCCGGAAGAACACTGGGTAACTATAATACAACCCCACCTAAATCACAAGGCACAAACTGCCTTTGTGGCTTCGCCGAGGGATTGCGCAAGGAATTTTCAAAAGTTAACAAGAGCAATTTTTCAGAAATTTGAATTATCTCCGGAACACTTTCGTCCGAAATTCAGAAATGAAACAAAGAGAAATTCCGAAACTCGAAAAGGATTCAAATATAGATTAAGAGATTTACAACGAAAAAGATTAGAATTAGATGAATATACAATAAATTAAGGATACTGAAGAACTAAAAGAGAAAATTGGGGGAATTTTCTCAAAAACAGTAATGGAACAATTTTTTAGAAAATATATCTGGTAGGTTAAGAATATGTCTAGAAGAAAGACGACTGGAAACAAGCGAAAAAAAGCGACTGCTTGCAGATCATTATGTGGAAATTAAAGGAGATACATCAAATTGAACAAGATCACAACAGGGGGGCAATAGCTAGGGTCAATACTATTATACACAACAAAAGAAAAGTACAAATAAGGGGAATTAACTTGTTACATCTGTGGTACTCCACCGAATTTTATTAGAAATTGCCTAAAATAGAGATGATCGGAAAATAGAGTATTTAATTATAAAAGTTACAATTGTAGACAATTACAAGCACTAATGTGTGTTTTTTTTGTCACTACAAAGCGCTACTGCACTTGGATAAGAGCCTTTTTCACGTGTAGTTTTTGAAGATGATTCTTGGAAAGAAGTTACTGACTGTACTTCTGAACACCTGCATTTAATGCTGCAAGAGCTCATTTGACGAAAGAGTCAATTTTGCTTCCAATTTACGTTGGTTTTAGAGCAAAAATTATTTCTTATAATTTTTTCTTATAATTTGCACCGCAAATCTTATTTCTACTTAAGCACGCATTGTATCAATAACGTTATCGTGACGTCATATTTAGTTGAAAATTTATTCCAAATTATAAAAGCATTAATGCAGCTTAGACAACATGACATCATGCTCGTTATATACATCATAACACATGGCACCCATGACGTCATCTTTTAATATAAGAAGAATTAAACAAACATTTGCAATCATTTGAATAAATTGCCTCGTATAGAAAACATGTCCATTATTAAAACCATTGTAATTGGGATTCCAGTCTCATGTGTTGGAATATCAGCTTGGTGGGCCATTAAAAAATATATGGAGTCCAAAACAGGTGAATGTTTAGGAGAAAGCGCAGATGTACAGAGCTCTGAACCCAACAAGGAGAGTGAACCAAATCTACCTGTTGTCGAAGTAGAAAAGAACGAAGACCTTAGTTACAAACGTACAAAAGAACACGTGGAGGGAAAATGCTGGAAAGATACGGGCTCTGTCTGCAAGAGTGCAGCCTCTATTTGCAAGAGTGTAAAATCTTTTTTGAAGACTGCAGCCTCATGCAAAATAACTGTTAACGAAAATAAATGTGATGAAGATCAGTCCCAACCTCAAAGGAACCCCTTTACACATAGTATAAATCTGTCTATCTACGACAGAATGAAGATGTTTGTTTCGTCTATGGTCCTTCTCCCTCTGAGAGTGATTAGTGTTGCCACTTGCCTAGTTACATCTTATTCACTAGCTTCTATAGGGCTTTTGGGGTTATCAAAAGAAGAATTAAAATCAAAGCCTATGCAAGGATGGAGACGAACGCTGCGAGCCATTGTGTCTAAGATAATGGTCTGGCTCTTCTATTGTTCTGGTTTCAAAGTAAGAGTAACAGGGAGACAAGCGACAGCAAGAGAAGCACCCATTCTGGCACTGGCACCGCATTCGTCGTTTTATGATGCGCTTGTAGTTTTCTTCCTAGGGTCACCCTGCATTGTTGCCAAAGAAGAAGTGAAGAATTTGCCGTTTTTTGGAAAATTGGTTAATTTCACTCAGCCGATGTATGTGGAAAGAGATGATCCAAATTCTCGATCTAAAACAATTGAAGAGATGGTGCGTCGAGCAACATCTGAGGACCCCTGGCAACAGATCTTGATATTTCCTGAGGGAACTTGTTCAAACAGGAAATCTCTAATCACTTTTAAGCCTGGTGCATTTTATCCTGGAGTTGCTGTACAACCTGTGTGCATTAGATATCCTAATAGGCTTGACACTCTATCTTGGACATGGGATGGACCTGAGGCATGGCAGATTTTATTGTACACTATGACCCAGTTTGTTACTTATGCAGAAATCGAATTTTTACCTCCATATGTCCCATCAGATGAAGAGAAAAGAGAACCGAAAATTTTTGCCTCTAATGTACGCCTTGAAATGGCCAAATGCCTTGAAGTGCCCATTGTCGATTATTCATTTGAAGATTGTCAACTTATGATGAAAGCCACCAAATTGGGATTGCCAAGTGAATTGGGCTTGATAGGAGTGGCAAACTTGAAATCCAAATATAAATTTGATAAAAAAGACCTGGAGACAGACCTAGAAAGCTTCGCCAAAATTGCAGATAAAAAGATGGGTTATTAGACTAGAAAATTTGGCTTCTTACTTGGATATCCGTGTTAATAATCCTTGCCTTATGCAAATATTTAAAGCCTATGATCAGGATTCTAAAGGTTTTATAACTTTTGAGGAGTTCATCGTCGCCAGAATGTCTGTTTCACTTCTTGCCATCAAAGAACAAAATTTGGAAGCTGCCTTTGAGCTTTCGGACCGTGGAAAGAACGGCTATATACATGTAGTCGACAAAAATAATACTTTGACTGAAGTCCGGTTATAACGACTACACTAATTGAAAAATTGCCGGAAGTAATGAAAATTCGGCTATGATCCGGACACTGCCGGGCTGGAAAGTTGTAATCAACTTTCAACGCTCGTATTTCTGTGAAGTTCACTTTATCCCCGTTAATATCAACTTTAAAATACAACTGGTCTCTCTACATAGCTTATCAAGATCATAGAAATCAGACGTTCCTATTTCCTCTATTTTGTAGAAGGATTCTAAAAAAATAAACTTCTTGCAATCTGAAACCACTAAGAAGGCACGTACACTGTTTGGTTCTTTGCGAATCTCTTGATGAAAAAATTGAAAGAATCGTTATGATTTTTTATGCGCCCAGTTTCAAGATACATATGAGTAATCACTATTTTATATTTATTGACACGGTGTAAAGAAAAGGGAACAAGGTTCTTGTTTACCCCTCCGCAATTGTCACTATGAAAACGACTCTTTTGCTTCTTTCTGAACCTAACTCACAATAAAGCTGTAAACAGAACTCCCAATTTCTAACGAGTCTCGTTTAGTGGTGCCTACAAACCACATTTAGCAGTTTCCCCCAAGTGAGTATTACAGTTATAGATACTGAGATTGTAACAGTTAAGTTTTGACTTATAATTCTGACGAGCCTCGTTTAACAAGTGCCTGCATGTGAGAAATAGCAGTTTTATTCGTGAGTATTGCAGTATATAGTGCTGCAGCTATAGATGCTGAGATTGTAACAGCCAAGTGACTTATCATTCTGAGAAGCCTCGTTTAACCGTGCCTGCATGCCAGATGTAGCAGTATCCTTCACGAGAACTGAAGTTAAAGATACTGAGATTGTAACAGTTAAATTTTGACTTGTAATTCTGACTAGCCTTGTTTCGCCGTGCCTGCATTCCACATGTAGCAATATGCTTCGCGAGTATTGCAGATACAGATGTTGAGATTGTAACAGTCAAGTTTTGACTTATTATTCTGACGACCCTCGTCTAGCGGTGCCTGCATGCCACATGTAGCAGTATCCTTCGCGAGTGTTGCAGCTGTAGATACTGAGATTGTAACAGTTAAGTTTTGACTTATAATTCTGACGAGCCTCGTTTAACAAGTGCCTGCATGTGACAAATAGCAGTTTTCTTCGCGAGTATTGCAGTATATAGTGCTGCAGCTATAGATGCTGAGATTGTAACAGCCAAGTGACTTATCATTCTGAGAAGCCTCGTTTAACCGTGCCTGCATGCCAGATGTAGCAGTATCCTTCACGAGAACTGAAGTTAAAGATACTGAGATTGTAGCAGTTAAATTTTGACTTGTAATTCTGACTAGCCTTGTTTCGCCGTGCCTGTATTCCGCGTGTAGCAATATGCTTCGCGAGTATTGCAGATACAGATGTTGAGATTGTAACAGTCAAGTTTTGACTTATTATTCTGACGACCCTCGTCTAGCGGTGCCTGCATGCCACATGTAGCAGTATCCTTCGCGAGTGTTGCAGCTGTAGATACTGAGATTGTAACAGTTAAGTTTTGACTTATAATTCTGACGAGCCTCGTTTAACAAGTGCCTGCATGTGACAAATAGCAGTTTTCTTTGCGAGTATTGCAGTATATAGTGCTGCAGCTATAGATGCTGAGATTGTAACAGCCAAGTGACTTATCATTCTGAGAAGCCTCGTTTAACCGTGCCTGCATGCCAGATGTAGCAGTATCCTTCACGAGAACTGAAGTTAAAGATACTGAGATTGTAACAGTTAAATTTTGACTTGTAATTCTGACTAGCCTTGTTTCGCCGTGCCTGCATTCCACATGTAGCAATATGCTTCGCGAGTATTGCAGATACAGATGTTGAGATTGTAACAGTCAAGTTTTGACTTATTGTTCTGACGACCCTCGTCTAGCGGTGCCTGCATGCCACATGTAGCAGTATCCTTCGCGAGTATTGCAGCTATAGATACTGAGATTGTAACAGTTAAGTTTTGACTTGTAATTCTGAGGAGCCTCGTTTAGCAAGTGCCTGCATGTGACAAATAGCAGTTTTCTTCGCGAGTATTGCAGTATATAGTGCTGCAGCTATAGATGCTGAGATTGTAACAGCCAAGTGACTTATCATTCTGAGAAGCCTCGTTTAACCGTGCCTGCATGTCAGATATAGCAGTATCCTTCACGAGAACTGAAGTTAAAGATACTGAGATTGTAACAGTTGAATTTTGACTTGTAATTCTGACTAGCCTTGTTTCGCCGTGCCTGCATTCCACATGTAGCAATATGCTTCGCGAGTATTGCAGATACAGATGTTGAGATTGTAACAGTCAAGTTTTGACTTATTATTCTGACGACCCTCGTCTAGCGGTGCCTGCATACCAAATGTAGCAGTATCTTTCGCGAGTATTGCAGCTATAGATACTGAGATTGTAACCATTAAACTTTGACTTGTAATTTTGAAGGGCCTCATTTAGCAGCGCCTGCATGCCCTGTGTAGTAACAGTTTCCCTTCAGGAGTACTGCAGTTATAGATGCTGAGATTGTAAGTTAAGTTTTGACTTATCATTCTGACGAGCTCCGTTTTAGCTACGCCTGCATGCAACATTTAGCGATATCCTTCGCGAGTATTCGAGTTAGAGATGCTGAGATTGTAACAGTCAAGTTTTGATTTATTATTCTGACAACCTTCGTCTAGCGGTGCCTGCATGCCACATGTAGCAGTATCCTTCGCGAGTATTGCAGCTATAGATACTGAGATTGTAACATTAAAGTTTTGACTTGTAATTTTGAAGAGCCCCATTTAGCAGCGCCTACATGCCACTTGTAGTAACAGTTTCTACCTATTTGTCTTCAAATTCAAACAATTGTGTTTTCAAACAGTTTCAAATTTCTGCTCGTTTTGAGTTTCACTCGGTTAATTATTGTAATTTCTGTTCGTTTTGGGTTTCATTTATTTATCGATGCTGGTTTGTGGTAGTTTCACGCTTGGTAGATTATTTGATTTTCTTTTTGCTAGTTTTTGGTTTAATGAAGTTCTTTACTTTTCTTTGAAAAACTTATTTTGTGGAAAAAGTTTTTTAAATTAATTCTGTTCGTTTTATATTGACATAGTCTTTTCAGGGAAAAAGAAAATAATGCTTTAAATCTTTTCGTTTTTTAACACTTTATAGTTTGGCCTGCAAAATTTTGATTGGATGTGTTTTGGAAAATGGTGGGCTTGAGAGAGGCGTTAGTCGCTATCCAATCACTTTCAACTATTAAAAAAAGGCACTAGCCCTTTCAATTTCCAATTGAATGAGCCCTTTTGAAGTTTCTACGACAACGCTTTCAATAAAAACTTTATATGACCCAGGGCATAACTTACAACCCTTGCCCTGAGGGCTGTGGGGGGAGGGATTGTCATCCTTAAAGACCTAATATCCAAAACTTTCAACTACGTTGAGTAAAATGGCTATAAAAATTTGGATTGGATGTGTTTGGGGAAAAGGTGGGCGTGAGAGGGGGGTTAGTTGCCCTCAAATCACTTTCGACTATTAAAAAGGGTACTATCTCTTTGGATTTCAAATCGAATGAGCCCTTTTTCAAGTGTCTACGACAAAGATTTCAATAAAAACCTTATATGCCTCCAGGTTATAACATATAATCCTTGCCCTGAGGGTTTTGGGGGAGTGTCCTCCTCAAAAATATATTTTCTATCTGGGAATCAACTACGCTGAACAAAATGGCTATATCAAAATTTTGATTGGGTGTGTTTAGGGGAATGATGGGCGTGGAGGGGGGGGGGGCTAGTTGCCCTCCAATCACTTTCGACTATTAAAAAGGGCACTAGCCCTTTGAATTTCTAATCGAATGAGCTTTTTTAGAAGTTTCTACGACAACGTCTTCTTTAAAAACCTTTTATGCCCCCAGGGCATAACTTAAAACCCTTGCCCTGAGGGCTGTGGGGGAGTGTCCTCCTCAAAAACATATTTTCTATCTGAAAATCAACTATGCTGAAAAAAATGGCTATCTCAAAATTTTAATTGGATGTGTTTGGGGGAAATGATGGGCGTGGGGGGGGGGCTAGTTGCCCTCCAATAAAGTGATTGGAGGGTAACTAGCCCCCCCCCCCCCTACGCCCATCATTCCCCCAAACACATCCAATGAAAACTTTGAGATAGGCATTTTGTTCAGCGTAGTTGATTTCCAGATAGAAAATATGTTTTTGAGGAGGACACTCCCCCACAACCCTTGGGGCAAGGGTTTTAAGTTATGCCCTGAGGGTACATAAGAACGATGTTGGCACAATGTATTATTTATTATTTTTTCCTTTAGAGCAGGGCACTTCGTATCGAAGAAGTTGTCGTAGAAATTATGTTTTTGAGGAGGACACTCCCCACAGCCTTCAGGGCAGGGGTTGTAAGTTATGCCCTGGGGGGCATATAAGGTTTTTATAGAAGGAGTTGTCGTAGAAACTTCAAAAAAGACTCATTCGATTGGAAATCCAAAGGGCTAGTGCCCTTTTTAATAGTCCAAAGTGATTGGAGGGCAACTAACCCCCCTCTCACGCCCACCTTTTCCCCAAACACATCCAATCAAAATTTTGAGATAGCCATTTTATTCAATGTAGTTTTAAGTTCTGGAAATTAGGTCTTTGAGGATGACAACCCCCTCAAAGCCCTCAGGGCAAGGGTTGTAATGCCCTGGGGGCACATAAGGTTTTTATAGAACTCGTTGTCGTAGAAACTTCAAAAAGGGCTCATTCGATTAGAAATTGAAATGGCTAGTGCCCTTTTTAATAGTCAAAAGTAATTGGAAGGCAACTATCACCCCTTCCACGCACACCATTTCCCCAAACATCCAATCAAAATTTTTAGATAGCCATTTTGTTCCACGCAGATTAACGTTCAGGAAATCAAGGAGGCACACTTGTGCCTCTATAAAGAGGCGACCCACCACAATGTTAAGCGATTTCCGGTCCTAGCGGTCGCAGAGAGACAGCGGTAATCGCATTTTGTAGCCCAAGCTCAAACCAAGAAACGTGCAAAATTTCACCCCCTCCGACTTTATCTTCATGGGTAAAAGTGGGCCGGAAGTTTCGACCCTCCGACCACAGCCCCCCTTTAACGTTGTCCGATTGGGTTGAAATTTGGAGTTTAAGCTTTACTAGGGCCCGGGAGCTTATCCTCGAAATTTCAGCTCAATCCGATAACTTCTTCCCTGTTTTCCAAAAACCAAATATAGCCACTTAAAGTTCATTTCTCTTTTTTTTCTTATCCACGCCTACAGGCCACAGTTGGCAACTGATCCGGGTGAATGAGGACTCATTCGAAGCAGAATTCGACCTGTTAGGGCCTTTTGATATTTTCAGACCGAAAAAATTATCCCCCGAATTTACATTTACGAAAAACCTCGTTTTCCTATAATAGCCCATGTTAATTTTTCTCACCACAACCCCCCTTTAACGTTGTCTGATCGGGCTGAAATTTAGAGGATAAGCTTTCCTGGGGCCTGGGAGCTTATTTTCGAAATTTCAGCTCAATCTGATCACTCCTTCCCTGTTTTCCAAAAACCAAATATCAAGTTTTGTGGGAATTTGCTTGCGTCAAAAATAGATTCCATTTACTAAAAAACAATTACAATTGTGTCTCTTTAGTCCTCCGGTTGATACTCCAGACTGTCAGGTGGAAAATCCGGGTTCGATTCACCGTCAGAGCAAATTTTTTATATACTGAATTTAAACTTTAAAAAAGAAACTCAGTTTCTTTTTTAAATTATTTGAAAAAAACTACTTTTTCTAAAGAGTTAAAGAGGCTGAGTTACAAGGTCGAACCTTAAAACGTACAGGGATTAGGAGGCACAGTTGGGGGGCTGTTAAAGAGGCTGAGTCACAAGTTCGAACCTTAAAACGTACAGGGATTGGGAGGCACCCTGTACGACGTGATTTGAGTAATCATGAATTAAATGTCTTAACACAAGAATGTTCAAGAGCGGGGGTTTGGGGGGCGGCAGCCCCCCAACTTTAACTCCTGACACGATCAGCTAACAGTTAGTCAAGCAATAATAAGTAATAAGCTGTACAAAAACGTGCAAAAATTATTTGAAAAAAACTACTTTTTCTAAAGAGTTAAAGAGGCTGAGTTACAAGGTCGAACCTTAAAACGTACAGGGATTAGGAGGCACAGTTGGGGGGCTGCCGCGCCCCAAACCCCCCGCTTTCGCAGCCTTTAAAAAAAAGTTCTTTAAACTGAAAGTAAGGAGCTACATTAAATCTTAAAACGAACAGAAATTATACCGTATATGAAAGGGGCTGTGCCCTCCTCAACGCCTCGCTCTTTACGCTAAAGTTTGACTTTCTCACAACTCTTTTTTTTAAACAATAAAAACTTTAGCGTAAAGAGCGAGGCGTTGAGGAGGGCACAGCCCCTTTCATATACGGAATAATTTCTGTTCGTTTTAAGATTTAATGTCGCTCCTTACTTTCAGTTTAAAGAACTTTTTTTTTATTTAAAGGCTGCGAAAGCGGGGGGTTTGGGGGGCGGCAGCCCCCCAACTGTTCCTCCTAATCCCTGTACGTTTTAAGGTTCGACCTTGTAACTCAGCCTCTTTAACTCTTTAGAAAACGTAGTTTTTTTCAAATAATTATACCTTTGAGCAGGACACTCCTCCCATAGTCTTCAGGGCAGGGGTTATAAGTAATGCCCTGGGGGCATATAAGTTTTCATTGAAATCTTTGTCGCAGAAACTTGAAAAAGGGCTCATTCGATTGGAAATTCAAAGAGCTAGTGCCCTTTTTAATAATCGAAAGTGATTTGAGGGCTACTAACCCCCCTCTGACGCCCACCTGATGCCTTTTTTAATAGTCGAAAGTGATTGGAGGTAGTATTTGTTTTTATAAAAAAATATAAATGTTTTTACTTTTATAACTTTAATAAATCAAATAATATTAACATTTTGATTACTAAATATCAGTATATGATTATTAAATTGACAATGCACATTCATTTGTATTTTTTTTCAGTAAAGTGCAAATTTTTTTCTGGCCTTGGGAAGGCATAGGGGTTTTGAGCCCAACTTATGTTAATTTCCGCTCATTTTGAGTTTGACTCGGTTATGATTGTAATTTCTGTTCGTTTTGGGTTTCATTTATTTATTGATGCTGATTTGTGGTAGTTTCACGCTTGGTAGATTATTTGATTTTATTTTTGCTCATTTTTTGTTTAATGAAGTTCTTTACTTTTCTTTGAAAAACTTATTTTGTGGAAAAAGTTTTTTTAATTAATCATATCTAAAAGGCCGATGAAGTTCGTACTTGCACGAGAGAATTTGCTTATCAAGATCTTTCTGAAGATGGTTAGAGGGTTTAACCAGCCTCCCAATTCAGACCTAGTCAGACTACATCATCCAAAAATGACAATTGCCAGATCTGGTGTAAGTTAGAGAACCATTGTGTATACCTATCGCCCTTAAAATAGCTATCAAAATTGTTTTTCTCAATTTTTAGCTTCATATATTAATATGATTATAAAAGGTAGAGGCTATTCAAGAAAAGAAGCCAATGAATTATCTTTAATCAAGGAAAAGTCACTTATATCTTTCTTCTTAATAGAGTCGATCTAGTTACTCTTGAGGAACGGAGAACAAAATTTGCGTTTTGGCCCCAAACGTTTTAAAAGGGAGACACAACAGTATAAATTTGGGTATAATATGGAACTCTGAAGATGTCTTACCTTTAATGGTGTATGTGCGTGTGTGGTGGATGGGGAAGATGTTCACTTTTAGTAGAACAGGTTGCAAATTTTAAAAATTTGCTTGTTTTCCTTTAAAGATGCAAAATGTAACATTTTGCAACTACAATTAGCCATGTCTTGATGCCTACTGCAAAATACTTGATTTTAATTCAAAATCAACGGACTCTTGGGTAAAACGAGTCCGTTGGTCTTGGTTAAAACAATTTTAAAGTTCTTAAACTTGAAGCAAATTAGCATACGCCTAATTTGTATTTAGGTGCGGGACTTAAGTAGTAAGTATCTATTGAATTTGCCAAGGCCCCTGTACCAGACAGGTTTCTGGTGGGTATAATCTGGTTTGGTGGGTACAATCTGGTTTGGTGGGTATAATCTGGTTTGGTGGGTATAATCTGGTTTGGTGGGTACAGTCTGGTTTGGTGGGTATAGTCTGGTTTGATGGGTATAGTCTGGTTTGATGGGTATAGTCTGGTTTGGTTTTTCAAAAAAAGTGACTATCCCTATGCATATAGGTAATACTTCTACAGGGTATTACACCTTTTCAAAGAGAGTGAGAGCTATACGTGTCAGAAAACCGGTGCGTCTTGTTTAGCAGCCAATATATTCAATTATTTTTTTGTATATATTCAAGTTTCAGATTAGAATTTTTTACAGTTTGAATAGTTCATTCATTCTAGCAGTATCAAATATTTTTGCAATCATTTACACGGATATGGAATATTCTAAGCGACTTCTGGTGAGTAAAATTTTCTAATTATTATAATAAAAAAAAAATCTATTTTTTGTCTCGCCATTAAGTTAAGGAAGAATTTCCTTACTTACACTTTTTTTTACTGTGCTGTTAGCTCTTTTAAAAAGCTTCATATGTTAATTAAACAGTCCATGTGTTTCAATTTTAGTAAATATTCAAAAAAGAGAGAGGCAGGTTCACTTTGATTTTGGCTCATTGTATATGAAAAATTAAAATAGAATTTGCATATTAGTTTCGGCAGATATGAAAGGTCGCCCCTCTCCTCAATATCTTGCTCTTTACGCTAAAGCTGTTAGCGCTTTCAAAAAAGCTTCCTATTCTAATTAAAAAGTCCCTGTTTTTTTTTCATCAAATTTCGGTAAATATTCAAAAACAGGGCCAGTCAGTTTCGCTATAAAAATAATCAAATTGTTTTTCATCCTTTCCACCTGAAGAAAGGTGTTAATATTCAAACAGGACGGGTATTTTCACCAATAAAATAATCAAATCACTACGTTCTTCTACCTGTAAAGGGATGTTTTCTCACTATCTGATTAAGAAGAGCATGTTTACAAATTTGTTGGCTAAAAATAGCTTTCTCAAAATTGGGTTATGAATTAACTTACGAATTAACTTACATAACGAAACTTCTATATTTATATGTTTTTATCACATGTATTAAGGGGTTTATCCCCTAGTCAACACCTCGCTCTTTACGCTAAAGTTCGAATTTTGTTCAAATCACGAACTCTTGAATCACAAAGGCCGGTTAATTAGAATAGATACCTCTTTTGAAAGTGCTAAAAAAAAAACTTTAGCGTAAAGGGGCGAGATATTGACTAGAGGGCGACCCCCTTCATATACTTAATAATTTTTTGGTTTAGGTTATGTCGGAGTCTTCCTTCTTCCTTTTTTCTGTGATTTTAAGTATTTCGCAATTTAGGTATATAAAAAGTTTTAAAAGCTATGCATATAAAAAAAAATCTATAATTGTCAACTTTTTGTGTTTGGTACTATGGAATTGTTAGGCCCAGTGCCCTCCATTAATATTCTGAATAAGTAAAAATTGAAGTACCTAATTAAATTGTGTCATTTTAGAATGTTGTTGATCAACCATCGCAGCAAAAACGCGCAAAATTGGATGAAACTCTGGATAAGACTGAGACGGGATTAATTGAATCATTGAATGCAAAAAGATCAACTGTAATTCGTATCGCACCCCATTCCAAAGCAGAGAAGGAATCTGGCAACCTATCTGTGATTATCGACGTACGTTTTAAACAGATATTCTAAAAATATTTAATAATTAGTAAATCGACTCCTTATATGCATGCGGTGAATAATGCTATTTCATGATTGACATGTAAAAAATTTGCGGCACAATATAACTGAATTAGCATGCATATATTTAGGCTAATGAGATACAGGAACCTTCAGGGTGTTACTATAGGCCTGTATACAATTCAAAAATTACCAGTTTTATTGGAACTCAAACATCGTCTGCGGGACATGTACTCGCCTTGTTTTACCAGTTTTAATGGTTTTAAGCTATTACTAAAACCTTTATAAACATCAGCTTTGGTGAAAATCAACGCTACCAGTGGAATACCAAATAAAATATATAAATATGAAATAAAATCCTGATTCATACAGCCTTGAGCATCCTCAAATTCAATGAGGAAGATTATTCTAGTTGATTTGTACACATACATGTCACGTGTGTGGAGACCTATTTATTTCTTAGAAGGTGGGGGAGGGGGATTAGAAGTGTGGATCTAGATCCTGAATTTGAACCAAATTTTGAATGCAGGAAGTTTAAACTGGACCTCAACAGCTCATTATGTTATTTTTATTATTATAAAACAATTTCAATTAAATACACGAGAATATTCAAAGCAAAAGAAGACATTGAACTGAAATCTAACGAGACCTAATCTCGAAAGGTCATTATTTTATTTTATAATTAAACAATTTCAATCAAATAAACGATAATATTCAAAACATCATAAGCCTTGGCTATTCTAATTTTAAAATGTTAATTCCAATATGTAAATAAAGAAATAATAATAAATGTTTCGTTTAATGTTCTATTAACCAAACCAATTACCGTTTAACTAGGTTTAGGTAGAGATATTGTAGGTCAGAGATATTAAAATGTTAATCTCCCCCCACCCCCGATATGTGTGCGTGTGGGTGTGTGTGTGTGCGTGTGTGTGTGTGTCTGTAAGTGTGTGCGTATGTGTGTGTGTGTACGAGCGGTGCATGCGTCGCGTCTACTCGATAATTCATGAAATAATGCTTATTTCACATAGAAAATAAAACCTTTTTTCTATAGGTTAATGAATTAGCCTTTTCGACATTTTTCAACATCGTAAAAGTGTATGTCAGAAATATTAAAATGTTAATCTCCCTGACTGAAACCTAACGAGACCTAAATCTCGAAAGGTCATTATTTTATTTTATAATTAAACAATTTCAATCAAATAAACGATAATATTCAAAACATCAAAAGCCTTGGCTATTCTAATTTTAAAATGTTAATTCCAATATGTAAATAAAGAAATAATAACAAATGTTGCGTTTAATGTTCTATTAACCAAACCAATTACCGTTTAACTAGGTTTAGGTAGAGATATTATAGGTCAGAGATATTAAAATGTTAATCTCCCCCCACCCCTGATGTGTGTGCGTGTGGGTGTGTTTGTGTGCGTGTGTGTGTGTCTGTAAGTGTGTGCGCATGTGTGTGTGTGTGTGTGTGCGAGCGGTGCATGCGCCGCGTCTACTCGATAATTCATGAAATAATGCTTATTTCACATAGAAAATAAAACCTTTTTTCTATAGGTTAATGAATTAGCCTTTTCGACATTTTTCAACACCGTAAAAGTGTATGTCAGAGATATTAAAATGTTAATCTCCCCCCCCCACCCCCGATGTGTGTGCGTGTGGGTGTGTGTGTGCGTGTGTGTGTGTGTGTGTGTGTGTGTGTGTGTGTGTGTGTGTGTGTGTGTGTGTGTGTGTGTGTGTGTGTGTGCGTGTGTGTGGGTGCATGCATGTGCGCGTGTGTATGTGTGTTATTAACAAAATTTGTAATTTATTATGCATTTTTTTGTAAATAATGCTATAAGCAAAAATTTGTAACTTATTATGCATTTGTTTGATAAATTCGAATCCAATTAAGAAAAAAAATTGTTTGAAAAAAAAAGAAAAAAAAAGAAAAGTGTGTTATAATTGTGATAAAACTTTCGTCAAAGAAAAAAAAACAATCCATTCATTTTCTAGTTTCAAGGGGAAGGTGTGAAAACTTCTGCCTTCCCTGGCCCGGGATTTCAAAGTATCATGGGTAATTGTCCCCTCTCGCCGGATGATGATGTTAGTGAAGGTACGTTATTTGATATCCCCTGGATTTTCAATTTACAGCTGAAGAAATGGACAGTCTTATGCAAATTGTTGGGCCTAATTCTTCCGGGGACATTTTTGATGACAACTTTACTATTAGTGAATTGGATCCTGTACAAATAGGTGCAGGACATGAAAATAGTGCTATGTCCTCGGAATTACGTGAATTTTATTTGTTAGAATCTGCTCTAGGTCACTTGCAAACGTATAGGGTAGATTTTAACCCTCCCGAGGAAAACGTGGTTGACGGGAGTATTATTTTAACTGACCCTGTGAATGTTCTCCATAGCTACATCGACAGAATTCGAGCGCAAATTGAGATTCAGATTTAGAAATGGGGGGGTCAAGGGAGAGTTAAAGCATCAGTTAATCAAAAGTTTATTTACAAAAGGGGACATCCGGGGATATTTTTTATTTTCATTTTTCAACAGGCAACCAGACTTTTTTATCCAGGTCTAAACGGATTTGAAGACAACTTTTTCAACTGGGTGAATAAATTGATATCAACTTTGGACACGTTTAACGAGAGGGGAAGTGGGTCCACCATTTTATACATTGAACACATGGATCTGAATCTCAGTAGATTTAAAAAGCTTTATTTTAAGGGGAGGGCGGGGTAAAAGATTAAAATGCCACCCAGATTTGTCAGCTACGGGAGGGGTTCAGGGTTTCAATTTTGACACGGGGCTACAATGCTTTAAATATGCATTTTTAGCAGGAGCCCATAAAACATTATATAATGAGTCAACAGTAAAAAATCTCGACGGACTTGCACGTAACGGGGGAAAAAATTTTCCTAAAGTAAATTTTGATTGTTTAGAGGGGAAGTATCCGGTGTCCTTGAAAGAAATAAGCATATTCGAGAAAGCAAATGAAAATCTTGGGGTGGGGGTGGTTGTTCTCCAGTATGACACTGAATTTGTAGATGGGAAAAAAAAACAAATAAAAAAGGGGTTTTGTATTCAGTGAGGACACCGATGGTGGAAAATGTTAAAAATTGGGTATGGGTTATTTACGAGCCTCCCAAAGATGTAAATTCCTATGGTCATTTTTTCCCCGTTACAGCAATAAGTCGACTCCTATCCCAAGGTACGAAGAAAGGAGAATGTCTCTATTGCCCCATGTGCCTTTCCTCATTTAGATCTGAGCGAACATTCTCAGATCACATGAGCAGTTGCAAAATTCATGGGAATCAACGAATTGAAATGCCGGCAGAAGGCAAAGATATTTTACAATTTAAAAATTTCCAAAATTCCCTGCTACAAATTGATAAAATATCTTTGGATTGTGAAACAAGACTGGTTGAGGTATCAGGCCCATCAAGGCCAAATATAGTCAAGGAACACAAACTAGTTGCGTGTTCCTACGCACACGCCCGTCGCGATTCCAACAATAAAATGCAATTGGAAGAGTTTTTTTGGCTATGGATGAGGAGGGTAGCATGGAAAAGTTATTGGTATCTTTAATAAAAACAGCAAATGGCGCAATTTCACGATTGCGTCACATCAATTACCCAATGACATTGTCAGATAAAGAGCAACTGGCATTAGAAAAGGGGACGATTTGCTGGGTTTGTAGTGGTGTTCTTGCCCTAAAAGACGCGGTGCAGGATCACAATCACCTTATTGACCCCAGTTCAACGGGAAAAAGTAACTTTCGGGGGTGGGCTCACAATTCATGTAATTTCAAAATTAAACAGCAACCTTTTCTTCCGGTTTTTATACATAACTAACTACGATCTGAAGTATGTGCTACCAGCATTGGCGCATCTTCAAAGAAATGGAACAGTAGATAATGGTGCATGGGTGATAGACAGCTTTTCCTACAAAATCATACCTAAATCAGCGGAAAAGTTGCTTGTTTTGGAATTTATGTGGAAATTTGTTGAAGCCGACGTTGAGTACACGAATAAAATTCGCTTTTTAGATTCCTACAGTTTTTTCCCCAAATCATTGAGCGAATTAATTCAAGTGCAGAAAAACGATGACGGTTGCAATGCTTTCCCCCTTCTCAAGCAACAATTTCCAAATGATTTATATGATTTGTTGACGGTCAAGGGCATATATCCTTATGATTATTATTGTTCCATGTCGAGATTCGCCGAGGAAACTGTTCCTTCGATTGAATCGTTTTACGACTGTCTTCACGATCGTAGTTGCACCCCCAAGGAATACAGTTTTGCTAAAAAAGTTTGGGCAGAGGGAGGGTGTAAAAATGGGTATGAATACTGCAAGCTGTATTTGTCGAGTGACGTGTTAACTCTGTTAGACATTATGTGTAAAAATACGGACAAAATCTTTGAGGAATTTAATCTTGATTTGGGCTATTATTTTTCATCTCCTCATCTAGTGATGGACCTCATCCTAAAAATTAGTGGGGAAAAAATTGGGCTAAGCACAGACATTGATCAGCATCTGTTCATTGAAAAGTCAATGAGGGGTGGATTTGTTTTTCACGGGGATCGTATCTTGGAAACTGATCCAACAGGAGAGAAGACGGGGACAAAATCGGATGCAGTTTTCCTTGATATGAATTCTCTCTACCCCTCGGCCATGTCCCATTATGCGCTACCTTGCGGTGACTATAAATGGCTCAATGACCCTCAAGCTCCCCATTTCCCCAACATTGACGACGACAGTGTTGAGGAGAATGGACCGGTTGGATGGTTTTTTGAAATTAATGGAGAGATACCAGTCGAGCTTCACGATTCAGTAAAGGATTTTGTTTTCCCGTGCATCAATAGACCTGTGACTAGGGATTCTTTGAGCCCTCGCAATAGGCGTTTAGTCGAGGTGGACGGATTGCATTGGACACCTTCAAAACAAAAACTTATTGCTGACCTTCTGCCCAAAAAAACATAGTTGTACATCATGTAGCTTTAAAATGGATGTGCAACAACGGTTTCAACGTCACAAAGGTTCACAGAGCACTCCAGTTTAGTCAAAAACCCTATCTGAAAACGTTTGTTGATACTTTTGTCAACAAACGTTCTGCAGCGCAGACGAAGGCTGAAAAAGAAATTTATAAGCTCATTTTGAATTCGGCTTTCGGCAAAATGTGTGAGAGTGTTCGCAATAGGAATCGTTGTGACGTCGTGACCGATCCCGAACAATGTGCTCGAATTATTGCCGATCCAAATTACACTTCCTTCACAATCATTGGCCCGGACATGGTACTTTTGAATAGGAAAAAAGACGCATTGTCTTGAATAAAAATATTGCTGCAGGCAGTGCGATCTTGGAGATCTCTAAAAAGCTCATGTTGGAATTCTACTACAATGTGGCTAGGGTAAAGTGGCCGGAAAAGGGGCAAGTAGAGGTCTGCTACGGGGACACGGATTCTCTACTGTTAAAAGTAAAAACCCCAAATCTAATTGATGATTTGGCGCACGGTGAAATTATCAGCTCACGGATGGACTACACCAATTGGGGTGGTCTTTACCCAGAGCTAGTGAAACGTCGGGCACCAAATCAGCTTTTATTTTTTAAATCTGAAACGGGAAGCGACATGATTTCCCGTGGTATGTTTGTAAGTCCGAAGGTGTACTTTATACAGACACACGACGAGGAAATCAAGAAACGTTGCAAAGGAGTACCCACGCGCTATGTGGATAAGAATTTCGACATGGACATTTATAGGAATTGTATTGTTGAAAATACAATTCCACGAGCCAAATTGCTGGCAATTCGTTCTCTCAAATACAGGAACTTTACTGTAAATATAGAAAAAATTGCCATGAGTACCATCTCCGACAAGGTCTATGTTTGTCAAGACGGTGTGACCACCCTCCCCCTTGGACACTATTTAACTTCAGACCGGGCCGAATGTGTTACCCATAGGGAAAGTCTCGGTTTGAATAAAGTCCTGTAAATTATTTCCTAAAACCTTTGGGGGGGGCCTCGCAGCCTTTGGGGGGGGGGGCTCGCGGCCCGGGGGGGGGCGGCCGCCAGCGGGGGGCGCACCGCCACTATCAAAGTTATCTTTTTTTTTTGACAGAGCAGATTTTTTTTGTAAGTGTTTCATTAAAAAAAAGGGGATATTATTTCAAGTGCTTTAATCTAATGTTGTATTTTTTCTCTATAAATAAAAAAAAAGTATATAAGTGTTTTTTCTCTGTTTGCCTATATAAATGTTGTATTTTTCTTATAAATAAATTTAAAAAGAAGTGTATTTTTTCATGTTTAATGTGCTTTTTTCAATGTATTGTTACTTTTTTTACGCATATAATAAAAGAAAATATGATTCTTTATTCGTCTTCTTCTTCTTCTTCTTCTTCTTCTTGAACAGCGTAGTAGTAGTAGTAGGGAAATTATTTAGTCATTAGACAGCCATAGTCTACAGTTAGTTGTCCAGGTGAACTGCTGAAGGGAACATGTATCAATTTAAAACACCATTCAGATCGTTTCTGTGTGGGCCCTCAATGTCGGGCAAAACAACACTCTTAACTAAAATAATAAAAAATTGCAATAAAATGTTTATGGAAAAGCCGAAAAAAATCTACTATTGCTATAGTATTTGGCAGGAGTCATACGATAAAATAAAAGCAATTGCTGCCACCACCATGGGATTGGTGCAGATACAATTCATACAGGGACTTGATGTTTTCAACATTATTGAACCAAACTCTTGGCTGATCATTGACGATCTGGCTGAATCTATTGAACAATGGTCCCAGGAAATGCTGCAATTGTTCACTGTTCGCTCTCATCATGAACAGATTTCCGTTACTCTGGTTCTACACAATCTTTTTCATCTGAGCAAATGTATGCGAACACTTGCTTTGAACTGCACCTACTATATCATCTACAGAGTTGTTCGTGATTCTAGCTCGCTAATAACCCTCAATAAACAAATCTATCCAGGTGCCCCTAAATTTCTGCTCTCAGCATACAATCAGGCAACTAATAAACCCCACGGTTATATCCTATTGGATCTTAATCAAAATACACCCGAGGATCTGCGTGTAGTCACAGATATTTTCGACAATGAAATTACAGTATATCTCCCTGTGAACACTAAAAAGACCTATTAGTCGCTATCATGACACTGAAGAAACTTCATGAAAATAGACATTTGTTTTCAGTTCTAAGCAGTTCAAAACCTCCGCTTAGGAAAGCAATACTCAAACACGGTATTGACAATGATTTCATTAATGTAATATCTGAACTTTGTTTAAATTTGACCGAGGGTAATGTTCAACTGCCAGAAGTAGTTAAGCAACAGGCAAAACAACATCGTTCCATTGTACGTACATTGGCCCCTAAAAAGAAAGGAAAGAATTTTAAAAGGAAACGACTTCTTCAGGCGGGCGGTAGCTTTTTCACACTTTTACTGCCAATAACTGCAGGACTTGTAAACAGTTTTCTCTAGTGAGAATGGCAAAACCCTATAAATTGACTCCAATAGAACTAGCTCTCTCACCCGTGGAACACTTTGAGAACAATCTGAGTAAATTCCTTGACAATGAAAATATTGAGGATGATAAAAAACTGCTTTTACTTCAAGATGCACTTCGCCGAGTGGACAAACACAGGTCCTATCGGTCGAAGCCCACTGCTGCTGCTGCTGCTGCTGATCGCAAAAAAGAATCATCTTCTCAAGAGTCTGCTGCTGGAACACAATTAAAGAAGGAGGAATTGGATTCAATTGTATTGAAAATTGGAAATCTAATGCCCCGCTCATATCGTGAACAAAGTAAACGACTCCTAACCTATCTCTTGGAAAGTGGTCATATTCAAGTTGAGAGCAATGGGGAAGGGATTATAATTCAGGGCAAGAGCTATAATCTACTTGATTTAATCTATGACATGGTTACAAATCGTAAAGGACTATTATCATTTGACGCTCATCTATACAATTTTCTAAATACATTAAACTTCCCCAAAAGTCTTATTAGCAATAGACAAATTCTAAAAAAATGAAATGAACATGCATCATCATCATCAACAACAACATTGACACCATTAAAATATGAAGAAGAAGAAGATTTTAAATCAATTTTGGAAAATACTAGCACACCACTGATAGCTAGACAAAAGCGAAGACGTAATAAGTCAACGTCACCATTACCTCCACCATCACCACCAACAGCCAGTATACAAAAGGGTAGCGGACGTTACACAACGTGTTTACGTTCAAAATGGTTGAAGTTCTGAAAGGTGTTTATGAAAATATTGGTGAGGCGGGGAGTTTAAGTTCCCCCACCACTCTTTCCAAAGTCACTGGTGTTCACACTAAAAGTGTACAAGACTATCTACAAAATGAATCAAGTTACACTCTGCATAGAAATCATATACTTCGTGCCAATCAATATCGAAAAACTAAAGCCTTTTACCCATTACATATAATGCAAGCAGATCTCTGACTCTAGATGAGCTTCAAAGACGTCACAATACACCGTACAAGTACATTCTACTTGCAATCAGTGTTTTTAGTCGCTATGCATATGCAATTCCATTGGGATCAAAGAGAGGTGTTGAAGTTGCTCGGGCCATTGAAAGTATTCTCGAACAGGATTCATATAAAAAAATTCAAACGGATCGCGGTAGTGAATTTGTTAATCCCCATGTTGCAAAAGTACTAGAGAAATATAGTACACTGCTCTATCATAGTCACAGTCCTATAAAGGCTGCATTGGCCGAACGATTGATAAGAACTATTCGACTTTTAATTTCAAGATATTGTACATTGAAAAATACACCGGCTTTTATTCATGATCTAGATAAAATCATGTTGATTTATAATCAACGACCTCATCGATCATTGTCCAACTCTACGCCAACGGAAGTTCATCATTCTGATCATGATACAATTGACACCTTTCTTAAACAGTATTCCAATGAAACGATTGTCAAGAAGAAAAATAAATTCAATGTTGGTGATACTGTTCGAATTAATAGAACAACTAATGTTTTTGAAAAGGGGAATTACTTGTGGTCCACCGAACTTTTTAAAGTGGCAAAAATCCTAGACACTAAACCCATAACTTATCGCCTGCGTGATACCAAAGATGAAGAGATTCTCGGTGGCTTTTATGACTATGAATTGCAAAAGGTTAAAAATGCTAGTGAAATCTATCAAATTGAAAAGATATTAAAGACACGTACTCGCAGGGGTAAGAAACAGTTACTTGTTCGGTGGCTAGGATACAACTCTGATTTTGATTCTTGGATCGGTGTTGAAGATATTGACAATGCCCAATGATTTCTATGTAACATTCATGTCCAACGTTTCCGATCCTCTCTACAATGACTTGAATAGAACAAGTGATTTTTGGACAAAACTCTCCCCCGCCATCAAATTTGACGGTGCGTATGAAGTGGCTCTTGTCGACTGTATTCTCAAAAATACCTACGACATCCTGAGAAAGGATCGTGTGTATGATATAAAAGTTATACCATTCGATTGGACACTCTTTGTCGACTATGAATGGGTTGAAGCACTTAAATCTAGTGAATATCCACATGCCAAATTGAAATATATTGAATATGATAATATGGGAGATTTGTGTCGTACAATCAATAGAAAAATCTCATATCGTAGGAATGGAAAATTCCATTTTAATTATTCATTGGAACATGATAGGATTTACATTACCTCACCTGTTGACACTGAAATAATTATTCTCAATGATAATCTGAGAGATGTTCTTGGCTTTAAACAGAATATGATCAATGGGAAAAATGCTGGCACCGTTTACGGGATGAATCAAGTTATTTTTGCTGATTATCCACCTGGTTTTGCCTCGGACTCTTGCATATTTCTCTATGCATCCTTTGTGGAATCGTCGAGAGTCGGTAATTCAAATGTCCCCCTCCTACGTGTTCTTGAACGAAAAACAACTCATGAACTTGTTCATCACTATAATATAAAGCATCTTCAGTATGTTCCTGTAAACACTTCGTATTTGGAACTCTGCCAGTTAACACTAAGAAGTGAATTGGGTGATCCTCTAGCAATAACAAAAGGCTTAGCAGTGATTACATGTCGTTTTCGACCCATTGTCAACGACAGCACAATCACCTAAAATGAACAATAGAAGAATTCCATTTGTCTGTCCCGATATCGATTGTTATGTTGGTGCTTTGAGTCCACGTCAAATAGGCAATGGATTGGACTACTACAAGGGTCTTACTACAATGTCTGGCTATGGTCTTGGTAGCTGGTTTGCTAGGCTATTTCGTTCTGAACTACCCCTTGCCAGAAAATATCTTGTACCTGCTGCATCAAATTTTGCTGCCTCCACACTACAGGACTGGGGGTCGGGCAAGAATTTCAAGGAGAGTGTTAAGGAAAATATTAGATCTTCAGCAAGAGCCGTTGGTGAGCAACTAAAATCTCGACAAAATGGGGAGGGATTGAAAAGGATGCGTTCACGTCATTCACTCATCAGTCTCCACCCAGGCGGGAAGCAAAGGACATCAACAAGGACTTTGAGGAATAAAACAACGAAGGCCAATAAGCAGAAGAAGAAAAAGAAAAAGATTGTTAGATCAAAGAAGGATTTCTTCTCTTAAGATGACTTATCTCCCCCACAAGGAATCATATCCATCAATCAGTTCCTCATTGAATCTATTCAATGCTGAAAATGTTGATGTCAGTGTCAAGTATGGCTACTATGAACAATTTCACCCCCAACAACCCCTCTCGGAAAATATACACTTTCAAATGTTTTCCAATGAAGACTATTTCATTGATTTGTCATCAACATTTATTGATTTAAATGTTGCGGTGAAGAAAAAGTCAGATAATACAACTCCAAATGCCGGCGATGGTCTCTCCTATGAAAACTGTATTCTACACAACCTGTTCAAACAAATTAATGTATTTATTAATGGAACATTGGTGAGCACTAGCAATAATTTATCAAATTATGCAAGCTATATACAATTTATGATGATGACGCCAAAGGCATACAAGGAGTTGAGAGGACAATCATTAGGCTATGAATATCGATCAGGTGTTGATACTGACGGTGAGTTGACTACTGCAGTGACCCAAGAGTATCATCTAGTTGGAAAATTAAATCATGAGATATTCAATATATCCCAATGGTTACCCCCCAATGTCAAGATTGACATAAAGTTACAGATGGCACCATCGAATTTCATTTTGAGAAAAACACTTCCTGCAGCACCCGATGCAAATGTCATTATCACATCGGCAATTCTCCACGTCCGAAAACAACAGGTTATGAGCTCTGTTGCATTGGCAGTGGAAAAGCTAAGAGCCAATGGTAACAACATTAAACTTCTTGTTCCCCATACAATCACCAATCAACGTCACATTGCCACCGGCTCTCGTAGCTATAGCGATTCATCATTTATCAATGGAGAAATCCCATCAAAATTGGCTTTGGCCTTTGTGAAGAGTGGCAGTGCCGTTGGATCCTGGACTGAATCCCCCCATGATTTTAATTTTTTCGGTCTATCTAGCCTTGTGTGCAAAGTGAATGGTATTCCACTGTACACTCTATCATTTGACAAAAAATCCTATAGAATCCTGTACGAGTTGACCGTGCAATCCCTAGATCATGACTCTCAACTATTTGAAAATGGAATAACCGATTCAATGTTTTCAAAAATCATGGGGTTATTGCTTTGGACTTGTCAGGCACACAGGATATGAGTATAGTACGAACAGAGAATGTACGTTTAGAGTGTACATTTGCCGATGCTCTGACTGAGAGTATCACGCTAATATCACTGAGTCAATTTGAAACCTATTGGGAAATCACACCCGACGGCAGTGTTCTACTAGACCTAGCACCATGAACACAAACCAAATAATCAATGTATTTAGTATGGATCCATACATGTCCCAGTACAAGTCCTATTGCATACCTTCGGACTTCATTGAAAAAATTCCAAGTGTTAACAATACCCTAATCATTGTTAATAGCAGTCCATCGACTTTGAAGACCGGTCATTGGCTATGCATCTTTCAAACAGCGAAGAATATTGAATTTTTTGATCCTCTTGGCCTATCGTATAAATTCTACGCTCCATACATCAGCAACTTTATTGAAAGCAGTGGGAAAACCATTATTCAAAATCAACGAAGAGTACAGGATTTAACGACTAAGACATGTGGCTTTCATGCACTATTCTTTTTCATGCTCAGATGTCGTGGCTACACCTACAAGCAGTTTCTCAACATCTACGTTGACTTACCTCGATTGAACGACTTTCTAGTGGAGAATATACTTACAAGTGTATTTAATATTGATTTTAGTGCCCTAAGAATAAAATGTTCTAAAGATGTATGTGAAATTGTTTATTAATAAAAAAAAAATTATATACATGATAAAACGACTTTTCTACTCTTTAGATTTCATCCACTACTAGGTATTTGTCGACAACAACTAGTGCAGATAGATTATCTGAATTCACAGTGTACTGATCCTGATGTACTGCAATGTCAGGGTCACATTTTCTACAGTAGAGCGTGACTTCACTCTTGTCATATCTCTTTGTATAGTCAATGATACTATTCTCATTCATTCTATAGAATTCACATGTTTCAATTTGCTTATTTGAAGCAATTTCACAAACAGTGTCCTCAAGTGTCGAATCACATTCCGTCACAGCCAAATAAAAATCAGTGGGCTTATAATCATAACACCCATTGTCTTCACAACGATGACGTAGAAACCATATTCTTTTGTTGTTCCAATAGTTGAATCGCTGACCCGGTTCCTCCTCCCAGAACAATCTAAAACCACGACGATACCAATCTCGTAGCAATAGACTAAAATCACGGTTAGGATTCTTTCCAATCATACCGGGATATGTATTCTCCCACTGATTTCATTTATCATAGTGACAATTGGAGCATAGGTGACCTCTAGGATGAGAGTCACACACCTCTTCAAGACAGGAATTACAACCTTTAATTTGTACTGCATATCCTCTATGCAATTTACACGGGTTGCATAATCTACACTTTTCATCATACTCATCAATCATTGTGCAATTCTCACATGATGACCAGCTGCCCTGTGTGTACATACATAACGGACATGTATGGAACATTTTGTCATGTGTTGACACTCTCACTGCCACAATGAAACTGAGCTAGCAACAACAAAAAATTGTCTGAGATAGAGAGAGAGAGAGAGAGAGGAGTAAATCATCCTCGAGCACCATCTTTCTCATGAAAAAAAAGTCCTAAATTTCTAAACTAATGTTTAAAAGCATATCCACAATATCATTTTGCTGTGTTGTGATCAATATATCAATAAATTGTGTAAATGCATTTGCACCACGACGTAGAAGCTTCATACAATAGTCTAATGATGGAGAATCAGTTTTCATTATATCGACAAGCATTCCCCGAGAAAATATCTTCCTTTGAATAGACAGCTCTAGAAAATTGTCATCTAGAATCAAACGTTTTTCCATAAGAACTAGATTCCCCATGATTCGCTCTTTCTCGAATCTATCCATTTTTTAGAGTTCTAACTCTCTCACAACCAACTACAGACTAACCAGAATTTTTTCTACTCTAAAAAATATACGCTACTCTACTATAGAAAGAAAAAAATATCATTGATTTAGAAACAATTTTATTGAACATAATTACAATAATAATAATCACTGATGCATTTTGTTCTCATCAATATATTTTGATAGGACATCTAATGCTGACCGAAGTTTATTTATATGGAGAATATTCACTTTTCCAGTAAAACATAGCTGCTCCTCCTGCTTAAATTTGCTTAATGATATCACGTATCTGGCATACATAGTGTCCCATTCAAGGCATAGTCTACAACCAGTGGTTATTTCCACAGCCACATTGGGTACTCGTATATCGCTGCTGCTGCTGTTGTCAGCTCCATCATTAATCTCCAATAATGTAAATGCACTACTCATTTTTCTCTACTAATATCCTCGCAAATAAACTATTCTCTTTGAATTCAATTCTCTTACTAATATGAATTGTAGTGAAAACTATTCCTTTTATTCAAATCCCAATCACCAATCTAGTTATACTCACTCTCTTTGAAAAGGTGTAATGCTCTGTAGAAGTATTACCTATATGCATGGGGATAGTCACTCTCTTTGAAAAACCAAACCAGACTATATCCATCAAACCAGACTATACCCACCAAACCAGACTGTACCCACCAAACCAGATTATACCCACCAAACCAGACTATACCCACCAGAAACCTGTCTGGTACAGGGGCCTTGGCAAATTCAATAGATACTTACTACTGACTTACAAATTGTAACACATATTTTTCTTCTGTGTGTATGTGTCAGTAGGGTAAAAGAACATTGGTTATCTTATTTGTCTAAATAAGCAGTAGTTCTGAGAATCAAACAATCCTTTCTGATTGTCAGGTCTATACTCAGCATTTTGTTTCTTGGTCCTTTTCTACTACTGCTACTACTAGTAACAAGTTACCGCATTACCAAGCCTCCTAAGGCCAACACAGCTGTGCAAGCTCCTCCTCCGTCCCAATCTGTTCAAAGGCTCACTCTTTACACCCTCCCCGGAAGTTCCCATTTCCCTTAGATTTTTCTTTACGACATCTTCCCATCCCAACCGTGGACGACCTGCTTTCCGTTTAGCCCTAGTCACCTGACCGAAAAGGACAACCTTCGGCAATCTGCCATCCTTCATCGGCATAACGCGCCCTAGCCATCTCAACCTTTCTTTCGTTATAGCCCTAGAAAGCAGGATTGAACCACGCTTTTCGTACAGCCTACTGTTTGAAATAGGATCAGTCAGTGGGGTACCCAGAACAATCAGTAGTCTGCAATCTCTCGAAAACATATAGCAAATCTTTCTCTGTTTTTTTGGTGCGCCCATGCACCTTCAATGCACCATATTTGACCGCTGTCATCACTGTTTCTTCCAATTTTGTAATATTGGTACACAGACTTATCTTCCTATTCTTCAAAACCTCTTCAACTATGAAAAAACTCCCTCGGCCTTAGCTATTCTACTTTTACATCTTCACTGCACTCACCGTCTTTACTAATAATACTACCAAGCTGTCCACTCGATCGATCTTTTTGTTACCCAGCGTCACCTTTTCATCTTCGCTTATTCCTAGCCGTAGCGACTTAGTCTTCTTAACATTAATTTTCAAATCTATCTTAGCGCCCTTAACTCGCAAAATCTCTAAAATTTCATTCGTTTTCCTCGCGCTTTCATCTAGGATGCTTAATTCATCAGCATAATCAAATTCCAGGAAAGGTTTTCTTCTCCATTTGATTCCATGTTCTTCTATTGCCTTTCCTGTGCTCCTCAAGACAAAGTCCACCATAAGGATCCATATAAATGGGAATAGAACACAACCCTGCTTAACTCCTGATTTATACGAAACCAGCTACTTACCTCATTTCCTTAACCGCAGTAGTGTTATTCTCTTGCATAGCAGTAATCACTTTAATGTATTTGTCCAGTATACCATAGAAAGATAATACCTTTGCTAAAGCTCTTCTATCAGCTGAATTGAACGATTGCTCATAATCTATAAAAATGGGGACTAAATTTTTTTGATGGCTTAGACACTTCTCACTTATTAATCTAAGAGCGAAAATTTAGTCGACACATCCTCTACCCTTCCTAAAACCGCACTGTTCTTCTTTTAAAACTTTGTCTATAAGATCTCTAAGTCTAAAAAGTATCATCATACTAAGTAATTTGCTACCTACAGAAACCAGGCTAATGCCTCTATAATTACCACACTCACTCTTATCACCTTTCTTATACATGGGTTTAATTGGAGTTTCCCTAAAATCGCTAGGTACTTTTCATTTTTCAAGAATCATATTTACAAGCTTCAGTTACGTATTTCAAACCTCATAGCCACCATATTTAAGAAACTCATTTGCCACACTATCAGTACCTGGGGCTTTATTATTTTTACTCCTTTTAGTGCTTTCACTAATCCTCTCTCACAAAATAAATGTTCCTTTATATCCAAGGTTTCATAATCTTTCTCATTTTCTCCTTTCTCTTTTTCTGTAACTCTATTTTTATTTGATCTATCACTCAGATAATTCTTATACAAGCCCCTTCTCCTCTCTATTTAATATAAAGCTTTTTTCACTAATATTCCTTGCTGCGTTCTTAACTTTCTTCCCTAAGATACTATCGGTAACTTCACAAATTATTTTCCAAAATTTTTTCCATCAATCTTTTGTATTGTCAAATTTTAAACTCTGCAGTTTGGCTACCGATGTCATAACTTCCCGGAAGGTAGTTGCCCTTCCAAATTTTCAGCTTAAACTAACCCTAGACACTACTAAACGGTGATCTTTTCTTTTAACATCAATAATAGCATATATCCTAGTATCTTGTACTGATCCTGCCAGTCTTTGGTTTACAATGACATAATCAATAAAGTTAGCCGTCTCACCATCATGTAAATACCATGTTAATTTATGGGTCATTTTATGACCAAATCTGTATGGTTATAACTAGATTGTTATACCTGTAAAATTGCAGCACTCTGTAGCCAATAGTGTTTTCTTTTCCTACACCTAATTTACCTGGACTAGGATGCCATCTATCCGTATTTCTACCGACCTGGGCGTTAAAATCTCCTAACAAAAACACCATATTTTTACCTGGGACCCTGTTTGTTTGTTCCTATAACTATAAGTAGAATTCATCTGAGTCACTAGTATCTCCGTCAGTCGGTTCTACAGGGGCATGTGCTACTATAACTGATATCCTGTCCTTTTTAGTCATAAAATGAACGGTTTTTATTCTATTATTAATGCCTTCCTAGTCTAAACAGGACTTAGCAGCTTCCTTATCCATCATGAGCCCTACTCCCTGTCTATTTACCCCATCCTTCCTGCATGAGTAAATAAATTCGATATCACCTAATTTTATGTTAATCTATCCCTGGAATATGAGTTTCTGAAACTCCTAATAAGTCTAGTTCGAAGCGTTTGAATTTGTCAATCAAAATGTCGATACGATAACTATTTTTTAACGTCGTAACATTCCAAGTTGTAATTTTCATGTCCTTAAAACCATTGAAATTATTTTGGCCTCAGGAAAAGCAATGGTTCCAGAACTAATGCAGGACGGCGACTAACACATCTTCTCAAGTCTACACCGAAGCGCTTAAGCTGGCTTAGAACCGGACAGCAAGAAGTCCCTGGGACCTCCAGTATAAATGAAGGCTTTGTGCAATCTTGGACCCATCTTGGTCACAACATGGTTTTGAGCACTCGGTGATTAGACCAAGCCCAGAAGAATTATCGATTAATCAGAATCCCGTTCAAATTCTGTGTCGTTTACTAGGCTGTAATTTCTTTGAAAGGTGCCATTCCTCAAGTGGGAATAGAGTTGATCGGAAGGTCCCCAGTCTTGCGGGTACCCGGACAGGGTCGAGGCAGCCCTTTGCAGAAGCCTTTGTCCATACATCGGGATCTTACGCCCTGCCACAGTTGTCCTCCTATAGAGGATCCTCCCGCGATGGTGTTCTGCATCACCATGCAATTTAACCCATTGCTGGGAGAAGGTTTGCAACTCCCTGGACGTGTACATATGCCGGTAGGCCTTTCTGATTGTACATTCGAGGTGCCTTCTTCCTCCTCCACCTGTATTTATGGTCCCCGGCTGAGGGTGTCCCAGTTTCTGTTATGACCCCCCAGGGACAATTGCCCCCTTGGTCCGCCCCAACTATGGAGCTACCCACATATCTGTAGGATGATCCCCTTTCCGCCGTCTGGGGATGTGCTGAGTGGCCTGGAGGAGGTCCCTACTGAGCCATTGGATATAAAAAAAAATGTGCATTAGTGTTTTGCCTTCTTTAGGGGGAGGGGGGTAAATATATTAAAAAAAACTCAGGTTTGCTTTCCTCTAAAATCACAAAAATATTAGATATGCTTTGTTTTTTGGGCAGAACAGTATTAAAGTGGTTAATTGCCTAATTTACCTATACCTAATTGGTATTATTGGTATGGGACACCCAAATGGCACCGCTTGTTTTTATTGTCTTTTTTGTGTCAATAGGGTAAACGGATGCCACGTGTCTTATTTGGCTGAATAAAGTATGGTGCTGAAAGCGAAAGCAATTCTTTATGGTTCTCAGGTCTATATCCAGTATTTTAGGTCCAGCATCTGATTCTGTAGCTGTTGAATAACCAAAAAAAGTGTATTTTGTGTTTAGTCTATCGCTTTTGGGGGCCGTGATTTTTGTTGCTGAAAATTTCTTGCGTCATTATCCACTAACGTTTTTAAGGTATGGCAGTTATAAATCCTCAAAAGGTGAGCCAAGGAATTCTGACGATGGTTTCTTGGACTACCAAGAAGATTGCTTAAAGAAGGAGATTCCTGATATTCAAGATATTCTCAAAGATATTCCTAAGGGTAAGATTCACGAATTTTTTCCTTTTTTTTTATTTTCGATTATTGTTTTCACCATCATGTTTTGAGTCTCTATTTTGACGGTTAGTCCAAGTCGATTGTAACCTAAGCTTCTAAAAAAATTAAAATAGGCCACAATCTTTGGCATACTCATTTATGATAGAAAAGAAGCCAAATCACTAAATTTCATGCTATTTATGCATCACTCGCGTTATAATGCTGATCAATGTCTGGACTCTTCTCTTTCTGTTCAAATTATCCGTTAGTTTTTTCTCGTGCTGTAGATCTCTTAGTTCCGAGGTACATAGGGAGATCAGTAATATCTTGTTTATTCTTCTGTGTACACAAGTAATTATTTTAAGCCAAGTTTTCTTTTTTTTTTTTTTTATTATATATATATATATAAACAACATCTTTTATTAAATATAATAATTCATGCCGGCTTAACGACCGGTTACAAAAAAGCACAAATATGCTTGAAAACGCAACCGGTACACAATTACTAAATTATACGACTAACCAAATCATCACTGAAACAAAACATAAATAAAGAACAAAAAAAATTAGAAATGTTGATAATAATTACAGAACAATAATAATAAAAAAAAAAAAAAATGTAAATTATTAACTTTTGTCTTCGGCTCATGTTGAAGCAGAATTTTCTTGTTTGCCAAAAAAGAGTAAAACCTCTCCTTATAAAAGCAATAAGCCTCAAAACTAAAATAGGTTTAAGAATGTATGCGTTTCTTCCCAATGTGAGGATGTGAGATTTCTCCTGTGGAAGCCGAAGAAGAGCGCTTTCCAAGGTTTTAGCTAAAAAATACTCATGAGCCATTTGTACCTTCAAGCCGATTCAGATTTTGAGCAAAGTGTGCTTGATGACTGTCTGCTGCTAAAAAGCTCCCACTTTCTGTCGTCGCGAAAGGTCAAAGAATAACATAATTTAGGAAAGTTATGCGATGCCCAAGTGGGTGTTTGACCATCAGTCTCTTGAATTTGTCTCTTTTCGTTGCTGGAAGAACTGTCAAAGTAGGGTCAACGATATTGCAGCACATGATAGTGAAAAAGGAACTAGAATCCCTGGTGAAGGGGCCAAAAAATTAGGTTTTCAGTGCAAAAAACTATCAATACAGATTGTCCCACATCAAACCCATGATCAAAAACAGTAGTAGAATGTGCTTCGACAACTGGGAGCCGACTTGGGCTGAAGCGTCTTTATATTATAAAGACGTTATTTCGTTTATATACAAATATGTATTTCGTAAAACCCCTTACTTCAACATAGAATTTTTCCCTGGGAGCGAAACTTATGAAAGCCCATTAGGTTTCCTTTTTTGGGAAATGCCACAGAGCGGTAATTTCACCACTAGTGGTAGTAGGGATGGGACTGGTTGTCAAAGCGCATATTGTCATAGGAGTAACTTGGTCGGGAGCGGTAGCGATAGAATTAGATGTGGGAAAAATTCTTTTGATTGAGACTGTAGCATTAGTAGTCACAGTAAGAGTAGCAGAAGTAGGAGTAGTAGAACTGAGTGTGATGTTTAGCCAATAGATCTGTGCTGTGGCCCTAGAAGAGTTATGACTGCTGCTACTAAAATTTTTGTTTTAGGGATGTTTTTTGTAAGGTTAAATCTCCTAAAATTGCAATTTGGCTTATTAATAAAATTAATTTGATTGATACTATAAATCTTTCTCTTGGGATCTTTCTCTAAAAAATCCTGAACAATCAAAGTGTAACGGCATATGATACTATATGCATGAAGCTGCCGTGGGGGAAGGGGGATCTGACTCCATGACCTGATTTAGGTCCGTCCGAGTCTGCATTCTGAAAATCATTCGAATTTCAGCAAGTGTATTAGGACCATATCCTACACTAAAACGTATCTATGGAACCTCTTTTCTTCAGACTAATTAAAAAAAACTTTTTTCCGTGATTACTGTCTAAAGCGAATTTACTGTCTAAAACGATCAGAAACTCCTTGCTCTTGTCTGGGGAATATGAAATGTCTCTTCAGCCTTTGATTGGCTTAGTTGACAAAAATACTGTGGGAGCATCCTTTTGATTTGATTTTAACATTGAATTAATATTGTAGTTTTCAACCATTCAACACCCTTAAATTGGTATATCCTAAGAAAAGCTTTTCTGTAAAAAAAAAACTATGATGCCACTTTCCTTAAGGGCAGCCCGAAAAATTACTTTTGCTTTACCAACTTTATTCTCTCATTTTCCTGATAAATAATTAATTTTACTACACTCAGAAATTATTTTAATATTGAATAAGTATATGAGAAACGAATAGAAGGATGAACATTTAGTACAATATCTTTTCCCCCTGAAGATCAATGGTTCAAAATTTTCCTGGTTTAAGTGTCCGTAGCTGTAGGTACGTGCCTGCCAAACTCATGTGAGTCTAGGCACTTTGATATGGAATGTATATGAGGCTTGGAAGAGATGTACACCTGAGAATCTTGTCCCATTGATTTGCCTTCTAAGTGTCAAGCCGGTGGATGAAAAATAAAACTGTCTACCTTTTTGCTGAAAAATTTGCGCTGGAAAGGTCACGGGCCCATTTTGTGCCTCTGGTCATAAAGGTGGAAATCGTTTGTGTGATTACGATTTAAGGTGCCACATACCTACCTTTCTACTAAAAGGGGAAGCGGGATATTGGAATGGCCACGAACTCATGTTGGTACTCCATTCGTTAAGGTTGAAAATTCTTGTATGATTCTACTTTCAGTAAGGTATTATATTTTCTGCTTAAAAGCTAGTGGTTGAAGAGGAGTGGAGAGGTCGTGTGGTTGTGTTAGAGACGCCACTGGCTCAGTAGTTTTACAAACTTAGCTTGAGCCCTTACATAATTCCGGTTCAAACAAGGTGTGGTACACCCGCCTTTCTCCTAAAAATTTGATAGGAGGATGTTGGAAGGGCTTGGGCCTCTTTATCCCCCAATAATGCAAGTGGAAATGTCTTTCGTGATTCTGCTGCAAACAATATTCAACATGCTTGTATTTCGGCTAAGGTCAGGCGCAAAGGTCGCTTGAGGGTTGACGTGCCCACTTAGTGCTTTTTTTTAAAGGTTTACGATTTAAACAGGTAGTGATGACAAGTCGTGACCATGAGTCTGGAGAGGCATGGTTAAACAAACTCCCGATTAACATCTAAATTTCAGATGCCAGGTGGTTTGGAAAACGCCTGATCCTGTGACAAGGTCAAAATAAGTGGTAACAACGTTCTGGTGGTGCCCCTGAGAGTGTTAAGCACGAATAAGAGCCTACAACTGTTAATTTCAGCCACCCTTTAGACACTGGTTGTACTGTCCCCTCGACATATGAAGCACTAACCTTGTTACAAGAAAAGATTCATTGAGGAGCAATTTGAGCTGGGGTAAACAAGTCCTCTTGCTATTGCTAGTTCTGAAAATCAGGCTCCACGGCGTTTGATGGGTGACTCTCCCCTGATTTTGAGGGACAAGCGTTGCTTGCCCAAGCTGATCTGAAGCTGGTGGGTTGGGCTCTCCGGATAGGAAAAAACAACGGTGGACACCTTGACGCTACAAATGAATGCTTTCCCAATGAAAGGAGATACGCCGCCCCAATATCAAAATACCACTTCTGAGGGAGAACCAATAGCACAGCGGCTGTCGGTGTTTATTATTATTATTATTTTTTTTTTTTGTTAGAAGCAATATATCTTCTTAGCCTGAGCCTTGACTCAGCTTTGCGAGTCCACTCGTAAGCTTGTAAGATATTGACCGTAAAACGAGCAGAAACTACAATGATTCAAGAAATAAAACCTGAAAGGAACAGAAATTACAATGAGCAGTGAATGGGCTCATGGCCTCTTGATTTTCGCAAGGCATATAAGTACATGTTCTTTTGAACGCGACACAGTTCACGTTTTTTGAAGCTATAATATCTCTAAATCTTAGGATTTGCGATCGAGCGAGTTCCCCCCAACTTTCTACGGTCATCTGTTCTTTATGGTGAAATTGGATAGAAGGTATGAGAGACTTATCGCTCTTTAATCAGTCTACATTAGTGTGTAAACCGTTGTTCCTTAAGCCAAAATTCCTTAAATATATGGCTTAAATAAATAGTATTTAAATAGTATGGTAATAATAAATATGTTAGTATAATAGTGTTTATGTATAGTATTATAAGTTTTCTATACTATGAATTTTTATATTTAATATTTGCCCGTTTTTCTTTCTTTATTGTAAGTATATCATGTATAGTATATATGTATTTAGTAGCAAGGTTTAGTTGCAGCTGAATATGAAAATGAATATAAATATTATAAATTTGATGGGTGCTGCTTGGAGTTTCGGTGGTTTTCGAGTCCGGTAAGTTGAGCTCTAATTGTGTTTTTTTTTCTTTCTTGATTTATCAGGGGGTTTTCTCCCGTACAAGTTTGCTTCAGGGAATCGAAGATGTAGGCCTATACTTTATTTTCAAATAAACCCAGTGTTACTGTATTATAGTATTATTTGAAAAAAACTACGTTTTCTAAAGAGTTAAAGAGGCTGAGTTACAAGGTCGAACCTTAAAACGTACAAGGATTAGGAGGCACAGTTGGGGGTGGCCGCCCCCCAAACCCCCCGCTTTCGCAGCCTTTAAATAAAAAAAAAGTTCTTTAAACTGAAAGTAAGGAGCGACATTAAATCTTAAAACGAACAGAAATTTTTCCGTATATGAAAGGGGCTGTGCCCTCCTCAACGCCTCGCTCTTTACGCTAAAGTTTTTATTGTTTAAAAAAAGAGTTGTGAGAAAGTCAAACTTTAGCGTAAAGAGCGAGGCGTTGAGGAGGGCACAGCCCCTTTCCTATACAGAATAATTTGGGGGGCGGCAGCCCCCAACTGTGCCTCCTAATCCCTGTACGTTTTAAGGTTCGACCTTGTAACTCGGCCTCTTTAACTCTTTAGAAAACGTAGTTTTTTTCAAATAATTTCTGCACGTTTTTGTACAGTTTATTACTTATTATTGCTTGACTAACTGTTAGCTGATCGTGTCAGGAGTTAAAGTAGGGGGGCTGCCGCCCCCCAAACCCCCCACTCTTGAACATTCTTGTGTTAAGGCTTTTAATTCCTGAATACTCAAATCACGTCGTACAGGGTGCCTCCTAATCCCTGTACGTTTTAAGGTTCGAACTTGTGACTCAGCCTCTTTAACAGCCCCCCAACTGTGCCTCCTAATCCCTGTACGTTTTAAGGGTCGACCTTGTAACTCAACCTCTTTAACTCTTTAGAAAACGTAATTTTTTTCAAATAATTTAAAAAAGAAACTGAGTTTCTTTTTTAAAGTTTAAATTCAGTATATAAAAAATTTGCTCTGACGGTGAATCGAACCCGGGTTTTCCGCCTGACAGTCTGGAGTATCAATCGCTGGACTAAAGAGACACAATTGTAATTGTTTTTTAGTAAATGGAATCTATTTTTGACGCAAGCAAATTCCCACAAAACTTGATATTTGGTTTTTGGAAAACAGGGAAGGAGTGATCAGATTTCGAGGATAAGCTCCCAGGCCCCAGGAAAGCTTATCCTCTAAATTTCAGCCCGATCAGACAACGTTAAAGGGGGTTGTGGTGAGAAAAATTAACATGGGCTATTATAGGAAAACGAGGTTTTTCGTAAATGTAAATTCGGGGGATAATTTTTTCGGTCTGAAAATATCAAAAGGCCCTAACAGGTCGAATTCTGCTTCGAATGAGTCCTCATTCACCCGGATCAGTTGCCAACTGTGGCCTGTAGGCGTGGATAAGAAAAAAAAGAGAAATGATGAATTTTAAGTGGCTATATTTGGTTTTTGGAAAACAGGGAAGAAGTGATCGGATTGAGCTGAAATTTCGAGGATAAGCTCCCGGGCCCTAGTAAAGCTTAACCTCTAAATTTCAACCCAATCGGACAACGTTAAAGGGGGGCTGTGGTTGGAGGGTCGAAACTTCCGGCCTACTTTTACCCATGAAGATAAAGTCGGAGGGGGGTGAAATTTTGCACGTTTCTTAGTTTGAGCTTGGGCTACAAAACGCGATTACCGCTGTCTCTCTGCGACCGCTAGGACCAGAAATCGCTTAATATTGTGGTGGGTCGCCTCTTTATAGAGGCACAAGTGTGCCTCCTTGATTGTATGTATTATAGACTATAGTATATAGTATTAAATAGTAAAGTAGTATAGTAGTATTTTAACGGTATTATATTTAAATAGTATAGAATTAAATAAAATCCTTAAATAAATAGCTTCGATGGAGACCAGATAGCTTGTCTAAGACAATTACTCACTGTACTTTATCTAGTCCTTCGATGGTTTTCGATTTCAACAAGGTGTAATATGTCCATCTATCTACGTAAATGTGTCTGTAAAGCCTCTGTTATAAAGGCGTAAATAATGGCCATCCACCTTTGATCAAACAATCCTAAATGGACCATGAGCCATCCTCAAATGGGCCAGGAAAAGGTCTTAAGATGGGAATAAAAGGAAATTGGAACTTCAAGAGAGAGTGAAGCTTTAAGTAGATTGCATTGGAGATACCGCTATGAGTTCCCCTTTGCCCTAGATTCAACCTTAGTCTCTGGAGTGTCATTACCGAACTCAGAAAGTGAGAATTTGGGATCTGATCGTAATTCAAACTAATTGGTATGGACTAAATCAGCCTCATATTTGTAGTCGACAAGAGCAAAATCTTTTGGATAGAAGTCTCGGTTGAAGTTAGAGGTCATTCTGAAACATGTAGGCTGCAAGAGGCGTTTGTTTTGAACGCCGATATTAAACGCTGAACCGTATATTTATAGTTAGTAACTTCAAGAACCTTTAAATATCAACTTCAGTGGAAATCAAGTCTCTACCCCCCCCTATTTATAGATCTTCATCGTTCTCTTAGTTGATAATTTGCATAGCTGGTAATTCAAAGCTACAACCTTAATATTGAAATCAGTCCACTTTTCCAGGTATAGTTAGTCCAAGTCTTTCAAATTAGTATTGCTTAATTGTCGTTTACTTGATTTTCAGAATGGACTTTAGTACAAATTACATCATTACCAACGAAAGCACAATGCTTCAGTGCATTTGGAGTGCAAAAAGAGACACCTCAGACCCCAGATTTTATCATAGCACGCTACTCAAAGCTATCAAAGGTATGTTTATGATGAAGAATTGTCTCACTTTCTCTTTGGCAACTAAACTTTACATTTGGAGTTGTTCTGGGGCAAATTTTCCGCGGGCAGGGAATCTCCTGGTGGGATTTTTGTATAGGGGGGGGATGTGAAATTTACCAACAATTTTTTTAATTTTTATTTTATGAAAAACAATGGATTACTTGAGATATTCGGGATCTGATAAAATTGAGGAATGAATTGCATTTAAATGGACCTGGGGAAGAATTCAAAAGATTAAGAAATACAATTGTGTATAAAATAAGATGTTTGTTTGAGCAGTATGTTGTAAGATAGTACTTAAAATGTGTAATTCCAACCCAGTGAAGTTTCATAAGACAGTTCAGAACATTATCGGTAAAAAAGGGACCAATGTTGAATGAATGATGATTTTAAACCGCTGCTTTCTAGTGATGCTAATAATTTTTTTTTGCATCAATTTTCAGGTTTTATCCTGAAATAACAATCTTACCACCTAGTGACTCAGCTTTAAATATCCGTGTTAAATATCCGTATCCGTATCCTTGAGATTAGTTCAGTTGCTAAAAAAGCTGAAGGCAATTGATTCTCATAAATATAGTTACCCACATGAGATACCGATTAAATGAATTATTGAGTGTGCTGATCTTTTATTTACTCCTTTAAAATCAATTTTTAGCCAGTATTTTTTTTATTGAGTTTTCCCCAGTATTTTTAAACAGGCGTATGTTACCCCAATTCCCAAGTGTAAGGCCACCAAGGATATTACTGATATAAGGCCGATTTCGAAAACACCGGCTCTTTTGAAAGTGTTCGAAAGTTTTATTCTTGAATGTTTATTTCAGGACGTTAAAGATAACATAGATTCCCGACAATTTGGATTTAGACCCGGGCACTATTACTATTCAAGATTCATTTATTTAAAATAGCTTTCATGGTATTGGCAAAAGCCTTAACTAAATAACGCTATCTCTTACAACACAGGAAAAAAAACGAAAAAAACTAAGCAAGATTAATGACACTTATATAAACGGAATAAAAGAATTGCTGAAGCAATTCGTTCTGCATCTTATTGGCTCGAACTTGTTCGAGTATTGGCTTTGGGGGTAGCAAGAGGAGGCAACAACATCCTGTGTTTTTACTAGCTAGGAGTGACTGTCCAAATTTGCACATGAGATGGAATCTCCGTTCTCTTGGCGTTGGTATTTTCGACATTGCAGTTGCAGTTCTATACATGTCATATTTGGGGTTATTATCGCCCGTTTTTCGACAGCCTCAAGATCATCACTTAAGTATTCAATGTTGTGCACCTGTGGTCCCCAAACAGGGCATGCTTATTTTAGCAAGGGACTGTATAGTAGATATACGCTAGTCGTAACTGATTCACTGGGAAACCTAGTCGTCGGAGTGTAGTCAGTGATCACAAAGCATAATTGCTTTTTTTCACAAGTTTAGAAACATGGTACCTGAAAGAACAGTCAGCACTGAAATTCACACAAAGAATAATTGCACTTGAAGTGGTAGGGAACCAGGGTTCAGGACAAGTTAAGCCCCTTTTTTAGCGGATTCAGACGCATCACTTATGCTTTATTGACGTTAATTTGAAGTCCATTTTTCCGCCACTGCTAAGTGAAAATGTCTTTCAATTCACCTTGAAACTGGGATATTGCTTAGAATTTATCCACGAGAAATTTATGAAAGGCGGACAGATTATCTACGTATCTAAAGCGTTTATCAAAGTCAACGAGAACGTAGTTGATCATAGCCAAGAATAGTAAGGCAGCCAGCTTTCTACCTTGAGGAGCACCACACGTTATTTCAGTCCATTCCGAGTTGAGATCTCGGGTAAAAAGCGCATAGACACACTGTTGACGGCTTCTGAAGAAATCGGCTATCAACGGCAAGGTCTGTTTTCTAGCCCCCCATTTGTTTCAAGTTTTTTACAGCTGTGATATGGCGGATTAAATCGAATGCTTTACTGTAATCACTAAGCAGAAGGTCAACTATGGTTTTTCCCTTGTCTAGCCATTCAGTTATCAGGTGATAGATACGTACAGATAATGGGTATGATAATGATAATGGGTAGGGCTGCTTCCTTTCAAACAGCCATACTGGAAAGGGTCTAGTGAAGGATTGATCTGCGCCAGGAGTTCACGATATATAAAAGATTCGGTGACCTTGGCGAGATCCAGAGTTATTGAAATTGGACGGAGTTGTTCACATGCTTTTGGGTCCTTAACCTTAGGTGTAACCCGGACATATTCTCTCTTCCATGCTTGAGGGAAGATTTGATCTCTGAAGCACTGATTTATTACGGACGCCAAAGGTTTAGCCAGGAATGATGCATATTCAATTAGAAGTTTGACTGTCAGTTCTCCGAGATTATTTGGTTGCATTGTTTGATGCCATCTAAACATTTAGAAAATGATGGGGCTTATGTTGATGCATCATTTGCTGACATAGTTAAGGTTTTTGACAGTTTTAACGAATATGCAGTAGTGAAAGAAGCTAAGGTCAGGGGTGTCCCGAGGGGGGGGGGGGAGAGTGGTGTGCCCCCCCCCCCAAATTTTTTTTGGCATTCGACAAAATTTTCGTCGAAGGTGAAAATTTCGGCAGAAATTTTACAAATCGGCCGAAATTTAGCAAAATTCATGATTTTTGCAGAAAATTCGGCATAAATCAGGTAGCGATTCAGTGAAATTTACGAAGATCGCCCCCCAATAAAATGAGCCTCAGGACGCCCCTGGCTAAGGTTATAGGTACCCGTCCATTCTCTGTACGTATGCTCAGTTTTCTTTTTAAAAGATTTTTTTTTTGCGGTTCGCCACTAGGGACTAATTTAGGCCCACTTTCATTTCTTATTGTTTTCGACTGTATTTTAACAGCAACTCGTGAGCGTTTTAAATTAACTGATGACTTAACTGTCTTATCACTGCGACTAAGCCCCCCGACTACCAGTAGAAAGGGAGGTGCTACTCGTGACGGGAGTCCATATATGGGCATAGAGTCCCTAGGGAGAACACGTGGTTAATCAAAGTGGGTCAATGACACTTCGTTCAAAATTATTTGATTTGTTGTTGTTGTTTTGGCCAAGTACACGCTCAGGGCGAATGTTAAGATCCAGGAATAGGAAACAGGATCACGTGTTTCTAACAGATGATGTCATGATTGATTGATTTGTCACGAAAGGGGAATTAATTTGTTGTTTCTAAGGGGAATTATTGATTCACGAAAGGGGAATTAATTTGTTGTTTCTAAGGGGAATTATTGATTCACGAAAGGGGAATTAATTTGTTGTTTCCAAGGAGAATTGTTTCCGGAAGTTTATTAATGTATGAAATGTGATGTCAAGGTTAATTGTTTCCGGGCAAATGTTTTGACCTTAGAGATGAAGAGATTAACGCGGGAAAAGCTTTCTTAGTAATTTGAAATGTGACAGCGCAGGGATGCCAAAAACAAAAGGAACACGCTGAGATTACGTTTAGGGATTATTTGGGTGAAACTATTTTAGACATTTTAGGGAATTATATCGGCGAAACAGTTAGAGACATTTTAAAAGATGATGATTTTAGAAGAGGATTTGAGGGTGAAACTCTGTGGTCGTTATAACACACAAGTTCCATTTGAACAGTGTCGTGAGGTCCCCTACCCCAACCCCAAAGGGCTCCGATCCCCCTACCCCAACCCAAAGGGCTCCGATCCCCTACCCCAACCCCGAAGGAAGCCCCCGGTCCCCAAAGGGCCCCCGGGCTCCCAAAGGACCACCCGGCCCTCAAAGGCCCTCCCGGGTCCCATTAAATTATCAGAAAGTATTGTGCCACAATGGAAACTACAATGAATATTATTGATAAGGAAACTTCCTCTACAATGATTAACAATGTAAGTTCCGTTTTAGTACATTTTCATTTTTATTTTCATAATAAAATTACTTTCCTTGGTCACCCTCCAGTATAGTTAGGTAAGTCCCCCCTCCCACTCCAGTACAAACTCCTCCACTATGTTATCTTTATACTCGATAGAAAACATAAAAGGTGTTCTTTTTACTACCTAAACCCTCCTCAAACCCCCCCCCCCCAATGTTTTTACAAGTACAATTCTCGCAATAGAAATAATTTTCTTTTCGTTAAATTTATACAATTTTAAGCATTCTGTATCCTAGCTAAAAGCGACCACTGACTTCTGTCAATTCTTAAGGCATTATGCAGCTCTGTTTTGACATAAGGCTCCGCGCAAGATTATAAATAGTTTTGTCTCCCTTTTCCTGTTTATTTACGTTCGCGGCTTAGCCAAAGGGTTTGTTTTTCTCCGTCAAATTAAAACACTTTCAGACAATTGCAATAATTAAGCACATTGGTGAAAGGGGGGGGGAACATGCCTCAATTCTATCGCCATCATTGTAAAATGAAAAACAAAGTGTTTCTTTGCGTGAAAAGTAAGGGACTGGGATGTCTATGAATAAGCTTTTTTAATTAATTAAAATAGCATTTGATTTCTGAGTTTAATATATTTTTACTTTTTGCTTTACTGAAAATGCTGGGAGAGAGGGTTTCTTAGTGATAAATGCTTTTCTAGACAAAATTATGGTTATGGAGAAGAGGACTCTAGGGGAGGAGGGAGTGTCTTTCAGGGACGGAGGCCAGTTTTTTGGTCAACAACTCAACATTAACTTTTTTTTCCGCTGTTATATTCATAATTTATTTTCGTTGTGCAAAGAAATAGTTTTTAAGTGTAGATTTAATGTTACCCAACCTCACTAAGTGAAAATGATTTATTCTAAGAAAGTGAGCTGTATTTGTTAGAGTTTCAGAAACATTACATATTTATTTAATTTAAGCCCTTTTTTCAGATATAATAATGTTTGGTGTGATTGACACAGAATATATTGGTCTGAAATATTCCTCAACTGGCACTATTTTCGAAGCAGCTTTCTTACTCCTAGACAATCAACGACGTGAAATTCATAGCTATAAATGGAACGTCAGATACAATATGTACAAGTACGAGAAAATCAGATGGAGTCCAACACTAAATTTTATAAATCGAAACGGCTTTTATGTTAAAACCATAAGACCACGTAATGAAAATGACTGAAATAAAACATGTACAAGAGGAAATTCAGGAAATATGCAGTTTTTTCAGTGTGCAAGCTGTTTATGTTAAGGGAAACGTGCCAACTGATAAACTCTTACTAGAAAAATGTGATAAAAACATAGCATTATTCAATTTAGAAGACTTCAAATGTGAAAAATACCTGTATTCAGTACATGACCCAGAAGATGAAGTTAGATATTTCGCTCAATGGATACCGGAAAAGATGCCTGACAAGGAAAAATGCATCAGATATCCGAAGACCTAAACTCTTGTTCTTCCTCATATCAAATGGATTAAGCCCTTTTTTTAAATATGTCATTATGTATTTTTTTTAAATATGTCATTATGTATTTTTTCAAATGTTTTTAAATATATTTAAGCAATAAATATCTCAAGCCTCAGCCGTTTTTATTCTTTAGAATACTTCATCGCCATGAAAATTATACTTTCAGGTTCAACATGCCAGGGAACACACTTTCAGATTCCGCATGTCTGGAACACACTTTCAGGTTCAACACGTTAGAGAACCCTAAATGATAAGTTAACTCTAAAAGATTAAAGCATTTCTCTGAAATCACACTTTCAGATTCAGCATGTCAGGGAACACACGGGTGAAACTCTGTGGTCGTTATAATATACAAGTTCCATTTGAACAATGTTTTGAGGTCCCCTAGCCCAACCCCAAAGGACCCCGACGCCCATACCCCAACCCCAAAGGCTCCACGGTCCCCCAATGTCCGCCAAAGGGCCCCGAGCCAAGGCCCCAAAGGCCCCCCGACACCCCCAAAGGACCCCCCCACCATTTTTTAATACCATTTATGTTCACTTGAGACATAGAAGGCCCCCCCCACATTTCAAAAGGTGTTATTATATCTTTTCAGAACAAGTTCCTTTCTTAATATTCCCTCCTAAACCCATTTTACAAGTTGTAGTACTCATCCTTTTCACCACAACTTTACTTTACGACTTTTTGAATACCACAACATCAAGCAATACTTTTCAAAGGCTTGTCAGATCAAGTTCTTTATGTAATCCCCCTTCTAAACCAATTTTACAACTTGAAGTACTCATCCTTTTCACCCACAACTTTACTTTATGGCTTTTTGAATATCCCATCACCAAGCAATACTTTCAAAAGTTTTTTTTATTAAATGTTTACTGAACACACACAAATTTCTCTTAGAAATAATATTTTTCATAAGTGATACCACTTTTTCTGTTCGAACTAGCAAGTTTTCTACCAAAGATACCAAATTTTTTCTTAGTAGTAACATTTTTTATTGTGATAACAACTTTTCTGTCAGAAGTAGCAAGTTTTGCTTAACACTAACAAACCTTCTCATCAAAGTAATGATATTTTACTTTAATACTAACATACTTTTACTGAACAGACACAAATTTCTCTTAGAAATAATATTTTTCGTCAGTGATAACACTTTTTCTGTTCGAACTAGCAAGTTTTCTAGCAAAGATACCAAATTTTTTCATAGAAGTAACATTTTTTGATTGTGATAACAACTTTTCTGTCAGAAGTAGCAAGTTTTGCTTAACACTAACAAACCTTCTCATCAAAGTAATGATATTTTACTTTAATACTAACATACTTTTACTGAACACACACAAATTTCTCTTAGAAATAATATTTTTCGTCAGTGATAACACTTTTTCTGTTCGAACTAGTAAGTTTTCTAGCAAAGATACCAAATTTTTTCATAGAAGTAACATTTTTTGATTGTGATAACAACTTTTCTGTCAGAAGTAGCAAGTTTTGCTTAACACTAACAAACATTCTCATCAAAGTAACGATATTTTACTTTAATACTAACATACTTTTACTGAACACACACAAATTTCTCTTAGAAATAATATTTTTCGTCAGTGATAACACTTTTTCTGTTCGAACTAGCAAGTTTTCTACCAAAGATACCAAATTTTTTCGTAGAAGTAACGTTTTTTTATTGTGATAACAACTTTTCTGTCAGAAGTAGCAAGTTTTGCTTAACACTAACAAACCTTCTCATCAAAGTAATGATATTTTACCTTAATACTAACATACTTTTACTGAACAAACAAAAATTTCTCTTAGAAATAATATTTTTCGTCAGTGATAACACTTTATCTGTTCGAACTAGCAAGTTTTCTACCAAAGATAACAAATTTTTTCTTAGAAGTAACATTTTTTGATTGTAATAACAACTTTTCTGTCAGAAGTAGCAAGTTTTGCTTAACACTAACAAACATTCTCATCAAAGTAATGATATTTTACCTTAATACTAACATACTTTTACTGAACACACACAAATTTCTCTTAGAAATAATATTTTTCGTCAGTGATAACACTTTTTCTGTTCGAACTAGCAAGTTTTCTACCAAAGATACCAAATTTTTTCTTAGAAGTAACATTTTTTGATTGTGATAACAACTTTTCTGTCAGAAGTAGCAAGTTTTGCTTAACACTAACAAACATTCTCATCAAAGTAATGATATTTTACCTTAATACTGACATACTTTTACTGAACACACACAAATTTCTCTTAGAAATAATATTTTTCGTCAGTGATAACACTTTTTCTGTTCGAACTAGCAAGTTTTCTACCAAAGATACCAAATTTTTTCGTAGAAGTAACATTTTTGATTGTGATAACAACTTTTCTGTCAGAAGTAGCAAGTTTTGCTTAACACTAACAAACATTCTCATCAAAGTAATGATATTTTACCTTAATACTAACATACTTTTACTGAACACACACAAATTTCTCTTAGAAATAATATTTTTCGTCAGTGATAACACTTTTTCTGTTCGAACTAGCAAGTTTTCTAGCAATGATACCAAATTTTTTCGTAGAAGTAACATTTTTTGATTGTGATAACAACTTTTCTGTCAGAAGTAGCAAGTTTTGCTTAACACTAACAAACCTTCTCATCAAAGTAATGATATTTTACTTTAATACTAACATACTTTTACTGAACACACACAAATTTCTCTTAGAAATAATATTTTTCGTCAGTGATAACACTTTTTCTGTTCGAACTAGCAAGTTTTCTAGCAAAGATACCAAATTTTTTCATAGAAGTAACATTTTTTGATTGTGATAACAACTTTTCTGTCAGAAGTAGCAAGTTTTGCTTAACACTAACAAACCTTCTCATCAAAGTAATGATATTTACTTTAATACTAACATACTTTTACTGAACACACACAAGTTTCTCTTAGAAATAATATTTTTCGTCAGTGATAACACTTTTTCTGTTCGAACTAGCAAGTTTTCTAGCAAAGATACCAAATTTTTTCATAGAAGTAACATTTTTTGATTGTGATAACAACTTTTCTGTCAGAAGTAGCATGTTTTGCTTAACACTAACAAACATTCTCATCAAAGTAACGATATTTTACTTAATACTAACATATTTTGATATCCCAAGCATACTTCAAAGTTTTTATAAAGTTTACTGAACACACACAAATTTCTCTTAGAAATAATATTTTTCATCAGTGATAACACTTTTTCTGTTCGAACTAGCAAGTTTTCTACCAAAGATACCAAATTTTTTCTTAGAAGTAAAATTTTTTGATTGTGATAACAACTTTTCTGTCAGAAGTAGCAAGTTTTGCTTAACACTAACAAACATTCTCATCAAAGTAATGATATTTTACCTTAATATTAACATACTTTTACTGAACACACACAAATTTCTCTTAGAAATAATATTTTTCGTCAGTGATAACACTTTTTCTGTTCGAACTAGCAAGTTTTCTAGCAAAGATACCAAATTTTTTCATAGAAGTAACATTTTTTGATTGTGATAACAACTTTTCTGTCAGAAGTAGCAAGTTTTGCTTAACACTAACAAACCTTCTCATCAAAGTAATGATATGTTACCTTAATACTAACATACTTTTACTGAACAAACAAAAATTTCTCTTAGAAATAATATTTTTCGTCAGTGATAACACTTTATCTGTTCGAACTAGCAAGTTTTCTACCAAAGATACCAAATTTTTTCTTAGAAGTAACATTTTTGATTGTAATAACAACTTTTCTGTCAGAAGTAGCAAGTTTTGCTTAACACTAACAAACATTCTCATCAAAGTAATGATATTTTACCTTAATACTAACATACTTTTACTGAACACACACAAATTTCTCTTAGAAATAATATTTTTCGTCAGTGATAACACTTTTTCTGTTCGAACTAGCAAGTTTTCTACCAAAGATACCAAATTTTTTCTTAGAAGTAACATTTTTTGATTGTGATAACAACTTTTCTGTCAGAAGTAGCAAGTTTTGCTTAACACTAACAAACATTTTCATCAAAGTAATGATATTTTACCTTAATACTGACATACTTTTACTGAACACACACAAATTTCTCTTAGAAATAATATTTTTCGTCAGTGATAACACTTTTCTGTTCGAACTAGCAGGTTTTCTACCAAAGATACCAAATTTTTTCTTAGAAGTAACATTTTTTGATTGTGATAACAAATTTTCTGTCAGAAGTAGCAAGTTTTGCTTAACACTAACAAACATTCTCATCAAAGTAATGATATTTTACCTTAATACTAACATACTTTTACTGAACACACACAAATTTCTCTTAGAAATAATATTTTTCGTCAGTGATAACACTTTTTCTGTTCGAACTAGCAAGTTTTCTAGCAAAGATACCAAATTTTTTCGTAGAAGTAACATTTTTTGATTGTGATAACAACTTTTCTGTCAGAAGTAGCAAGTTTTGCTTAACACTAACAAACCTTCTCATCAAAGTAATGATATTTTACCTTAATACTAACATACTTTTACTGAACACACACAAATTTCTCTTAGAAATAATATTTTTCGTCAGTGATAACACTTTTTCTGTTCGAACTAGCAAGTTTTCTAGCAAAGATACCAAATTTTTTCATAGAAGTAACATTTTTTGATTGTGATAACAACTTTTCTGTCAGAAGTAGCAAGTTTTGCTTAACACTAACAAACCTTCTCATCAAAGTAATATTTTACTTTAATACTAACATACTTTTACTGAACACACACAAGTTTCTCTTAGAAATAATATTTTTCGTCAGTGATAACACTTTTTCTGTTCGAACTAGCAAGTTTTCTACCAAAGATACCAAATTTTTTCATAGAAGTAACATTTTTTGATTGTGATAACAACTTTTCTGTCAGAAGTAGCCAGTTTTGCTTAACACTAACAAACATTCTCATCAAAGTAACGATATTTTACTTTAATACTAACATATTTTGAATATCCCAGCATACTTTCAAAGGTTTTTTTATAAGTTACTGAACACACACAAATTTCTCTTAGAAATAATATTTTTCATAAGTGATACCACTTTTTCTGTTCGAACTAATAAGTTTTCTACCAAAGATACCAAATTTTTTCTTAGTAGTAAAATTTTTTGATTGTGATAACAACTTTTCTGTCAGAAGTAGCAAGTTTTGCTTAACACTAACAAACCTTCTCATCAAAGTAATGATATTTTACTTTAATACTAACATACTTTTACTGAACACACACAAATTTCTCTTAGAAATAATATTTTTCGTCAGTGATAACACTTTTTCTGTTCGAACTAGCAAGTTTTCTAGCAAAGATACCAAATTTTTTCATAGAAGTAACATTTTTGATTGTGATAACAACTTTTCTGTCAGAAGTAGCAAGTTTTGCTTAACACTAACAAACCTTCTCATCAAAGTAATGATATTTTACTTTAATACTAACATACTTTTACTGAACACACACAAATTTCTCTTAGAAATAATATTTTTCGTCAGTGATAACACTTTTTCTGTTCGAACTAGTAGGTTTTGTAGCAAAGATACCAAATTTTTTCATAGAAGTAACATTTTTTGATTGTGATAACAACTTTTCTGTCAGAAGTAGCAAATTTTGCTTAACACTAACAAACATTCTCATCAAAGTAACGATATTTTACTTTAATACTAACATACTTTTACTGAACACACACAAATTTCTCTTAGAAATAATATTTTTCGTCAGTGATAACACTTTTTCTGTTCGAACTAGCAAGTCTTCTACCAAAGGTACCAAATTTTTTCGTAGAAGTAACGTTTTTTGATTGTGATAACAACTTTTCTGTCAGAAGTAGCAAGTTTTGCTTAACACTAACAAACCTTCTCATCAAAGTAATGATATTTTACCTTAATACTAACATACTTTTACTGAACAAACAAAATTTCTCTTAGAAATAATATTTTTCTTCAGTGATAACACTTTATCTGTTCGAACTAGCAAGTTTTCTACCAAAGATACCATTTTTTTATTGTAATAACAACTTTTCTGTCAGAAGTAGCAAGTTTTGCTTAACACTAACAAACATTCTCATCAAAGTAATGATATTTTACCTTAATACTAACATACTTTAACTGAACACACACAAATTTCTCTTAGAAATAATATTTTCGTCAGTGATAACACTTTTTCTGTTCGAACTAGCAAGTTTTCTACCAAAGATACCAAATTTTTTCTTAGAAGCAACATTTTTTGATTGTGATAACAACTTTTCTGTCAGAAGTAGCAAGTTTTGCTTAACACTAACAAACATTCTCATCAAAGTAATGATATTTTACCTTAATACTGACATACTTTTACTGAACACACACAAATTTCTCTTAGAAATAATATTTTTCGTCAGTGATAACACTTTTCTGTTCGAACTAGCAAGTTTTCTACCAAAGATACCAAATTTTTTCGTAGAAGTAACATTTTTTGATTGTGATAACAACTTTTCTGTCAGAAGTAGCAAGTTTTGCTTAACACTAACAAACCTTCTCATCAAAGTAATGATATTTTACTTTAATACTAACATACTTTTACTGAACACACACAAATTTCTCTTAGAAATAATATTTTTCGTCAGTGATAACACTTTTTCTGTTCGAACTAGCAAGTTTTCTAGCAAAGATACCAAATTTTTTCATAGAAGTAACACTTTTTGATTGTGATAACAACTTTTCCGTCAGAAGTAGCAAGTTTTGCTTAACACTAACAAACCTTCTCATCAAAGTAATGATATTTTACTTTAATGCTAACAGACTTTTACTGAACAAACAAAAATTTCTCTTAGAAATAATATTTTTCGTCAGTGATAACACTTTTTCTGTTCGAACTAGCAAGTTTTCTAGCAAAGATACCAAATTTTTTCGTAGAAGTAACATTTTTTGATTGTGATAACAACTTTTCCGTCAGAAGTAGCAAGTTTTGCTTAACACTAACAAACCTTCTCATCAAAGTAATGATATTTTACCTTAATACTAACATACTTTTACTGAACAAACAAAAATTTCTCTTAGAAATAATATTTTTCGTCAGTGATAACACTTTTTCTGTTCGAAGTAGCAAGTTTTCTACCAAAGATACCAAATTTTTTCTTAGAAGTAACATTTTTGATTGTAATAACAACTTTTCTGTCAGAAGTAGCAAGTTTTGCTTAACACTAACAAACATTCTCATCAAAGTAATGATATTTTACCTTAATACTAACATACTTTTACTGAACACACACAAATTTCTCTTAGAAATAATATTTTTCATCAGTGATAACACTTTTTCTGTTCGAGCTAGCAAGTTTTCTACCAAAGATACAAATTTTTTCTTAGAAGTAACATTTTTGATTGTAATAACAACTTTTCTGTCAGAAGTAGCAAGTTTTGCTTAACACTAACAAACATTCTCATCAAAGTAATGATATTTTACCTTAATACTAACATGCTTTTACTGAACACACACAAATTTCTCTTAGAAATAATATTTTTCATCAGTGATAACACTTTTTCTGTTCGAACTAGCAAGTTTTCTACCAAAGATACCAAATTTTTTCGTAGAAGTAACATTTTTTGATTGTGATAACAACTTTTCTGTCAGAAGTAGCAAGTTTTGCTTAACACTAACAAACCTTCTCATCAAAGTAACAACATTTTACCTTAATACTAACATACTTTTACTGAACACACACAAATTTCTCTTAGAAATAATATTTTTCATCACTGATAACACTTTTTCTGTTCGAACTAGCAAGTTTTCTACCAAAGATACCAAATTTTTTCTTAGAAGTAACATTTTTTGATTGTGATAACAACTTTTCTGTCAGAAGTAGCAAGTTTTGCTTAACACTAACAAACATTCTCATCAAAGTAACGATATTTTACTTTAATACTAACATACTTTTACTGAACACACACAAATTTCTCTTAGAAATAATATTTTTCGTCAGTGATAACACTTTTTCTGTTCGAACTAGCAAGTTTTCTACCAAAGATACCAAATTTTTTTTAGAAGTAACATTTTTTGATTGTGATAATAACTTTTCTGTCAGAAGTAGCAAGTTTTGCTTAACACTAACAAACATTCTCATCAAAGTAATGATATTTTACCTTAATACTAACATACTTTTACTGAACACACACAAATTTCTCTTAGAAATAATATTTTTCATCAGTGATAACACTTTTTCTGTTCGAGCTAGCAAATTTTCTACCAAAGATACCAAATTTTTTCGTAGAAGTAACATTTTTTGATTGTGATAACAACTTTTTGTCAGAAGTAGCAAGTTTTGCTTAACACTAACAAACCTTCTCATCAAAGTAACGACATTTTACCTTAATACTAACATACTTTTACTGAACACGCACACAAAGTTCTCTTAGAAATAATATTTTTCGTTTCTATGTCTGAATCTATTTGCTTACATGTCTGGGTTGGTGTTTGGTTAGGTTAGCTATGTTAGGTTAGGTTAGCTAGTAAACATTTCTCCATGTTTAAGTTCGGTTAGGTAAACTTATCATGAGCGCTCATGATAAGCTAACCTAACCTAACTAAAGCATGGTACAAAGTCGACATGGGGCGATTTTCCGGCGAGTATGGTTAGGTTAGGTTAGGCTAGATCAATTTAGGTTAGGTTAAGTTAGGTTAGTTTAGGTTAGCCTACGAACGCGCGCGTACGTAGGCTAACCTAACCTAACCTAACTTAACTTGATCTAGCCTAACCTAACCTAACCATACTCGCCGGAAAATCGCCCCATGTCGACTTTGTACCATATTTTAGTTAGGTTAGGTTAGCTTATCATGAGCGCTCATGATAAGTTAACCTAACCTAACCTAACTTAAACATGGAGAAATGTTTACTAGCTAACCTAACCTAACTTAGCTAACCTAACCTAACTTAGCTAACCTAACCAAACACCAACCCAGACATGTAAGCAAATAGATTCAGACATAGAATCGAAAAATATTATTTCTAAGAGAACTTTGTGCGCGTGTTCAGTAAAAGTATGTTAGCATTAAGGTAAAATGTCGTTACTTTGATGAGAAGGTTTGTTAGTGTTAAGCAAAACTTGCTACTTCTGACAGAAAAGTTGTTATCACAATCAAAAAATGTTACTTCTACGAAAAAATTTGGTATCTTTTGTAGAAAATTTGCTAGCTCGAACAGAAAAAGTGTTATCACTGATGAAAAATATTATTTCTAAGAGAAATTTGTGTGTGTTCAGTAAAAGTATGTTAGTATTAAGGTAAAATATCATTACTTTGATGAGAATGTTTGTTAGTGTTAAGCAAAACTTGCTACTTCTGACAGAAAAGTTTTTATCCCAATCGAAAAATGTTACTTCTAAGAAAAAATTTGGTGTCTTTGGTAGAAAACTTGCTAGTTCGAACAGAAAAAGTGTTATCACTGACGAAAAATATTATTTCTAAGAGAAATTTGTGTGTGTTCAGTAAAAGTATGTTAGTATTAAAGTAAAATATCGTTACTTTGATGAGAATGTTTGTTAGTGTTAAGCAAAACTTGCTACTTCTGACAGAAAAGTTGTTATTACAATCAAAAAATGTTACTTCTAAGAAAAAATTTGGTATCTTTGGTAGAAAACTTGCTAGTTCGAACAGAAAAAGTGTTATCACTGATGAAAAATATTATTTCTAAGAGAAATTTGTGTGTGTTCAGTAAAAGTATGTTAGTATTAAGGTAAAATGTTGTTACTTTGATGAGAAGGTTTGTTAGTGTTAAGCAAAACTTGCTACTTCTGACAGAAAAGTTGTTATCACAATCAAAAAATGTTACTTCTACGAACAAATTTGGTATCTTTGGTAGAAAACTTGCTAGTTCGAACAGAAAAAGTGTTATCACTGATGAAAAATATTATTTCTAAGAGAAATTTGTGTGTGTTCAGTAAAAGTATGTTAGTATTAAGGTAAAATATCATTACTTTGATGAGAATGTTTGTTAGTGTTAAGCAAAACTTGCTACTTCTGACAGAAAAGTTGTTATTACAATCAAAAAATGTTACTTCTAAGAAAAAATTTGTATCTTTGGTAGAAAACTTGCTAGTTCGAACAGAAAAAGTGTTATCACTGACGAAAAATATTATTTCTAAGAGAAATTTGTGTGTGTTCAGTAAAAGTATGTTAGTATTAAGGTAAAATGTCATTACTTTGATGAGAATGTTTGTTAGTGTTATGCAAAACTTGCTACTTCTGACAGAAAAGTTGTTATCACAATCAAAAAATGTTACTTCTAAGAAAAAATTTGGTATCTTTGGTAGAAAACTTGCTAGTTCGAACAGAAAAAGTGTTATCACTGACGAAAAATATTATTTCTAAGAGAAATTTGTGTGTGTTCAGTAAAAGTCTGTTAGTATTAAGGTAAAATATCATTACTTTGATGAGAATGTTTGTTAGTGTTAAGCAAAACGTGCTACTTCTGACAGAAAAGTTGTTATTACAATCAAAAATGTTACTTCTAAGAAAAAATTTGGTATCTTTGGTAGAAAACTTGCTAGTTCGAACAGAAAAAGTGTTATCACTGACGAAAAATATTATTTCTAAGAGAAATTTTTGTTTGTTTAGTAAAAGTATGTTAGTATTAAGGTAAAATATCATTACTTTGATGAGAAGGTTTGTTAGTGTTTAGCAAAACTTGCTACTTCTGACAGAAAAGTTGTTATCACAATCAAAAAATGTTACTTCTACGAAAAAATTTGGTATCTTTGGTAGAAAACTTGCTAGTTCGAACAGAACAAGTGTTATCACTGACGAAAAATATTATTTCTAAGAGAAATTTGTGTGTGTTCAGTAAAAGTATGTTAATATTAAGGTAAAATATCGTTACTTTGATGAGAATGTTTGTTAGTGTTAAGCAAAACTTGCTACTTCTGACAGAAAAGTTGTTATCACAATCAAAAAATGTTACTTCTATGAAAAAATTTGGTATATTTGCTAGAAAACTTGCTAGTTCGAACAGAAAAAGTGTTATCACTGACGAAAAATATTATTTCTAAGAGATATTTGTGTGTGTTCAGTAAAAGTATGTTAGTATTAAAGTAAAATATCATTACTTTGATGAGAAGGTTTGTTAGTGTTAAGCAAAACTTGCTACTTCTGACAGAAAAGTTGTTATCACAATCAAAAAATGTTACATCTAAGAAAAAATTTGGTATCTTTGCTAGAAAACTTGCTAGTTCGAACAGAAAAAGTGTTATCACTGACGAAAAATATTATTTCTAAGAGAAATTTGTGTGTGTTCAGTAAAAGTATGTTAGTATTAAGGTAAAATATCATTACTTTGATGAGAATGTTTGTTAGTGTTAAGCAAAACTTGCTACTTCTGACAGAAAAGTTGTTATCACAATAAAAAAATGTTACTTCTACGAAAAAATTTGGTATCTTTGGTAGAAAACTTGCTAGTTCGAACAGAAAAAGTGTTATCACTGACGAAAAATATTATTTCTAAGCGATTTTTGTGTGTGTTCAGTAAAAGTATGTTAGTATTAAGGTAAAATATCATTACTTTGATGAGAATGTTTGTTAGTGTTAAGCAAAACTTGCTACTTCTGACAGAAAAGTTGTTATCACAATCAAAAAATGTTACTTCTAAGAAAAAATTTGGTATCGTTGGTAGAAAACTTGCTAGTTCGAACAGAAAAAGTGTTATCACTGACGAAAAATATTATTTCTAAGAGAAATTTGTGTGTGTTCAGTAAAAGTATGTTAGTATTAAGGTAAAATATCATTACTTTGATGAGAATGTTTGTTAGTGTTAAGCAAAACTTGCTACTTCTGACAGAAAAGTTGTTATCACAATCAAAAATGTTACTTCTACGAACAAATTTGGTATCTTTGGTAGAAAACTTGCTAGTTCGAACAGAAAAAGTGTTATCACTGACGAAAAATATTATTTCTAAGAGAAATTTGTGTGTGTTCAGTAAAAGTATGTTAGTATTAAGGTAAAATATCATTACTTTGATGAGAATGTTTGTTAGTGTTAAGCAAAACTTGCTACTTCTGACAGAAAAGTTGTTATCACAATCAAAAAATGTTACTTCTAAGAAAAAATTTGGTATCTTTGGTAGAAAACTTGCTAGTTCGAACAGAAAAAGTGTTATCACTGACGAAAAATATTATTTCTAAGAGAAATTTGTGTGTGTTCAGTAAAAGTATGTTAGTATTAAAGTAAAATATCGTTACTTTGATGAGAATGTTTGTTAGTGTTAAGCAAAACTTGCTACTTCTGACAGAAAAGTTGTTATCACAATCAAAAAATGTTATTTCTAAGAAAAAATTTGGTATCTTTGGTAGAAAACTTGCTAGTTCGAACAGAAAAAGTGTTATCAGTGATGAAATATATTATTTCTAAGAGAAATTTGTGTGTGTTCAGTAAAAGTATGTTAGTATTAAGGTAAAATGTTGTTACTTTGATGAGAAGGTTTGTTAGTGTTAAGCAAAACTTGCTACTTCTGACAGAAAAGTTGTTATCACAATCAAAAAATGTTACTTCTACGAACAAATTTGGTATCTTTGGTAGAAAACTTGCTAGTTCGAACAGAAAAAGTGTTATCACTGATGAAAAATATTATTTCTAAGAGAAATTTGTGTGTGTTCAGTAAAAGTATGTTAGTATTAAGGTAAAATATCATTACTTTGATGAGAATGTTTGTTAGTGTTAAGCAAAACTTGCTACTTCTGACAGAAAAGTTGTTATCACAATCAAGAAATGTTACTTCTATGAAAAAATTTGGTATCTTTGCTAGAAAACTTGCTAGTTCGAACAGAAAAAGTGTTATCACTGACGAAAAATATTATTTCTAAGAGAAATTTGTGTGTGTTCAGTAAAAGTATGTTAGTATTAAGGTAAAATATCATTACTTTGATGAGAATGTTTGTTAGTGTTAAGCAAAACTTGCTACTTCTGACAGAAAAGTTGTTATCACAATCAAAAAATGTTACTTCTAAGAAAAAATTTGGTATCTTTGGTAGAAAACTTGCTAGTTCGAACAGAAAAAGTGTTATCACTGACGAAAAATATTATTTCTAAGAGAAATTTGTGTGTGTTCAGTACAAGTATGTTAGTATTAAGGTAAAATATCATTACTTTGATGAGAATGTTTGTTAGTGTTAAGCAAAACTTGCTACTTCTGACAGAAAAGTTGTTTTCACAATCAAAAAATGTTACTTCTAAGAAAAAATTTGGTATCTTTGGTAGAAAACTTGCTAGTTCGAACAGAAAAAGTGTTATCACTGACGAAAAATATTATTTCTAAGAGAAATTTGTGTTTGTTCAGTAAAAGTATGTTAGTATTAAGGTAAAATATCATTACTTTGATGAGAAGGTTTGTTAGTGTTAAGCAAAACTTGCTACTTCTGACAGAAAAGTTGTTATCACAATCAAAAAATGTTACTTCTACGAAAAAATTTGGTATCTTTGGTAGAAAACTTGCTAGTTCGAACAGAAAAAGTGTTATCACTGACGAAAAATATTATTTCTAAGAGAAATTTGTGTGTGTTCAGTAAAAGTATGTTAGTATTAAAGTAAAATATCGTTACTTTGATGAGAATGTTTGTTAGTGTTAAGCAAAACTTGCTACTTCTGACAGAAAAGTTGTTATCACAATCAAAAAATGTTACTTCTAAGAAAAAATTTGGTATCTTTGGTAGAAAACTTGCTAGTTCGAACAGAAAAAGTGTTATCACTGACGAAAAATATTATTTCTAAGAGAAATTTGTGTGTGTTCAGTAAAAGTATGTTAGTATTAAAGTAAAATATCGTTACTTTGATGAGAATGTTTGTTAGTGTTAAGTAAAACTTGCTACTTCTGACAGAAAAGTTGTTATCACAATCAAAAAATGTTACTTCTACGAACAAATTTGGTATCTTTGGTAGAAAACTTGCTAGTTCGAACAGAAAAAGTGTTATCAGTGATGAAATATATTATTTCTAAGAGAAATTTGTGTGTGTTCAGTAAAAGTATGTTAGTATTAAGGTAAAATATTGTTACTTTGATGAGAAGGTTTGTTAGTGTTAAGCAAAACTTGCTACTTCTGACAGAAAAGTTGTTATCACAATCAAAAAATGTTACTTCTACGAACAAATTTGGTATCTTTGGTAGAAAACTTGCTAGTTCGAACAGAAAAAGTGTTATCACTGATGAAAAATATTATTTCTAAGAGAAATTTGTGTGTGTTCAGTAAAAGTATGTTAGTATTAAGGTAAAATATCATTACTTTGATGAGAATGTTTGTTAGTGTTAAGCAAAACTTGCTACTTCTGACAGAAAAGTTGTTATTACAATCAAAAAATGTTACTTCTAAGAAAAAATTTGTATCTTTGGTAGAAAACTTGCTAGTTCGAACAGAAAAAGTGTTATCACTGACGAAAAATATTATTTCTAAGAGAAATTTGTGTGTGTTCAGTAAAAGTATGTTAGTATTAAGGTAAAATATCATTACTTTGATGAGAATGTTTGTTAGTGTTATGCAAAACTTGCTACTTCTGACAGAAAAGTTGTTATCACAATCAAAAAATGTTACTTCTAAGAAAAAATTTGGTATCTTTGGTAGAAAACTTGCTAGTTCGAACAGAAAAAGTGTTATCACTGACGAAAAATATTATTTCTAAGAGAAATTTTTGTTTGTTTAGTAAAAGTATGTTAGTATTAAGGTAAAATATCATTACTTTGATGAGAAGGTTTGTTAGTGTTAAGCAAAACTTGCTACTTCTGACAGAAAAGTTGTTATCACAATCAAAAAATGTTACTTCTACGAAAAAAATTGGTATCTTTGGTAGAAAACTTGCTAGTTCGAACAGAAAAAGTGTTATCACTGACGAAAAATATTATTTCTAAGAGAAATTTGTGTGTGTTCAGGAAAAGTCTGTTAGTATTAAGGTAAAATATCATTACTTTGATGAGAATGTTTGTTAGTGTTAAGCAAAACGTGCTACTTCTGACAGAAAAGTTGTTATTACAATCAAAAATGTTACTTCTAAGAAAAAATTTGGTATCTTTGGTAGAAAACTTGCTAGTTCGAACAGAAAAAGTGTTATCACTGACGAAAAATATTATTTCTAAGAGAAATTTTTGTTTGTTTAGTAAAAGTATGTTAGTATTAAGGTAAAATATCATTACTTTGATGAGAAGGTTTGTTAGTGTTAAGCAAAACTTGCTACTTCTGACAGAAAAGTTGTTATCACAATCAAAAAATGTTACTTCTACGAAAAAAATTGGTATCTTTGGTAGAAAACTTGCTAGTTCGAACAGAAAAAGTGTTATCACTGACGAAAAATATTATTTCTAAGAGAAATTTGTGTGTGTTCAGTAAAAGCATGTTAGTATTAAGGTAAAATATCATTACTTTGATGAGAATGTTTGTTAGTGTTAAGCAAAACTTGCTACTTCTGACAGAAAAGTTGTTATCACAATCAAAAAATGTTACTTCTAAGAAAAAATTTGGTATCTTTGGTAGAAAACTTGCTAGTTCGAACAGAAAAAGTGTTATCACTGACGAAAAATATTATTTCTAAGAGAAATTTGTGTGTGTTCAGTAAAAGTATGTTAGTATTAAGATAAAATATCATTACTTTGATGAGAATGTTTGTTAGTGTTAAGCAAAACTTGCTACTTCTGATAGAAAAGTTGTTATCACAATCAAAAAATGTTACTTCTAAGAAAAAATTTGGTATCTTTGGTAGAAAACTTGCTAGTTCGAACAGAAAAAGTGTTATCACTGACGAAAAATATTATTTCTAAGAGAAATTTTGTGTGTGTTCAGTAAAAGTATGTTAGTATTAAGGTAAAATATCATTAATTTGATGAGAATGTTTGTTAGTGTTAAGCAAAACTTGCTACTTCTGACAGAAAAGTTGTTATCACAATCAAAAAAATGTTACTTCTACGAAAAAATTTGGTATCTTTGGTAGAAAACTTGCTAGTTCGAACAGAAAAAGTGTTATCACTGACGAAAAATATTATTTCTAAGAGAAATTTGTGTGTGTTCAGTAAAAGTATGTTAGTATTAAAGTAAAATATCGTTACTTTGATGAGAATGTTTGTTAGTGTTAAGCAAAACTTGCTACTTCTGACAGAAAAGTTGTTATCACAATCAAGAAATGTCACTTCTATGAAAAAATTTGGTATCTTTGCTAGAAAACTTGCTAGTTCGAACAGAAAAAGTGTTATCACTGACGAAAAATATTATTTCTAAGAGAAATTTGTGTGTGTTCAGTAAAAGTATGTTAGCATTAAGGTAAAATATCATTACTTTGATGAGAAGGTTTGTTAGTGTTAAGCAAAACTTGCTACTTCTGACAGAAAAGTTGTTATCACAATCAAAAAATGTTACTTCTAAGAAAAAATTTGGTATCTTTGGTAGAAAACTTGCTAGTTCGAACAGAAAAAGTGTTATCACTGACGAAAAATATTATTTCTAAGAGAAATTTGTGTGTGTTCAGTAAAAGTATGTTAGTATTAAGGTAAAATATCATTACTTTGATGAGAATGTTTGTTAGTGTTAAGCAAAACTTGCTACTTCTGACAGAAAAGTTGTTATTACAATCAAAAAATGTTACTTCTAAGAAAAAATTTGGTATCTTTGGTAGAAAACTTGCTAGTTCGAACAGAAAAAGTGTTATCACTGACGAAAAATATTATTTCTAAGAGAAATTTTTGTTTGTTCAGTAAAAGTATGTTAGTATTAAGGTAAAATATCATTACTTTGATGAGAAGGTTTGTTAGTGTTAAGCAAAACTTGCTACTTCTGACAGAAAAGTTGTTATCACAATCAAAAAATGTTACTTCTACGAAAAAATTTGGTATCTTTGGTAGAAAACTTGCTAGTTCGAACAGAAAAAGTGTTATCACTGACGAAAAATATTATTTCTAAGAGAAATTTGTGTGTGTTCAGTAAAAGTATGTTAGTATTAAAGTAAAATATCGTTACTTTGATGAGAATGTTTGTTAGTGTTAAGCAAAACTTGCTACTTCTGACAGAAAAGTTGTTATCACAATCAAAAAATGTTACTTCTACGAAAAAATTTGGTATCTTTGGTAGAAAACTTGCTAGTTCGAACAGAAAAAGTGTTATCACTGACGAAAAATATTATTTCTAAGAGAAATTTGTGTGTGTTCAGTAAAAGTATGTTAGTATTAAAGTAAAATATCGTTACTTTGATGAGAATGTTTGTTAGTGTTAAGCAAAACTTGCTACTTCTGACAGAAAAGTTGTTATCACAATCAAAAAATGTTACTTCTATGAAAAAATTTGGTATCTTTGCTAGAAAACTTGCTAGTTCGAACAGAAAAAGTGTTATCACTGATGAAAAATATTATTTCTAAGAGAAATTTGTGTGTGTTCAGTAAAAGTATGTTAGTATTAAGGTAAAATATCATTACTTTGATGAGAATGTTTGTTAGTGTTAAGCAAAACTTGCTACTTCTGACAGAAAAGTTGTTATCACAATCAAAAAATGTTACTTCTATGAAAAAATTTGGTATCTTTGCTAGAAAACTTGCTAGTTCGAACAGAAAAAGTGTTATCACTGACGAAAAATATTATTTCTAAGAGAAATTTGTGTGTGTTCAGTAAAAGTATGTTAGTATTAAGGTAAAATATCATTACTTTGATGAGAAGGTTTGTTAGTGTTAAGCAAAACTTGCTACTTCTGACAGAAAAGTTGTTATCACAATCAAAAAATGTTACTACTAAGAAAAAATTTGGTATCTTTGGTAGAAAACTTGCTAGTTCGAACAGAAAAAGTGGTATCACTTATGAAAAGTATTATTTCTAAGAGAAATTTGTGTGTGTTCAGTAAACATTTAATAAAAAAAACCTTTTGAAAGTATTGCTTGGTGATGGGATATTCAAAAAGCCATAAAGTAAAGTTGTGGGTGAAAAGGATGAGTACTTCAAGTTGTAAAATTGGTTTAGAAGGGGGATTACATAAAGAACTTGATCTGAAAAGCCTTTGAAAAGTATTGCTTGATATTGTGGTATTCAAAAAGTCGTAAAGTAAAGTTGTGGTGAAAAGGATGAGTACTACAACTTGTAAAATGGGTTTAGGAGGGAATATTAAGAAAGGAACTTGTTCTGAAAAGATATAATAACACCTTTTGAAATGTGGGGGGGGGGCCTTCTATGTCTCAAGTGCACATAAATGGTATTAAAAAATGGTGGGGGGGGTCCTTTGGGGGTGTCGGGGGGCCTTTGGGCCCGGGGGCCCTTTGGCGGACATTGGGGGACCGTGGAGCCTTTGGGGTTGGGGTATGGGCGTCGGGGTGCTTTGGGGTTGGGCTAGGGGACCTCAAAACATTGTTCAAATGGAACTTGTATATTATAACGACCACAGAGTTTCACCCGTGTGTTCCCTGACATGCTGAATCTGAAAGTGTGATTTCAGAGAAATTCTTTAATCTTTTAGAGTTAACTTATCATTTAGGGTTCTCTAACGTGTTGAACCTGAAAGTGTGTTCCCAGACATGCTGAATCTGAAAGTGTGTTCCTTGGCATGTTGAACCTGAAAGTATAATTTTCATGGCGATGAAGTATTCTAAAGAATAAAAACGGCCGAGGCTTAAGATATTATTGCTTAAACATATTTAAAAACATTTGAAAAAATACATAATGACATATTTAAAAAAAATACATAATGACATATTTAAAAAAAGGGCTTAATCCATTTGATATGAGGAAGAACAAGAGTTTAGGTCTTTGGATATCTGATGCATTATTACTTGTCAGGCATCTTTTCCGGTATCCATTGAGCGAAATATCTAACTTCATCTTCTGGGTCATGTACTGAATACAGGTATTTTTCACATTTGAAGTCTTCTAAATTGAATAATGCTATGTTTTTATCACATTTTTCTTGTAAGAGTTTATCAGTTGGCACGTTTCCCTTAACATATACAGCTTGCACACTGAAAAAACTGCATATTTCCTGAATTTCCTCTAGTACATGTTTTATTTCATAGTCATTTTCATTACGTGGTCTTATGGTTTTAACATAAATGCCGTTTCGATTTATAAAATTTAGTGTTGGACTCCATCTCTTTTTCTCGTACTTGTACATATTGTATCTGACGTTCCATTTATAGCTATGAATTTCACGTCGTTGATTGTCTAGGAGTAAGAAAGCTGCTTCGAAAATAATGCCAGTTGAGGAATATTTCAGACCAATATATTCTGTGTCAATCACACCAAACATTATTATATCTGAAAAAAGGGCTTAAATTAAATAAATATGTAATGTTTCTGAAACTCTAACAAATACAGCTCACTTTCTTAGAATAAATCATTTTCACTTAGTGAAGTTGGGTAACATTAAATCTACACTTAAAAACTATTGCTTTGCACAACGAAAATAAATTATGAATATAACAGCGGAAAAAAAAGTTAATGTTGAGTTGTTGACCAAAAAACTGTCCTCCGTCCCTTAAAGACACTCCCTCCTCCCCTAGAGTCCTCTTCTCCATAACCATAATTTTGTCTAGAAAAGCATTTATCACTAAGAAACCCCCTCCCTAGCATTTTCAGTAAAGCAAAAAGTAAAAATATACTAAACTCAGAAATCAAATGCTATTTTAATTAATTAAAAAAGTTTATTCATAGACATCCCAGCCCCTTACTTTTCACGCAAAGAAACACTTTTTTTTCATTTTACAATGATGGCGATAGAATTGAGGCATGTTCCCCTCCCCCCTTTCACCAATGCGCTTAATTATTGCAATTGTCTGTAAGTGTTTTAATTTGACGGAGAAAAACAAACCCTTCTGCTAAGCCGCGAACGTAAATACACAGGAAAAGGGTGACAAAACTATTTATAATCTTGCGCGGAGCCTTATGTCAAAACAGAGCTGCATAATGCCTTAAGAATTGACAGAAGTCAGTGGTCGCTTTTAGCTAGTATATAGAATGCTTAAAATTGTATAAATTTAACGAAAAGAGAATTATTTCTATTGCGAGAATTATACTTGTAAAAACATTGGGGGGGGGGTTGAGGAGGTATTAGGTAGTAAAAAGAACACCTTTTATTGTTTCTATCGAGTATAAAGATAACATAGTGGAGGAGTTTGTACTGGAGTGGGAGGGGGGGACTTACCTAACTATACTGGAGGGTGACCAAGGAAAGTAATTTTATTTTGAAAATAAAAAATGAAAATGTACTAAAACGGAACTTACATTGTTAATCATTGTAGAGGAAGTTTCCTTATCAATAATATTCATTATAGTTTCCATTGTGGCATAATACTTTCTGATAATTTAATGGGACCCGGGAGGGCCTTTGAGGGCCGGGTGGTCCTTTGGGAGTCCGGGGGCCCTTTGGGGACCGGGGGCTTCCTTCGGGGTTGGGGTAGGGGGATCGGAGCCCTTTGGGTTGGGGTAGGGGGATCGGAGCCCTTTGGGGTTGGGGTAGGGGACCTCACGACACTGTTCAAATGGAACTTGTGTATTATAACGACCACAGAGTTTCACCCTCAAATCCTCTTCTAAAACCTCTTCTAAAATCATCTTTTAAAATGTCTCTAACTGTTTCGCCGAAATAATTCCCTAAAATGTCTTAAACGGTTTCGCTCAAATAACCCCTAAACGTAATTTCATCGTGTTCCCTTTGTTTTTGGCATCCCTGCGCTGTCACATTTGAAATTACTAAGAAACCTTTTCCCGCGTTAATCTCTTCATCTCTAAGATCAAAAAATTTGCCCGGAAACAATTAACCTTGACATCACCTGTCATATATTAATAAACTTCCGGAAACAATTCTCCTTGGAAACAACAAATTAATTCCCCTTTCGTGAATCAATAATTCCCCTTAGAAACAACAAATTAATTCCCCTTTCGTGAATCAATAATTCCCCTTAGAAACAACAAATTAATTCCCCTTTCGTGACAAATCAATCAATCATGACATCATCTGTTAGAAACACGTGATCCTGTTTCCTATTCCTGGATCTTAACATTCGCCCTGAGCGTGTACTTGGCCAAAACAACAACAACAAATCAATTGATCTTGAACGAAGTGTCATTGACCCACTTGATTAACCACGTGTTCTCCCTAGGGACTCTATACCCATATATGGACTCCCGTCACGAGTAGCACCTCCCTTTCTACTACTACCGCGCAGTCTGAATTGACAGAATTTTTAGTGATATAAAAGCTGAATTACGACTGGTAAAACTGACGGCGGGCGAAACTTTTCTATGACTCAAACAGTTCGCGGTAACGAACTGTAAGTAAAGACCGACGCCACTCAATAGTAACCGAAACTCTAAAAAACGGAATTTTGATATATATATATATATATATATATATATATATATATATATATATATATATATATATATATATATATATATATATATATATATATATATATATATATATATACATATATATATATATATATATATATATATATATATATATATATATATATATATATATATATATATATATATATATATATATATATATGTATATATATATATATATATATATATATATATATATATATATATATATATATATATATATATATATATAATATATATATATATATATATATATATATATATATACATATATATATATATATATATATACATATATATATATATATATATATATATATATATATATATATATATAATTTTTATATATATATATAATATATATATATATATATATATATATATATAAATATATATATATATATATATATATATATATATATATATATATATATATATATATATATATATATATATAATATATATATATATATATATATATATATATATATATATATATATATATATATATATATATATATATATATGATTCATCAAGTTGAGTGCTACCCATCTAAAGCTTTGAAAATTTGTCTGATTTCCGAGAACTGGAAGAAACACCCCCTAAAAGTCAAGAAATCTTAATTCCTTGGAAAATGAAAATTGCACCATCAGGTTCAGCGTATCCGTGAATCCTATTGTAAAAGTTTCAAGCTCCCATCTGCGAAAATGTGGAATTTTGTATATTTTGCCAAAAGACAGATAACGGATGCGTGTTTATTCGCTTGTTTGTTTGTTTTCCCCATGGGGTGATCGTATCGAACCAATAGTCCTAGAATATCGGGAAAGGACTCATTCGAGCGGAAATCAAAGATCTAGCGCCCTTTTTATGTGACCAAAAAGATTGGAGGGCAACTAGTCCCTTTACCACCTCCCTGGTTTCCTCAAAGTCGTCCGATCAAAATTTTGAGACAGACATTTTTTTCAGCATAGTTGAAAAAATGGCTCACTAACTATGCCTTTGAGGATAACATGACCCCCACAACCCCTGGGGAAAGGTCTGTTAAGTCATGAAATTTGCCCATTGTTTACGCATAGCATTTGTTATTGGTAGATATACATATTTTTTTTCGGGGGGGGGGGGTCCGTGGGAAGGCATACTTCCGGAATGAGAATTCCAGGGGAAATTTTACACGGGGGGATTTGACGGAATTCCTCTACGTTTTTCTTTTTATTTGTCTTACTTTCTCTTTGCCAACTCAATTTTACATTTATATATATTCTGGGGGAATTATCAGGGAGCTATTTTCAGCCTGTTTGGATTTCCGAGAAAAAGTTTCCACGGAAGGGGGGATATCCGAAGTGATCGGGAAAACGATTAAAAATTAAAGTCTTTTTCAAATAAAACTATGCTAAGAAGAATTTTTCAGGCTGAATCGTCCGCAAGAAATTTTACGAAGGGGGATTTTCGCCGAGGATGGAATTGTCCGTAAGAAACTTACGGGGGAGGGGAAGTATCTAACTTGGAAGAAATTTTGACCGAGTAGTATGCCGTGAGGGTGGGGGGAATTTTTCATGGCCAGATATAAAGGCATTATTTTCATGGCTAGATTTACCGGTATTATTTGAGAAACAATCATAAATTAAATAAATTTTTTTTTGTTTAACTAAAAGTAAGCAACAACATTAGAACCCAAAACGAACAAAAATTATTCCGTATATGAAGGATTTGCCCCCTTCCTTAATACCTTGCTCTTTACGCTAAAGTTTGACTGTTGGTCCTAATTTTTTAAGAACGACTCCTGAAGCTCAAGGGTTGTTTAATTAGAATGGGAAGCTTTGTTAAAAGTGCTAAAAGCTTTATAATAAAGAGCAAGGTATCGAGGGGGGTGGGGGACAACCTGTTTCTGTTCGTTTTGAGTTTTGATGTTGCTCCTTACTTTCAGTTTTAAAATAAAACTTTTTTATTTAATACTTCTTAAAAGGTCGACAGCTGCTCTTCTCATTATTCCCTACTGCCGAAAAAGAAAACAGTTAGAACACATAGAATACCCTTGGTGAAGATTTAAGATGGAACACGCACGGTGACTAATTGACTAAAAAAGCTCACTTTTACGTTCATTTTCCAGCCGGATGTGATTTGGTATGCCAACTGAGATTTTAAAGTCTGTATACTAGTAGTAAGCGCCCAATTACCACTGAATATACATGCACTTTCACAAGCCTGAGGCATGGATATGTGTGTGTATTTTCAAGTAATTGGGTTACCAGGGTCATTCATCTATTACTAGGAATGGTATATTGGCTTAGCAGACGGGTTTTTTATGAGCTAACACGCATTTTTTTTTTGGAGGTCAGACAGAGAGCTGGCGGTCACACTAACTTGGTTAGTAGTTGGATTCGGATGTAAGGAGTAATTTTCATTGTAGTTCATATTAGTAAGAGAATTGAATTCAGAGAGAGAATAGTTTATTTGAGAGGATATTAGTGGAGAAAAAAAAATGAGTGGTGCATTTACACTATTGGAGATTAATGATGGAACCGACAGCAGCAGCAGCAACGATATACGAGTACCCAATGTAGCTGTGGAAATAACTGCTGGCTGTAGACTATGCCTTGAATGGGACATTATGTATGCGAGATACGTGATATCATTAAGCAAGTTTAAGCAGGAGGAGCAACTATGTTTTGCTGGAAAAGTGAATATTCTCCATATAAATAAACTTCGGTCAGCATTAGATGTCCTATCGAAATATATTGATGAGAACAAAATGCATCAGTGAAATATTAATTGTAATTATGTTCAATAAAAATGTTTCTAAATCAATGGTATTTTTTCTTTCTATAGTAGACTAGCGTATATTTTCTAGAGTACAAAAAGAAATTCTGGTTAGTCTGAAATTGGTTGTGAGAGAGTTAGGACTCTAGAAAAAATGGATAGATTCGAGAAGAGCGAATCGTGAGGAATCTAGTTCTTATGGAAAAACGTTTGATTCTAGATGTTGATTTTCTAGAGTTGTCTATTCAAAGGAAGATATTTTCTCGGGAAATGCTTGATGATATAATGAAAACTGATTCTCCATCATTAGACTATTGTATGAAGCTTCTACATCGTGGTCCAAATGCATTTACACAATTTATTGATATATTGATCACGACACGGCAAAATGATATTGTGGATATGCTTTTAAACATTAGTTTTGAAATTTAGGACTTTTTTCATGAGAAAGATGGTGCTCAAGGATGATTTACTCCTCTCTCTCTCTCTCTCTCTCTATCTCAGACAATTTTTTTTGTTGCTAGCTCAGTTTCATTGTGGTAGTGAGAGTGTCAACACATGACAAAATGTTCCATACATGTTCGTTATGTATGTACTCACTGGGCAACTGGTCATCATCATGTGAGAATTGCACAATGATTGAGGAGTATGATGAAAAGTGTAGATTGTGCAACCCGTGTAAATTGCATAGAGGATATGCTGTACAAATTAAAGGTTGTAATTCCTGTCTTGAAGAGGTGTGTGACTCTCATCCTAGAGGTCACCTATGCTCCAATTGTCATTATGATAAATGTAATCAGTGGCAGAGTACATATCCCGGTATGATTGGAAAGAATCCTAACCGTGATTTTAGTTTATTGCTACGAGATTGGTATCGTCGTGGTTTTAGATTGTTCTGGGAGGAGGAACCGGGTCAACGATTCAACTATTGGAACAACAAAAGAATATGGTTTCTATGTCATCGTTGTGAAGACACTGGGTGTTATGATTATAAGCCCACTGATTTTTATTTGGCTGTGACGGAATGTGATTCGACACTTGAGGACACTGTTTGTGAAATTGCTTCAAGTAAGCAAATTGAAACATGTGAATTCTATAGAATGAATGAGAATAGTATCATTGACTATACAAAGAGATATGACAAGAGTGAAGTCACACTCTACTGTAGAAAATGTGACCCTGACATTGCAGTACATCAGGATCAGTACACTGTGAATTCAGATAATCTACCTGCACTAGTTGTTGTTGACAAATACCTAGTAGTGGATGAAATCTAAAGAGTAGAAAAGTCATTTTATCATGTATATAAATTTTAATTAATAAACAATTTCACATACATCTTTAGAACATTTTATTCTTAGGGCACTAAAATCAATATTAAATACACTTGTAAGTATATTCTCCACTAGAAAGTCGTTCAATTGAGGTAAGTCAACGTAGATGTTGAGAAACTGCTTGTAGGTGTAGCCACGACATCTGAACATGAAAAAGAGTAGTGCATGAAAGCCACATGTCTTAGTCGTTAAATCCTGTACTCTTCGTTGATTTTGAATAATGGTTTTCCCCCTGCTTTCAATAAAGTTGCTGATGTATGGCGCGTAGAATTTATACGATAGGCCAAGAGGATCAAAAAATTCAATATTCTTCGCTGTCTGAAAGATGCATAGCCAATGACCGGTCTTCAAAGTCGATGGACTGCTATTAACAATGATTAGGGTATTGTTAACACTTGGAATTTTTTCAATGAAGTCCGAAGGTATGCAATAGGACTTGTACTGGGACATGTATGGATCCATACTAAATACGTTGATTATTTGGTTTGTGTTCATGGTGCTAGGTCTAGTAGAACACTGCCGTCGGGTGTGATTTCCCAATAGGTTTCAAATTGACTCAGTGATATTAGCGTGATACTCTCAGTCAGAGCATTGGCAAATGTACACTCTAAACGTACATTCCCTGTTCGTACTATGCTCATATCCTGTGTGCCTGACAAATCCAAAACAATAACCCCATGATTTTTTGAAAACATTGAATCGGTTATTCCATTTTCAAATAGTTGAGAGTCATGATCTAGGGATTGCATTGTCAACTCGTACAGAGTTCTATAGGATTTTTTGTCAAATGATAGAGTGTACAGTGGAATACCATTCACTTTGCACACAAGGCTAGATAGACCGAAAAAATTAAAATCATGGGGGGATTCAGTCCAGGATCCAACGGCACTACCACTCTTCACAAAGGCCAAAGCCAATTTTGATGGGATTTCTCCATTGATAAATGATGAATCGCTATAGCTACGAGAGCCGGTGGCAATGTGACGTTGATTGGTGATCGTATGGGGAACAAGAAGTTTAATGTTGTTGCCATTGGCTCTTAGTTTTTCCACTGCCAATGCAACAGAGCTCATAACTTGTTGTTTTCGGACGTGGAGAATTGCCGATGTGATAATGACATTTGCATCGGGTGCTGCAGGAAGTGTTTTTCTCAAAATGAAATTCGATGGGGCCATCTGTAACTTTATGTCAATCTTGACATTGGGGGGTAGCCATTGGGATATATTGAATATCTCATGATTTAATTTTCCAACTAGATGATACTCCTGGGTCACTGCAGTAGTCAACTCACCGTCAGTATCAACACCTGATCGATATTCATAGCCCAATGATTGTCCTCTCAACTCCTTGTATGCCTTTGGTGTCGTCATCATAAATTGTATGTAACTTGCATAGTTTGATAAATTATTGCTAGTGCTCACCAATGTTCCATTAATAAATACATTAATTTGTTTGAATAGGTTGTGTAGAATACAGTTCTCGTAGGAGAGACCATCGCCGGCATTTGGAGTTGTATTATCTGACTTTTTCTTCACCACAACATTTAAATCAATAAATGTTGACGACAAATCAATGAAATAGTCTTCATTGGAAAATATTTGAAAGTGTATATTTTCCGAGAGGGGTTGTTGGGGGTGAAATTGTTCATAGTAGCCATACTTGACACTGACATCAACATTTTCAGCATTGAATAGATTCAATGAGGAACTAATTGATGGATATGATTCCTTTTGAGGGAGATAATTCATCTTAAGAGAAGAAATCCTTCTTTGATCTAACAATCTTTTTCTTCTTCTTCTGCTTATTGGTCTTCCTTGTTTTATTCCTCAAAGTCTTTGTTGATGTCCTTTGCTTCCTGCCTGGGTGGAGACTGATGAGTGAATGACGTGAACGCGTCCTTTTCAATCCTCCCCATTTTGTCGAGATTTTAGTTGCTCACCAACGGCTCTTGCTGAAGATCTAATATTTTCCTTAACACTCTCCTTGAAATTCTTGCCCGACCCCCAGTCCTGTAGTGTGGAGGCAGCAAAATTTGATGCAGCAGGTACAAGATATTTTCTGGCAAGGGGTATTGCAGAACAAAATAGCCTAGCAAACCAGCTACCAAGACCATAGCCAGACATTGTAGTACGCCCCTTGTAGTAGTCCAATCCATTGCCTATTTGACGTGGACTCAAAGCACCAACATAACAATCGATATCGGGGCAGACAAATGGAATTCTCCTATTGTTCATTTTAGGTGATTGTACTGTCGTTGACAATGGGTCGAAAATGACATGTAATCACTGCTAAGCCTTTTGTTATTGCTAGAGGATCACCCAATTCACTTCTTAGTGTTAACTGACAGAGTTCCAAATACGAAGTGTTTACAGGAACATACTGAAGATGCTTTATATTATAGTGATGAACAAGTTCATGAGTTGTTTTTCGTTCAAGAACACGTAGGAGGGGGACATTTGAATTACCGACTCTCGACGTTTCCACAAAGGATGCATAGAGAAATATGCAAGAGTCCGAGGCAAAACCAGGTGGATAATCAGCAAAAATAACTTGATTCATCCCGTAAACGGTGCCAGCATTTTTCCCATTGATCATATTCTGTTTAAAGCCAAGAACATCTCTCAGATTATCATTGAGAATAATTATTTCAGTGTCAACAGGTGAGGTAATGTAAATCCTATCATGTTCCAATGAATAATTAAAATGGAATTTTCCATTCCCACGATACGAGATTTTTCTATTGATTGTACGACACAAATCTCCCATATTATCATATTCAATATATTTCAATTTGGCATGTGGATATTCAGTAGATTTAAGTGCTTCAACCCATTCATAGTCGACAAAGAGTGTCCAATCGAATGGTATAACTTTTATATCATACACACGATCCTTTCTCAGGATGTCATAGGTATTTTTGAGAATACAGTCGACAAGAGCCACTTCATATGCACCGTCAAATTTGATGGCGGGGGAGAGTTTTGTCCAAAAATCACTTGTCGTATTCAAGTCATTGTAGAGAGGATCGGAAACGTTGGACATGAATGTTACATAGAAATCATGGGGCATTGTCAATATCTTCAACACCGATCCAAGAATCAAAATCAGAGTTGTATCCTAGCCACCGAACAAGTAACTGTTTCTTACCCCTGCGAGTACGTGTCTTTAATATCTTTTCAATTTGATAGATTTCACTAGCATTTTTAACTTTTTGCAATTCATAGTCATAAAAGCCGCCGAGAATCTCTTCATCTTTGGTATCACGCAGGCGATAAGTTATGGGTTTAGTGTCTAGGATTTTTGCCACTTTAAAAAGTTCGGTGGACCACAAGTAATTCCCCTTTTCAAAAACATTAGTTGTTCTATTAATTCGAACAGTATCACCAACATTGAATTTATTTTTCATCTTCTTCTTGACAGCCGACGATTCATTGGAATACTGTTTAAGAAAGGTGTCAATTGTATCATGATCAGAATGATGAACTTCCGTTGGTGTAGAGTTGGACAATGATCGATGAGGTCGTTGATTATAAATCAACATGATTTTATCAAGATCATGAATAAAAGCCGGTGTATTTTTCAATGTACAATATCTTGAAATTAAAAGTCGAATAGTTCTTATCAATCGTTCGGCCATTGCAGCCTTTATAGGACTGTGACTATGATAGAGCAGTGTACTATATTTCTCTAGTACTTTTGCAACATGGGGATTAACAAATTCACTACCGCGATCCGTTTGAATTTTTTTATATGAATCCTGTTCGAGAATACTTTCAATGGCCTGAGCAACTTCAACACCTCTCTTTGATCGCAATGGAATTGCATATGCATAGCGACTATAAACACTGATTGCAAGTAGGACGTACTTGTACGGTGTATTGTGACGTCGTTGAAGCTCATCTAGAGTCAGGAGATCTGCTTGCATTATATGCAATGGGTAAAAGGCTTTAGTTTTTCGATATTGATTGGCACGAAGTCTATGATTTCTATGCAGAGTGTAACTTGATTCATTTTGTAGATAGTCTTGTACACTTTTAGTGTGAACACCAGTGACTTTGGAAAGAGTGGTGGGGGAACTTAAACTCCCCGCCTCACCAATATTTTCATAAACACCTTTCAGAACTTCAACCATTTTGAACGTAAACACGTTGTGTAACGTCCGCTACCCTTTTGTATACTGGCTGGTGGTGGTGGTGGTGGTGACGTTGACTTGATACGTCTTCGCTTTTGTCTAGCTATCAGCGGTGTGCTAGTATTTTCCAAAATTGATTTAAAATCTTCTTCTTCTTCAAGTTCATTTTTTAATGGTGTCAATGTTGATGATGATGATGATGATGATGATGCATGTTCATTTAATTTTTTTAGAATTTGTCTATTGCCAATAAGACTTTTGGGGAAGTTTAATGTATTTAGAAAGTTGTATAGATGAGTGTCAAATGATAATAGTCCTTTACGATTTGTAACCATATCATAGATTAAATCGAGTAGATTATAGCTCTTGCCCTGAATTATAATCCCTGTCCCATTGCTCTCAACTTGAATGTGATCACTTTCCAAGAGATAGGCTAGGAGTCGTTTACTTTGTTCACGATATGAGTGGGGCATTAGATTTCCAATTTTCAATACAATTGAATCCAATTCCTCCTTCTTTAATTGTGTTTCAGCAGCAGCAGACTCTTGAGGAGATGATTCTTTTTTGGGGTCACCACCACCACCACCAGCGGCAGTGGGCTTCGACCGATAGGACTTGTGTTTGTCCACTCGGCGAAGTGCATCTTGAAGTAAAAGCAGTTTTTTATCATCCTCAATATTCTCATTGTCAAGGAATTTACTCAGATTGTTCTCAAAGTGTTCGACGGGTGAGAGAGCGAGTTCTATTGGAGTCAATTTATAGGGTTTTGCCATTCTCTCTCTCTCTCTTTAGAGAAAACTGTTTACAAGTCCTGCAATTATTGGCAGTAAAAGTGTGAAAAAGCTACCGCCCGCCTGAAGAAGTCGTTTCCTTTTGAAATTCTTTCCTTTCTTTTTAGAGGCCAATGTACGTACAATGGAACGATGTTGCTTTGCCTGTTGCTTAACTACTTCTGGGAGTTGAACATTACCCTCGATCAAATTTAAACAAAGTTCGGATATTAGATTAATGAAATCATTGTCAATACCGTGCTTGAGTATTGCTTTCCTAAGCGGAGGTTTTGAAGTGCTTAGAACTGAAAACAAATGTCTATTTTCATGTAGTTTCTTCAGTGTCATGATAGCAACTAGTAGGTCTTTTTAGTGTTCACGGGGAGATATACTGTAATTTCATTGTCAAAAATATCTGTGACTACACGCAGATCCTCGGATGTATTTTGATTAAGATCCAATAGGATGTAGCCGTAGGGTTTATTAGTTGCCTGATTGTATGCTGAGAGCAGAAATTTGGGGGCTCCTGGATAGATTTGTTTATTGAGAGTTATTAGCGAGCTAGAATCACGAACAACTCTGTAGATGATATAGTAGGTGCAGTTCAATGCAAGTGTTCGCATACACTTGCTCTGATGAAAGAGATTGTGTAGAACCAGAGTAACGGAAATCTGTTCATGATGAGAGCGAACAGTGAACAGTTGTAGCATTTCCTGGGACCATTGTTCAATAGATTCAGCCAGATCGTCAATGATCAGCCAAGAGTTTTGTTCAATAATGCTGAAAACATCAAGTCCCTGTATGAATTGTATCTGCACCAACCCCCTCGTGGCAGCAATTGCTTTTATTTTATCATATGACTCCTGCCAAATACTGTAACAATAGTAGATTTTTTTCGGCTTTTCCACAAACATTTTATCACAATTTTTAATTATTTTAGTTAAGAGTGTTGTTTTGCCCGACATTGACGGTCCACACAGAAACGATCTGAATGGTGTTTTAAATTGATACATGTTCCCTTCAACAGTTCACCTGGACAACTAACTGTAGACTATGGCTGTCTAATGACTAAATAATTTCCCCTATTACTACTCCGTTCAAGAAGAAGAAGAATAAAGAATAATATTTTCTTTTATTATATACATAAAAAAGGTGACAATACTTTTAAAAAAAATACTACATTGAAAAAGGCACATTAAACATGAATAAAAAAATACACTTTTTTAATTTATTTATAATAAAAAAATACAACATTTACATAACCACTAGAAAAAAAAACACTTAAATAAATACACTTTTTTTTATTTATTTATTTATAAAAAAATACAACATTTATTGGACTAATGCACACACACCTGTGAAATAATATCATACACTTTTACTTACAACATTTTAAATTTTGGGGTCCCCCGGGGGGCGGCCGCTGCGGCGGCCGGGGCCGGGAAGCGCCGGGCGCCGGGGGTCCGCTGCGGCGGGCCCGGGCCGGGGCTGGCATTAAATAGTGGAAATTGATCTGCCTTGCACACACACACACACACACATTGAAAATTGATTGTGATAGAGAAAAAAAAAGAATTAAAAAAACCTAATTACCCAAAAAAACCCTCCCACCCAATTTATACTTTTTTTTAGTGAATTTAAGTTAATTTTTCTAGACCGAGTTGTTTTCTGTACTCTGTACATTCAACTCGGTCTGAAATTAAATAATGACCGTGTGGTAGTACCTTCACACCATCCTCAAGTACATAGACTTTGTCCGATATGGCAGACATGGCGTGTTTCTCAACTCTAACTGTGTAGTTTTTAAATTGTAAAGAGCGAATCGCCATGACTTTCGCCCTTGGCACTAAACTACGTTCCACACAGTTTCTATACACACTCATGTCGAAATTATTTTTTACAAAGTGTGTAGGTACCCCCTTGCAAACTTGTTTGATATCCTTGCCGTGCGTTTCCACACAGTATACCTTCGGTCCAGGAAACACACCACTGGATATCAGATCGCTACCCGTTTCAGATTTTAACATTAACAATTGATTTGAGGCCTGGCGTTTCACTAGCTCTGGGTAGAGGGATTCGTCCCAATTAGTGTAGTCCATTCGTGAGCTAATGTACTCGCCATTTTCCAAATCATTCAATAGATTTTCAGTTTTGACTTTTAACAGGAGTGAATCAGTGTCCCCGTAGTACACTTGAACTTGTCCCTCAATCGGCCACTGTACCTTGCATACATTATAATAAAATGACAACATGAGTTTCTTGGATATTTCAGTTATTGCACTTCCGCCTGCAATATTTTTATTTAATACAATGTTTCTTTTCTTGCGATGTAGGAGCACCATATTGGAGTCTATGATTGTGAACGATGTGAAGTTTGGATCCGCAATGATTCGAGCACAATCTTTGGGGTTGGTTACAATGTCACATCGACTTCTGTGTCGTACGCTCTCGCACATTTTACCGAAAGCTGAGTTCAAAATGAGTTTATAGACTTCTTTTTCAACTTTCGTTTTCGCTTGTGAACGCTTACTGACAAAGGTGTCAATAAACGTTTTCATGTAAGGCTTTTGATCAAATTGGAGGGCTCTATGAATCTTTGTGACCTTGAAACCATTGGACACCATCCATTTCAATAGCACGTGATGAACAACGATATTCTGTTTCGGGTTGAGGTCGGCAATTAGTTTTGTTTTGAAGGTACCCAGTGCATACTCCCGTCCTCTACTAAAGATAAATTGTAGGGGCTCAGAGAGTCCCTACCCACCGGTCTATTTATGCACGGAAAAACAAAGTCTTTTACCGAGTCATGGATTTCCATGGGTATTTCACCGTCAATTTCAAAAAACCATCCCTGTGCCCCATTCTCCTCAACACTGGCAATGTCGGGGAAATTCGAAGCACAGGGATTGTCAAGCCATTTATAATTGCCACACGGCAAACAGTAGTGAGACATTGCCGATGGGTAAAGAGAATTCATATCCAAAAAAACTGCGTCCGACTTTTCATCGGTGTGCTGTCCACTCGGATCAGTTTTCATGATACGATCCCCGTGAAAAACATACCCACCCCTCATTGATCTCTCTACAAACAGATGCTGATCCACATCGGCGATCAGACCTATTTCTTCTTTGCTGATTTTAAGTATCAAGTCCATCACCAAATGGGGAGTGGAAAAATAATAACCTAAATCCAACCCAAATTCCCCATAGATTTTATCCGTATTTTTGCACACAATATCCAGAAGAGTGAGTACGTCACTGGCCAAGTAAAGTTTACAATAATCCCACCCATTTTTACATCCGCCCTTTGCCCAAACCCTCTTAGCAAATTCGTAGTCGCTAGTGGTGCACTCACTCTCAGTAAGAGAATTGTAAAAAGCTTCAATGGGCGGTAGTGACACCTCATCTAGCCTCGAGCCAGAGTTGTAATAATCATATGGATATATACCCTTACACGTTAATAAATCATACATTTCATCATCGGGGAAGCGCTGTTTGAGGAGGGGAAAGCTATCAAAATTGTCACTTTTCTGCACCTGAATCAATTGACTTAAAGATTTGGGGAAGAAGCTGAAAGAGTCTAAAAAACGGATTTTATTCAGGCACGTGTTACCCTTGTCAACTGTTTTCCACATGAATTCTAGCAGCAGTAGCTTCTCCGATGATTTGGGTATGATATTATATGAAAAAGAACCATCTATCCATGCGTCATCTACAACTCCCCCCTTGGCAATGCGGGCCAACGCCGGAAGAACAAACTTTAAGTCGTAATTGGAATTGTGTATAAAAACAGGTACGAAATATTGTTGTCTAACGTTTAAATTGCATGACTGGTGTGCTACCCCTCTAAAGTTACTCCCTCCCGATGTAATTTCCTGCCACAAATGATCATGGTCGATCACGTTCCTCCTCCCCCCATTCCCAACACCATCATCAAATTCTCCCTTGCAAACCCAACACATTTTACGATTTTTAATGGCCACTATGTCATCTGGTGATAGGAGCATAGGATAGTTTGTATAACGAAGGCGCGAAATTGCACCGTTCGCTGTTTTGATTAGACTGACCAATGCCGAGCGCATGCAGTCTTCACCGTCACTCAACATCTCAACTACCTCCAACACTTGCATGGTATTATTGGAATCTCGTTGCGCGTGAGCGTAAGAGACCCCTATGGCTTCATGTATTTTAACACGATTTGAATTTGACGGATCGCACACGTCTGTCAGCTTAGCCTCGCAGTCAAAGCGATCTTATTGCTCTGCAGGAGCGTGTTTTGAAAATTTTTAAAACGTAAGATCGCTCTATCTCCGCTTACCGTATCCACAGCCTGGTATCCATGACGTTTACAGTGTTTCATGTGATGCTTTAACTTTAAATCAGAGCGAAATCTTGAGAGGCATGTTGGACAGTAATAACACACACCACCTCGCCCCTTTTTACCCTCACATAAAACCCTACTAATATCCGTAATCGGATTGAAATGACCAATTGAATTGGAGTCTGTGGGTGGGGTGTATAGAAGCCACACCCAATGTTCTACTGATTCAATTGAAGGAGCCCGCACTGGAAATAATACACCCTTCTTATCGGAACGCTGACCCTCTTCAAATTCTGTTTCATACTGTAACACCGTGACACCAATCTTTAAATGTGCATTTGCCCGCTCAAAAATATCTATTCCTTTTAGTGTCACGGGATATTGACCATTTAAACAATTAAAATTTACTTTGGGGAACTTTGAACCCTCCCTACCATTAACTGCCATTTTATCCAACTTCTTCTTAGTGGCATCTATTCGAAGTGGTCTGTATGCCGCAATTAAAAATGCATACTTGAAACACTGCAGCCTCGTTTCGAAACAGATTCGCTGTATCCCCTTACACCCCTCTAAATCTGAATGATATTTTAATTCAATTGCCCTCTCCCCATGCCCAGCTCTTACAATAAAATCCTTTTTAAACCTACAAATATTAACATTTAAACTTTCAATAAATAAAACCACAGATCCACTACCCCCTCGTTATAATTTTCCCACTTACTTTGAATACTATTAGCCCAATTTAGAAAAACCTCCCCATAATTTGATAAATGCGGGTGTATTGCCAACATCTCTGTGTGCAAGTATTTCGAATACATCTCACCCGCACTTTCATTAAAAAAAATATTTTTAGTGCTATTGATGCTTTTAAACTGACCCCCACTCCCCACACCCCCATTTGTTGTTCAAGAATGGCTCGAATCTTATCAGTATATGAATGTGTAATGGCCAGGGGATCTGTTATTATATCCCCCGACACTAGAGAGTTGAAGGGGTCACCGAATTTGGCGCTGTAGACCGATGTGTGATGCAAGGCAGAGTTGGACAGAAAAAAATCCGGAAGAGGGGATACTGTTGCTGTTGTATTACTACTACTATCTATATCATTAAGTGGAATGGTGGCGGGTGACAGGGAATTGTCAATAACACCACCACTCCCAGTCTGTTCAATCACATTGGGGGGATGTGGCATGAGGTCCCCCAGTACATATTCCAAGGTGTTAGGGGACAATTGGTCGAGCCAGCCTGTATTGTCCTGTGATGGAATTTCGTTATGAGGACCCGGTTCAGATGCACTAGTAGCATCACCTAAATGTTCACGCATAAAACTATCTGTCCACTCCGGATCCTCAAGCATGTCAATATCACAGCTTAAGTCCTCTAGGCTAGCCATTTCCCCAAAAACATCATTAAGGAACCCCCTATGCCACTCCATATCCTCTAGAACTAGTGTAGGTTGATCGCTGAACTCCGGTGGTGGTGACAGAATTGGTCCTGTAAATACACTTGGTTCATCACTCAACGGTGTCGGTGGTGGTGCTATATCTTTAATCTGTAGAAAAAAAAAGTTTATTTTTTATGTAAAATAACCATTATTTTTTTATAAAGTTAAAAAACTATGTCAATTTCTCATAGTCATTGTTTCACCACCACCTGAACAATTAAAAGAAGAAGAAAAAAAAAGTTACATTGCCATATGTCTTTCATTATGACAACTGAACATGTTAAAAAAATATATATATATTGTTTTAGTCAGGAAAATGTAGTCTTATTCTTAGAAGGCTAAGTTAGAACAAGAGAATGATAAAAAAAAACTAATGGTTTTATTCCAAAAATTTTTAGAATAAAAATGCAAAATATGGGTCCAATTCTACTGCTTGACCCTCTTCAATATAACTCTCAATGAAATTTGACCATTGTTCAACTGACGCGGTATGCTGTATGAGCACTTGCTCCTCAGCTTCAGTTAATGGACACGAATCCCATATGTCGGCGGTTGGTGGTGTAACTCTCTCAACAATCCGAATTTTCCTCTGTCTTTTGGCAACGGATTTGTCTGAAGTTGTGGATGTAGTTGACCTGGGCTAAATAAATGATTGTAAGAGAGAGAAGAACTTTTTTTTCTCCATCCATATCAACAATTAAAGTGCAATTAAAATGCTGGATGGTCCTTTTTAGAGCCCCCCCGTGAGGACCCTTGGGAACCGGGAGCTTCCTTCGAGGTAGGAGGATCGATACCCTTTCGAGTTGGGATATCGGACTTCACAACACTGTTCAAATAGAACAGCCTCAAATTCTTTCTCGAAAACACATAAGTGTTTCAATGAAATGAGTTCACCCCAAATAATGTTTCTTGACAACACTGTGAAGACATAATTGGAGATTATTAAAAACCTTCTTCCGATGTGTTAATATATCTTATCGGAAATACACATCCTGTCACAAGAATCCCACTTAAAATTCAAATTATACCTGTCAATCGGATTAAAATTCAGATGTAACGATGGGAGATTTGATAAGCACCGGATGCGCGCAAAAGCTTACTGCAAAATATATAGCAGTTTAAGAATGGTTGTCATCTGTGAAATAGCGAATTGTATGTTTTCATATAGTTAGTTTCTCTGAAGGAATATTGGATTATTGCATTAGAAAAACGTCTAGGTTAGAAGAGAGAAGTTACAAGGTAAGGTTTTTTAGAAATGTATGATAAGCTATTTCAGTGTTATAAGCATTCCATTATATACTGCTAATTTGGTTAATGAAAGAAAATGAAATAGAATTATTATAGAATAGTTTAGAAACACATTTAAGTTTTACTCATCAAAAGCTATGCGCCTGAGAAAATTTACCTTATTTTTGAAAATAGGGATAGAAAAAATTATGTATATACTTACAAATTCTGACTGGGCTTCTACATCTGAACTCCTTGGCAAAACATGAAGGGGGTCAAGCTCACGATCTTCAGTAGGCTGAGCTGAGGCATTATGAGAAGCAGTCCATTCTCTCTTCAACTTCCTTCCAGCTTGCGTGGAGCTAACACTGGGGTTAGAGGGCTCTGGCACTATAAGTTGGGTGGTCGTTGGCTGGTCCAGATCGTGTGTAATTCTACCGGCATATTTGATAATTGATGGTCTTGCGGCTTGCATTAATACAGCTTCGCTCCATCTTGCTTTCTTTTCAGAAGGGGGGTTATTGCACGTATCCGCTTCCTTGAAAAAAAGGCAAAATTTAGCATGAAAAAAACAACCCCTTTTTCCATTTTGTTGGATAAATGGTTAAGAGGTCAAATTTTGTCCTCCTCCTCCTCTTGTTTATTGCTCATTAAGGTGCTCCTATTATTAATTTCATACTGCTAAATAAAAACGAACAGAAATTATAATGTATGTGAGGGGGGTTCTCTCCCAAGTCAATACCTCGCTCTTTACGCTACAATTTTTTTTTTAGTGCTTTCAAAAGAGCTATCTATTCTAATTAAAAATGGTCTTTGTGATTCAGAGGGTTGTGAATCAAATTTTTTTTTTTAGACTTTTAACGTAAAGAGTGTGGTATTGACTAAGGGGAGAACCCTCCCCCTCATATACGTAATAACATATACGTAATAGAAAAAAAACAATAAAAAACAAGCGACACGGCTCAATAGTAATCCAAACTTTTAAAAAACGGAATTTTGATGTTAATAAATGTATCAAAAGAATGTGTTTTAATGCTGATTCTAAATATATATAAATTTTATTACGTTTAGTATTACTCATCAAAGGCTACGAGCCTGAGAAAAATTTACCCGATTTTTTTTTTTTTTTTTTTTTTTTTTTTTTTTTTTTTATTAAAGAGGGGGGGAACACCCCCTACAAGTGAATGAATTCTAATGTAAATCACACCGTCAGATTCAGCGTATCAGAAAACTATTTCATAGCTTTCAAGCTCATATCTGCAAAAATCTGCAACTTTGTATTTTTGCCAGAAGAAAAATACACGAATATAGAAGTTAGTTACGTAAGTTAATTTGTAAAGAGATCCATTTAACAAAAGAAAAGTAAAATTTTTATGCACATAAAAGCTGCATTAACTAAAAAACGACCAGAAATTAAATAAAAAAAACAAGTTTTTTAAACTGAAAGTAAGGAGCGACATTAAAACGAACAGAAATTATTCCCTATATGAAAGGGACTGCCCCCTCCTCAACGCATCGCTCTTTACGCTAAAGTTTGACCTTGTCTCACAACTTTATTTTTTTTTAAACAATAAAAAACTTTAGCGTAAAGAGCGAAGCCTTATGATTTCAAATATATCAGTTTCATTAAGTTTAGCTATAGCGGTCAAAAGTTACGCGCCTGAGAAAAATTGCCTTGTTTTCGAAAAAGGGGGAAAACACCCTCTAAAACTCATAGAACTTTAATGAAAATCACACCATCAGAGAACCCTACTATAGAAGTTAAAAGCTCCTATCTGGAGCCTCATTCGAACGGAAATTAAAAGTTCTAATGTCCTTTTTAAGTAACAAAAAAAAAAATGGAGGGCAACTAGGCCCCCTCCCACGCTAATTTTTTCCCAAAGTCATCCGCCGTGACATCGGAATCAGACAAACCCGTTTATAGCAAGAGCCGGTGAAATTTAACCCCCCCCCCCCAAAAAAAAAACTCTCACACTCTTTGTAACACGCAAGCTTTCATTCAAAGCAGAAAAATACATCATGTTAGGAAAAAGCTTGTTTCCGAATGATAAAGAAGTGTTTTTCAAAACAATTAAAACCTGTAAACATACCTATGGTGGAGAGATTTTATTTACATAATAGAAAAAAGCGTGCTTTGACGTTTCTATCGAATATAGTCGTCATATTTTAAGATTTTGTATTGTTGGAGGGGAGGGGGGCTAAGTCCCTCTGAAATTTGAATTTACTAGTAAAACGTTTTCTTTATTTTTTTTTGGGGGGGGGGGAAATAAAAGAATGAAAAGTGTACTCACATTGAAAATTGACAAATCCATTGTTTTCAAAAGTTAAAAATATATGGTGTACTATAAACAATGTCTTAAAACATAATGAAAATTGGAATGCAGTGTAGGGACATTATATCGGTTTTTTTTTTCTAATTGAGTATGTTATACCATGGCAAGTTTTTTTAGAAAACCGACCAATCAAGTTATTATATTGGACTAACCACCAACTTTCTCTAATCGACTGACACACAAAAAATCGATGTCATAATAAAAAACATGTCTGCCAAGCCATGTAGTGTTCATTGTAATAGGCAAATGACCCTGGTAACCCAATTACTTGAAAATACACACACATATCCATGCCTCAGGCTTGTGAAAGTGCATGTATATTCAGTGGTAATTGGGCGCTTACTACTTATGCTGCAGCTACTTTAGACCTTCTTTTGAGTTTACATGTCCAGCTTGGTATCCAGGGTCGACAAAGGATCCATCAGATAGACTTGAGATGATACTAAAAAGATCTGTAAAATTATACTTGGACACAATTACTCAACATATGATGATGCACTGAAACAACCCAACTTGGATTCACTTGATAGTTGTAGACATGAGTTGACATATCAATCTTGACTAAGTTGTTTGAACTCCCCAACTCACCATGGTTTATTACCCAACCTTGAGAGCCCCCCTATTGAAGGACCAGTCACCAGACTCTGAAAAATAAAAAAGGAATGTCCACAATTAAATACTTACCCAGCCTCTAGTGCCGAGAGATATCGTAAATCATTTGTCCCTTAGTTGGCTCGACATTTTAATAATATCACCTTAACAAGTATTTAATATTTAATGTTTGATGTAGTTATTTCAGAGATTTGCTTGTGAGTATTTTGAATGAAAGTATTTCATTCAAAAACTTTCATATGTGAGTTTTTTTCTTATCTCAGTTGCTTTGGTGTTCTCACTGAAGTAACTCTAATAGCTGCTTTTCCCTACGTGGATTAGTTTGCGCCAATTGTATATTTTTTGGTGGTGGTTTTATTTGTTTTTAGTTTTAGTTTGGTTTTTATCTTGTTCTTGTTGTGTTTCTCTTGTGCTGAAGACACCTTCTTTTGATACAGGCGAAATATCCGCGTTGTTTTACATTTTTCGTCTTTTCTTTCCACTGGCCGCATTTGTTTTTTTTTTTCATTGAGATTTTTCTCTCTGTTGGTTTTTTGAGTATTTTGAATGTATTTTTTCTTTAAAAAACGATCAGAAATTAAATTTAAAATCTTGTTTTTTCAACTGAAAGTAAAGAGCCCCCTTGTATGAGGGAAGCTGCCCAGGGGCGTCGTTTGGGGGTGGCAAGAGGGGGCAGTTGCCCCCCCCCCCAATAATGTGGAGAAAAAAAACATTATACATCCCATACCCTTTAACTATCCAGATATGGACCCCTTTTGCCCCCCCCCATGGACCCCTCTTCCCTCCCCCTCATTAAAAATGCTGGAGATTTGCCCCTGGAGCTGCCCGCTCCTCGACCTCTCTCTCATTATGGTAAAGTTTGACTTCTTGTCCCAATTCTTTAAGAGCGGCTCCTGATGCACAAGGACCGGTTAATTGCAAAAAGAAGCCTTTTAAAGCACAAAATCTCCAGCGTAAAGAATTAGGGATTCAGGAGGAGCAAGCCCCTCTCATGTGCGGAATAATTTCTGTTCATTTTGAGTTTAATGTTGCTCCTTGCCTTCAGTAGAAGGGGGGGTCCGACTCCCACGATTCACCCCTGCTGCCACCTACAACTTTTTTTAACACCATATATGGGCATAGAACCACGTGGTTTATGGTTTTTGTCAATGAGAATGAAAAAAACAGGAATTTTGTCACATTTATGGGTGTTTTCTTGGATGGTTATGTGTGTTGGTCGATTTATTTGATGTTTTTCATGGATGTTTAATGGTTTTTTGTCAGTGAGAATGAAAAAAAACAGGAACTTTGTCACATTTATGTCTGTTTTCTTGGTTTTTGTCAGTGAGAATGGAAAACAGGAACTTTGTCCCGTTCATGGATTATTGAGCAGGTCAATGACACTTCCTTCTTGTTGTTGCTCTCAGCGAATGTTATGATCCAGAAATAGTATTTGTTGTTGTTGCTCTAGGCAATGTTATGAGTTTCCCGGAAACAGATAGATCACGTGTTTCCTTCTCAGCCAATCAGAGGGCTTTGTTTACATATTAGTGGCGGAGGGAATATAAGGAAAGGATTTTTGCTATAGTTTTATTAGTCTGTGAATAGAATTCACTAAGTTTTAGTTAACAGTGTAATAACATGAGTTAACAAGTTGAGTTAGAAATATCCTTTTATTGCAACTGTTCTATTTGTAAAGGACATTTCATGATTTTGAGTATTCACATGAACCTACTGAATGTTTAGATAGCTTAGAGGCAGAGACAGTTGAGAAGAATCTGGAGGAAACGAGAAGAAAATTATATGTGACATGGAGAGAAATTTATACCGATTGCAAGTAAGCTCAGATAAAAGAAGGATGGATATGATAGAAAAGGAGGATCAAAAGAAGAGACTGGTAAAAGAGGGCTTTCTCTATAGTGTAAAAGACAGCAGTGAAAACCCAAAGAAAAATGTGTATAGTACAAGATATAACTCGGATTATTATGATGATTATGCTCCAAGAGAAGAGAAAAAGTGTACCATTAAGAGACAACATAAGACGTTATTCTATGGAATGGATTTTAAACAACGAAAACCGTGGTGGAAGAGTTCTCATAGATCATTTTACGATAAATCCCATTTTTGATATGTATAATGAGTTTTATATTGTAATCATACAATAAATTTGTTTCTGCTATTTTTATTTTCTCCTACTATATATGTATAGAATAAGGATACCAGCAGAGACTTCTGTACATGAAGAGTTTAGTTTGATTAGATCACTCAATAGAGTACTATCAATCCCCCGTCTAGTTTTCTATTAAAGATAAAAAATAAATCATTCTTCTAATCATTTACTCATTTGAAAAATCAATATTTACAACGGTTTTTAAATATATAATGTCTGGTTCAATTATTTCATCATCTCTATCGCTATCTTCTAATATCGTTATATTACACAGAGGGGGTGGTATACATTCAACCTCCGGTTCAAGTAATTGAACCCGTCTTCATCATCACTATCGCTATCTTCTAATATCGTTATATTACACAGAGGGGTGGTATACATTCAACCTCCGGTTCAAGTAATTGAACACCGTCTTCATCATTGACCGTTATATCAATCAAAGGGGGCATCTCCTGAAATAAATCCTCTCGTACTCTTACAGGTATACTAGCAGCCAACCGCTCATCGTCTTCAATACACATGCGATCCGAAGGCCCCCTCCTCACTAAATCATCAGATGTGTATGATAGTCCTAATGAAGTATAATGTACTTCCATTACATCATCATCGGTACCATCAATGCTTATATCGCACAAAAGAAGCTCCTCACTTTCCGTGAGCTCCCACTCGCTCCATACATCCTAAAAAGATTGAGAACACTATGGTCAAAAGCTCTGTGGAAAGGTATAGTCTTCATGAATATACTGAGGGGTGTTCTATAAATGTAATAAACAGGGTTACTTATTATTTTTCATTTTTTCTATAATTTTGTATGTCTAAAATTCATCAATTAGCCAGATGTGGGTTTTTTTTATTATTTTTTACATACGGAGCGAGATTTAATGTCATTGATAGAAGCCTGTATGAGATTTAATGTCTGTGATAAAACCAGGAAAAAAAACCTTTCCAAGAACTATGTTTTTTCAAAGAAAAGTAAAGAGCTACGACATTAAATCAAAGAGAGCAGAAATAAAGTTGAATAATTGCTTAAACGTAAATTTTCTGTAAACATACTTCTAATTAATCACTCCTAAAAGGTAAGTATAGACCGCTCATCCTCTATGGTGGGGGAGCATGCACAGCGGTGTCCTCTTCGGTCGACTAGGTGCTGTGAGTTGAGTTGTTTTTAATAGGAGTACATTATTTTTGAAGATTTAAATGAATCAGATTAGTTAAACAAAGCTTATAAATAAAATTGTATTAACAGTTAATTTTGTACCGACTACATTAATATTTAAGACCTAGTGCATCACGAAGCACCATTGTGGTCTGAGAAATTCAAAAAACTCAGAAACTCAATACATAGTTTTCGATAATTTCAAGTTGATTGCTATCTAGGAATTTTATTTCTACAACACTTAGACCTTCCTTAGGTTGAAGTGCTGTTTTGCGACACAAAATGGTAGAAAATCCCGCTTTACTTGAGTACATTATACGTTTTGCCTCTTACAATAGACACTAAAAAGGTAAGTATAGACCGCTCATCCTCTATGGTGGGGGAGCATGCACAGCTGTGTCCTCTTCGGTCGACTAGGTGCTGTAGTGAGTTGTTTTTAATAGGAGTACATTATTTTTGAAGATTTAAATGAATCAGATTAGTTAAACAAAGCTTATAAATAAAAATTGTATTAACAGTTAATTTGTACCGACTACATAAATATTTAAGACCTAGTGCATCACGAAGCACCATTGTGGTCTGAGAAATTCAAAAACTCATAAACTCAATACATAGTTTTCGATAATTTCAAGTTGATTTCTATCTAAGAATTTTATTTCTACAACACTTAGACCTTCCTTAGGTTGAAGTGCTGTTTTGCGCCACAAAATGGTAGAAAATCCCGCTTTACTTGAGTACATTATACGTTTTGTCTCTTACAATTTGCCCCATTAGCTTGATATGCTATCTCGTGAGAAAAAAAAATAATAAAATAAACACGCATCCGTGATCTTTCTTCTGGCAAAAATGTGAAATTCCACATTTTGTAAAAGGGAGCTTGAAACCTCTACAGTAGGCTTCTCTGATACGTTGAATATGATAGTGTGATTTTCATTAAGGTTCTATAGCTTTTAGGGGGTCTTTCGACCCTTTTTCGAAAATCACCAAATTTTCTCAGGCACCTAACTTTTGATGGGTAGGACTAAAAACTTGATGAAACTTATATATTTGAAATCAGCATTAAAATCTGATTCATTTGATGTATCTATTGGTATCAAAATTCCGTTTTCTAGAGTTTCGGATACCCTTTGAGCTGGGTCACCCCTTACTTACACTTCGTTACCACGAAATGTTATATTAATTAAAAAAACTTTCCACAAAATAAGTTTTTCAAAGAAAAGTAAAGAGCTACTACATTAAATCAAAGATGAGCAGAAACAAAGTTAAATAATTGTTCAAACGTAAACTTATGCCCAATGACATACTAGTTAAAGTGACAAAACTCTTTCCCACAAGAGAACACTTTTCAACTAAAAGTAAAGAGCTACTAAATCAAAGATATGATGAAATAATAACGAATAATTGTTCAAACGTAAACTTATGTTTAGCGATAAACCTATTAGAGTGATAAAAAACTTTTTCTCACAACAGGACACTTTTTCGAGTAAAAGTAAAGAGCTACCAGACTAAACCAAAGATATGATGAAATAATAACGAATAATTGTTCAAACTTAAATTTTCTGTATTACGGGAATAGTTTATTTTCGAACCATTATATCTACCAAGGTTCAATACCTGAGTTAAACTAAGAGGTTTCAATTTCAGGAAAAAATTACATTTTGACAACATTTGACAATTTACCAAATTTAAAGTTTTGTTTAGTTTCAAAATGTTTTCTGTCACTCATCATCTTTTAATTATTCACAAACAATACTAAAGAAAACCACTTCCCATGGTTTATTGATTTTAAATTATTAAGAAGGCTATTATTTCATTGAAATATACATTTTACATTTTTAATTTTCATGCTTTTGATAAGTATCTTGTCCTTTTGTTGTAAATTGCAGCTGAAGGCTTATCGCAAAATCACTGTTTCAAGTTTTTTCATAATTAAAGGATACGAATTAGAACCATGGGAATGCATTTTCATCATATTTTGCTTATTTTTCGTTGGAAAAAAACACTGAAAAGTCATATTAAGAGCTATATTTTTGAGTTTTTCACTGAAAAAAGATTCCTTTTTCATACCAAGCCCTGACCCCCCTAATTTGAAGGATATGAATTAGAACCATGGGAACGTAATTTCGTCGTATTTTGCGTATTTTGTTGGAAAAAACACTGAAAAAACCATATTAAGAGCTATATTTGTGAGTCTTTCACTGAAAATTCCTTTTTCGTACCAAGCCTTGACCTCCCTAATTAAAGGATATGAATTAGAACCATGGGAACGTAATTTCGTCATATTTTGCTTATTTTTCGTTAGAAAAAACACTGAAAAACCATATTAAGAGCTTTATTTATGAGTCTTTCACTGAAAATTCCTTTTTCATACCAAGCCTTGACCTCCCTAATTAAAGGATATGAATTAGAACCATGGGAAACGTAATTTCATAGTATTTTGCATTTCCCACAAGAGGACACTTTCGAGTAAAAGTAAAGAGCTACCAGACTAAACCAAAGATATGATGAAATAATAACGAATAATTGTTCAAACTTAAATTTTCTGTATTACGGGAATAGTTTATTTTCGGACCATTATATCTACCAAAGGTTCAATACCTGAGTTAAAACTAAGAGGTTTCAATTTCAGGAAAAAATTACATTTTGACAAACATTTGAGAATTTACCAAATTTAAAACTTTTGTTTAGTTTCAAAATGTTTTCTGTCACTCATCATCTTTTAATCATTCACAAACAATACTAAAGAAAACCACTTCCCACGGTTTATTGATTTTAAATTATTAAGAAGGGCTATTATTTCTTTGAAATATACATTTTACATTTTTAATTTCATGCTTTTGATAAGTATCTTGTCCTTTTGGTGTAAATTGCAGCTGAAGGCTTATCGCAAAATCACTGTTTCAAGTTTTTTCATAATTAAAGGATATGAATTAGAACCATGGGAATGCATTTTCATCATATTTTGCTTATTTTCGTTGGAAAAAAACACTGAAAAGTCATATTAAGAGCTATATTTTTGAGTTTTTCACTGAAAATTCCTTTTTCATACCAAGCCCTGACCCCCCTAATTGAAGGATATGAATTAGAACCATGGGAACGTAATTTCATCGTATTTTGCATATTTCGTTGGAAAAAAACACTGAAAAACCATATTAAGAGCTATATTTGTGAGTCTTTCACTGAAAATTCCTTTTTCGTACCAAGCCTTGACCTCCCTAATTGAAGGATATGAATTAGAACCATGGGAACGTAATTTCGTCATATTTTGCTTATTTTCGTTAGAAAAAAACACTGAAAAACCATATTAAGAGCTATATTTATGAGTCTTTCACTGAAAATTCCTTTTTCATACCAAGCCTTGACCTCCCAAATTAAAGGATATGAATTAGAACCATGGGAACGTAATTTCATCGTATTTTGCATTTCCCACAAGAGGACACTTTTCAACTAAAAGTAAAGAGCTACCAGACTAAATCAAAGATGAACAGAAATAATAACGAATAATTGTTCAAACTTAAATTTTCTGTATTACGGGAATAGTTTATTTTCGAACCAATATATCTACCAAAGGTTCAATACCTGAGTTAAACTAAGAGGTTTCAATTTCAGGAAAAAATTACATTTTGACAACATTTGACAATTTACCAAATTTAAAGTTTTGTTTAGTTTCAAAATGTTTTCTGTCACTCATCATCTTTTAATCATTCACAAACAATACTAAAGAAAACCACTTCCCACGGTTTCATATGATTTTAAATTATTAAGAAGGCTTTTATTTCTTTGAAATATACATTTTACATTTTTAATTTCATGCTTTTGATAAGTATCTTGTCCTTTTGGTGTAAATTGCAGCTGAAGGCTATTGCAAAAATCACTGTTTCAAGTTTTTTCATAGTTAAAGGATACGAATTAGAACCATGGGAATGCATTTTCATCATATTTTTGATTATTTCGTTGGAAAAACACACTGAAAAGACATATTATTTGAACTCACATCAAACGTTGCCGGACTTGCATTTGAAGAACCTTCCATTGTTTTCTATCTTGTCCTTTATTTCAGACTATACTGACTTTTAAACCTTTTCAAAGCTCTAAAATATACTAACCTAACGGTTATTTATTTACGAAATCGTGCAAACTGTTGATTTAGAACAATAATTACCTTTCTATATATCACTTAACACCCACTAGAATTGCCACTTTCACTCACGGAGAATGGATTCAAAACAATACTTCTTACATCACATAGACTAATTGTGTCAAACGAGACATCTCTCAAGCAGATTAATTAATTGTTACGTTCGATTTTGTTTGGACATAGGAAAGCATCAGTGGGAGTGAGAATTCTGTGAGTTCTCAATTTCTGTAAAAAACTATCCCAAAATCAGAGCTTTGATCAAACTCTATGATTTCACACTTCTTGTGTAATCAAGAAAAGAAAAAAGAAGAAAAAATTGGATAAAAGATATTTTTGAAATATACTCGCCCCAAAAAAACATCCAGAAAGCTTTATTTGATAAAATAACTTAAATGACCGCGACAGGGGGAGGGGGAATCAGGTTTATTTAAAGAATTTCCCCCCTGGGATTTTTTCATTTTTATTATTATTTTTCTAAGTACCAAAACAGAAAGGACTCGTACACAGAAACTATTGAAATGAAAACTTACCTACGTACGCATAACTTAGGAATTAGATTAGATTACCCCTTAGAGGACAGACAAACCCCAAGTGAGGTGTCTGGTAGGTTAGCGTGAGATTATGTTCAGGTTAGGTTATAGAGGGTATAGACTAGCTTAGCCTACGACGAGAAAGAAGTTATCTTAGGTGTGGAGCTCCCGTAACGCAATCAAACCCTCGCTCTAGGTTTAGATCCTAGAATTAAGGTTCAAAGAGGCGAAACCAGACCAAAAAGTTAGGTGTATGGTTAGGTTTTAGGTTAGAAATTTATGTTTAGGGTTTTTGGTTTTGTAATTTTAAAGGGGTTTAGAACCTAAAGCCTTAAGCCTACGTCCGAGAAGAAAGAAAAAAAGTTCACACTTTAGGTTGATTGGGGAGGCCCGGGGTGGGGGGGTGTTTTTTCCCCCCCAACCCGGGCCCTCCCAGCCCTCGCTTTTTCCTTTGAAATTCCCTGGAATTATAGGTTAGAGAACAGACAAAAAAGTTTAGGGTTGTAGGTTTAGGTTTTAGGGTTTTAAGGATTATTTTAGGTGTAGGTTAATTTAGGTTTTTGAAAACTGCTTAGCTAACCGGTCCGGACAACGCGCCGGCGGTACGTTAAAGGCTAAGCCCCATAGTCCCTAACCTAAATTAACCCTTAACCTTAACATAATCTAACCCTAAACCTAAACATACACCTAACTTTTTTTTTTTGTCTGTCCCCCCCTTCTAACCTAAATCCAATCCCTAATCCTAAGTGGATGCGTAACGTAAAGGGCAAGGTATTTAAAAAATATGTTTTGGAAAAAAATTACGTTTTTTCCCTAGAAAATTTTCACGCTCCCCCTACCCTGTGAATGGGTGCTAGTCCCCCCCCCCCACTTTTAATTCCCAATGCAAAATTGAGTTACCCTTTTTTTCCAAATGGTTGTTTTCTGTGGGGAACGATTTCCGCCCCCTTTCCTTGTGAAAGTTACTTAGAAAAATATAAAATGATATATTCCAGGGAAATATTTCCTTTTAAACCCCTGAATTCCCTCCCCCTCCCCCCTCGCGTCATTTTTCAGTTGTAAAATAGCTTTCCTGTGGGGATTGTTTGGGGCCAAAATATTTCAAATTATCTTGTTTAATCATCCATTTTTTTCCTCTTTTTTTTTCTTTCTGATTACACCAGAAGTGTGGGGGAAATCAATAGGGTTGATCAATCTTTGAATAGTTTTTACAGAAATTTCTTCACTTCCACCCCTTGATGCTTTTTTTTCCTATTCAAAACAAATCGACGGTAAACAAATTAATTATCCCTGCAATTTGAAGGAAATGTTACTCGTGTGTTGACAACAATTTAGTCTATTGTGATGTAAAAGAAGTATTTGTTTTTTGACTCTATTCCCCTCCCGTGAGGTGCAAAAAGGTTGGGCCCCAATTTCTAAGTGGGGGGGTGGGGGTTTTTAAGTGATACTATAGGAAAGGTAAATTATGGGGTTTCCTAATCACACAGTTTGCCACAGGATTTATTTCACGTAAATAAATAACCCGTTTTTTTAGGGTTTTTTAGTATATTTTTAAGAGGCTTTTGGACAAAGGTTTTTTAAAACAAGTTCCAGTATAGTTCTGAAATAAAAGGACCAGATAAGAAGAAAATATTGGAAGGTTCTTTCAAATGCAAAGTCCGGGGCAACGTTATTTGATGATGAAAGTTCAAATACATAATGTTCTTTTTCAAGTGGGGGTTTTTTTCCACGAAAAATAAAAGCAAAAAAATATGATTGGAAAAAAATTTGCCATTCCCATGGTTCCTAAAATTGCCGTATGAACCCTTTTTAATTTAATGAAAAAACTTGAAACAGTTGGGAATTTTTTGCAATAAAGCCCCCCCTTTCAGCCTGCAAAATTAAACACCAAAAGGACAAGATACCTTTATCAAAAAGGCCCATGAACAAATTTATAAAAGTGTAAAAAAATTGTATAATTTCACAAAGAAATAAAAAGCCCTTCCTTACATAATTGTAAAATCAATAAGCAACCGTGGGGGGAAGTGGTTTTTTTTCCCTTTAAATATATTGGTTTTTTTTTGAATGATTCAAAGATTGAATGCGTGCCAGAAAACACTTTTTTGAAACTAAACAAAAAACTTTAAATTTGGGTAAAATTTGGGTCCAAATGTTTGTCAAAAACATGGGTAAATTTTTTTCACTGAAATTGAAACCTCCTTTTAGGTTTTTTTTTAACCTTCCCAGGTATTGAACCCTTTTGGGGGTAGATATATTTTGGTTCCGAAAAAATAACTATTTTTCCCCCCGTTTAATACAGAACAAATTTAAGTTTGAACAATTTATTCCGGTTAATTTAATTTCCTGTTCATCCTTTTGATTTAGTCCTGGGGTAAGCTCTTTTTAACTTTTGAGTTTGAAAAAGTGGGTCCCCTCTTGTGGGAAAATGCAAAAATACGATGAAAAAATTTTACGTTTTTTCCATGGGTTTTTCTAAATTCCCCATATTACTTTTAAAATTAGGGAGGGTCAAGGACACCTTTGGGTATGAAAAGGAATTTTTCAGTGAAACAGGCACTTCATACATTAGCTCCTTAAATATGGTTTTTTTTTTTTCAGTGTTTTTTTCTAACGAAAATAAAGCAAAATATGACCGAAAATTTACGTGTCTCATGGTTTTTTCCTAAATTCCATATCCCTTCAATTAGGTGAAGGTCCCAGGCTTTTGGGGTTCACGAAACAAAGGATTTTTCAGTGAAAAAGACCCTCACAAATTAGCCTTTTTTCTCCCCAAATATTTGGTTTTTGTTTTCAGTGGGGTTTTTTTTTCACCAACCGAACATTATGACAAAAATACGAAATGTGAAATTTAAACGTTTTGTCCCCATGGGTTCCTAATTCATATTCCCCTTCAATTAAGGGGGTCAGGTGTTGGTAATGAAAATGGAAATTTTTTTCCCAAAGTGGAAAAACTCAAAAATAGTAGCTCTTAATTATGAAAACTTTCCAGTGTTTTTTTCCCCCAACGAAAAAAATAAAGAAAAAAAAAAATTATGAATGGAAAATGCAATTTTCCCATGGTTATTCTAATTCCCGTATCCTTTAAAATTTATGAAAAAAAACTTGGAAAAAACCAGTGGATTTTTTTGCGATAAGACTTTATCCCAGCTGCAATTTTAAAACACCAAAAAAGGACAGATAAAGGCTTATCCCCAAAGCATGAAAAATTCAAAAATTGTAAAAATTGTATCTTTTTTCAAAAGAATTATAGGCCTTTTCCTTAATCTTTTAAAATAAATAAAACCGCCAGTGGGAATTGGGGTTTTCCCCTTTAGGTATTGTTGTGTGAATGACATTACAAAGATGGATGTAAGTTGACCAGAAAACAAACCAGTTTTGAAAACTAAAACAAAGTTTTTTAAATTTTTGGGTAAAGTTTTGTACCCCCAAAAATGTTTGTCAAATGTAATTTTTTTTTCCTGGAAGATTTGAAAACCTCTGTAGTTGTTTTTTTTAACTCAGGTAAAAATTGAACCCTTTTTGGTAGAAATATAAAATGGGTTTTTTCGAAATAAACTAGTCCCCCGTTAATACAGAAAATTTTAAATTTTTGAACAATTATTTTCGTTAACTAGTTTTCCCTCATATCTTGGTTTAAGTACCCCTGGTAGCTTCTTTAAACTTTTAACTCGAAAAAGTGTTCCCCCCCACCCACCCACCCCTTTTGTGTGGAAATGCAAAATACGAATGAAATTACGTTTCACCCCATGGGTTTTTTTTTTTTTTTTTACTAAAATTTCATATTCCTGAGTTAGGGAAGGGTCCCCAAGGCCGTTTTTTGGTAAGGGAAAAGGAAATTTTTTTCAGTGAAAGACCTCAATAAATAAAGCTCTTTAAAATATGGATTTTTCAGGTTTTTTTTTCCGTCAACGAAAATAAAGCAAAATGATGGACGAAAATTACGTGTCCCCCATGGGGTTTCCTAATTTCATATTCCTTTCCAATTAAGGGAGGGTCCAAGGACCCTTTTGGTAACGAAAAACAGGGATTTTTCCAAGTGAAGGACTACCACAAAATATAAGCTTTTGTATCTTAATATGGGGTTTTTTTAAACAGTGTTTTTTTTTTCTTTTTCCACCAACAAAAAATACGCAAAAAATACGAAACGAAATTTACGTTTTTCCCCATGGTTCTAAATTCATATCCCTTCCCCAATTAGGGGGGGCAGGGCCTTTGGGTATTGAAAAGGTGAATTTTTTTCCCAGTGGAAAAAAACCTCACAAATTGCTCCTTAATATGTACCTTTTTCTAGTGGTTTTTTTGGTTTTTTTTCACCAACGAAATAAAAAGAACAATCATTGAAAATGAACTGCCAATTCCCCATTGGGGTCTATTCGTATCCCTTTAATTTTATAGAAAATAACTTGAAACAAGATGGGAATTTTTTTGCTGATTAAGCCCTTTCAAGCTGCAATTTACACCAAAAAGGGACAAAGATGTACTTTAAATCCAAAGCATGAAAAAATTCAAAAATGTAAAATGTAATATTTTCCAATTGCATGTAATAGGCCCTGTTTCTTTAATAATTTAAAACATCAATAAACCATGTGGGGGAAGTGGTTTTTTTTCCTTTTTAGTCAAAAAAATTGTGTTTTTTGTGAATGATTTTAAAAGAAGTGATGGAAATGGACCGTGAGAAAACCAAAATTTTTGAAAACTAAAACAAAACCTGGTTTAAAAATTTGGGGTAAATTGGTCAAATTGGTTTGTTCAAAATTTTGGAATTTTTTTCCTGAAATTGGAAACCCTCTTAGTTTAACCTTCAGGTTTAGATGTGAAACACTTTTTGGTAGAGTAATAATGGGTTTTCGAAAAAACATAAAACACCTATTCCCGGTAAATACCAGAAAAAGTTTAATTTGGTAACAATTATTCGTTTTTATTATTTTCATCATATCTTTGGGTTTTATCCACTGGTAAGCCTCCCTTTTACTGTTTTTAAACTACGAAAGTTGTCCCCCTGTTGGAAGGAAAAAGGTTTTTTTAATCCACTCTATGGTTTTTTTATTCCCGCTAAACAAAGTTTGTTAACCGTTTTTTTGAAAACGCCAATTAAAATTTTTTCCGTTTTTTATGTTTTATTTATTTTGCCCCATCATATCTTTTTGATTTTTTAAGTAAGCCTCTTTACTTTTAGTTTGAAAAAAATGTGTACCCCCCACCACCCCCCCTCGTGGTGGGGAAAGAGTTTTTTTGGTTCCCACTTTAACCCTAGTTGTCCCCTTGGGGCCCAAGAAGAAGGGGTTTACGTTTGAACAATTAATTTAACTGTTTTTGTTTCTGCCTCCCATCCTTTTGCATTAATGTAGTAGCTTTCTTTTTACTTTTCTTTGAAAAAAAACTTAAATTTTGTGGGGAAAGTGTTTTTTTAATTAAATATAAATCCATTTCCGTGGGTACCGAAATGTGTAAGTAAGGGGTTTGACCCACTCAAAAGGTATCCGAAAATCTTAAGAAAACGGAAATTTTTTTGATACCCCAAATAGATACATCAAATGTGAAAATCAAGATTTTTAATGCTGATTTCAAATATATAAGTTTCATCAAGTTTTTTTTAGTCCCTACTCATCCCAAAAAAGGTAGGTGCCCCTTGAGAAAAAAAATTTGGGGTTGGAATTTTTCGAAAAAAGGGTCCCCCCGAAAGAAAACCCCCTTAAAAAAGCTTATAGAACCTTTAAAATGAAAAAAATCACACTATCATATTTCCCCACGTATCCAGAGAAGCCTACTGGTTAAGAGGTTTTTCAAAGCTTCCCCTTCCTACAAAAACTGTTGGGAATTATCACATTTTTTGCCCCCAGAATAAAGATTCCCACCCGGGGAATGCGTTGGGGTTTATTTTTTAAATTTATTATTTATTTTTTTTGTTTTTCTCTCCACGAGATAGCATATCAAAGCTAAATGGGACAAATTGTAAGAGACAAAACGTCAATTAAGGTACTCAAGTGAAAGCGTGGAATTTTTATTTCCTACATTTGTTGGGCGCAAAACAGCACCTTCAACCTAAGGAAGGGACCCCGAGTTTTGTAGAAATCAAATTCCTTTAGATAAGGAAAATTCAACTTGAAAATTATCCGAAAAATGACTAAATGTTTGAGGTTTTTATGAGTGTTTTTTTTTTTGAATTTCTCAGACCCACCAATGGGGTTGCCTTTCGTGGGATGCCAACGTAAGGGTCTTAAATATTATTTAATGGTAGTCGGGGAAAAATCCTGTTAATCCATTTTTTTTTTATTTGATAAGCCCTTTTGTTTTAACCTAATCTGATTCATTTTAAATCTTCAAAACAAATAAATGGGTTTACTCCTTTAATTAAAAACAACTCACTTACAGCACCTTGTCGAACCGCGGAAGAAAGGAACACAGCGTGTGCATGCTTTCCCCCCACCCAAGAAGGAAATGAGCGGTCTTATAACTTACCTTTTTTAGTTGTCTACTTTTTGGTAAGAAAGGCAAAACGTACAATAATGTACTCCCAAGTAAAGCGGGAAATTGTTTCCCCCACTACCATTTTTGTGTCGCCAAAACAGCACCTTTCAACCCCTAAATGAAGGGTCCCCCCTAAGTGGTTTGTAAGAATAAAATTACCTAGAATAGCATCAAACTTGAAAAAAAATTATCGAAAAAACTTATGGTCCAGTTTGAGTTTTTTTTTTTCTGGAGTTTTTTGAATTTCCCTCAAAAAAGACCCACAAATGGGGTTGCTTCCGGTGAATGCACTAGGTTCCCCCTTAAATATTTTTATGTTAGTCCGGTTAAAAACAAAATTTAAAGCCTGTTTTTTTTTAATACAATTTTTTTACTTTATAAGCTTTGTTTATAACTTTACATTCTGATTGCATTTAAATTCTTCAAAAAATAATGTACTCCTATTAAAAAACAACTCACTACAAGCCACCTCGTCCCCGACCGAAGAGGAAATACCCGCCTTGTGCAATCTCCACCCACCATAGGGAGGATGAGCGTTTCCCCACTATACCCCTGTTTAAACCCCCTTTTAAAGGAGTGGATTAATTAGAGTTAAAATGTTTTCAGAAAAATTTTACGTTTTTTTTTAAAGCAATTTTATTTCCAAACTTTATTTTCTGCTTCTTCTTTTTTTGATTTAATGTCGTAAGCTCCTTTTTACCTTTTTTCTTTTGAAAAACATAGGTTTCCTTGGGAAAAGGGTTTTTTTTTTCCTTGGTTTTTTTCACAGAACCATTAAACAATCTCATACAGTCCCTGTTTCCCTAATCAATGAAACATTAAAATCCATCGATTCCCGTAATGTAATAATATAAAAAAAAACCCCACATCTGCCCTAATTTTGGGGATGAATTTTTAGACATTAAACAAAATTATAGAAAAAAAAATGAAAAAATAATAAGTAACCCCCTGTTTTTATTCATTTTATAGAACACCCCCTCAGTATTATTTCCAATGAGGGACTAATACCCTTTCCCCCACAGAGCTTTTTGAACCAAGTGTTTTTTCCCTCAAATCCTTATTTTAGGATGTATGGGAGCCGAGTAGGGAGCGCTCCACGGGAAAGTGAAGGAGCTCTTTTTGGTGCGGAATTTTATAAGCATTGATTTGGTAACCCGAAGTGATGAAAAAAATGTAAATGGAAGTAACATTATACTTTCATTTTAGGAACCTATTGCAAATACCCATCTGATGAATTTTAGTGAGGAGGGGGCCTTCGGATCGGAATGTGGTATTTGGAGAAGAAAAACGATGACGGTTTGGGCCTTGGCCCTAGTAAATAACCTTGTAAGAAAGTAACGAAATAGGAAATTTTATTTGTTTCAGGAGAAATGCCCCCTTTTGAATTGATTAAACGGGTCACCAATGAAATGAAGACCGGGTGGGGGGTTTCACTTACTTTGAACCCGGAGGTTTGATGTAAATACCCTCCCCCTCTGTGGTTTAGAAAACTTATACACCGATTTAAGAAGGATAAGCGAATAGTGGATGATTGAAAGACGGGGGGTTTCCAAATAACTTTTGAACCGGAGGTTTGGAATGTATACCACCCCCCTCTGTGGGGTAATAATAAAGAAAGATTAGAAAGATAGCGATGAGATGAAAAAAGTGAAATAATTGAAAACCAGACAATTATAATGATTTAGACAAAACCCGTTGTTAAATATTTGATTGTTTTCAAATTGAGTTTAAATGAATGTAAGAAGAATGAAAATTTTATTTTTTTAATCTTTTCATGAAAACTAGAACCCGGGGGGGATTGATAGTAACTCTATTGAGTGATGTCTAATTTCAAACTAAAAAAAACTTCTTCAATGGTAACAGAAGTCCCCACCCTCCTGCCCTGGGTAGCCCCTTTAATTCTATACATATATAGTTATGAAAAGAAAACATAAAAATAGCAGAAACAAATTTTTAATTTGTTATGATTAACAATTATAAACCTCCATTAATACATATCAAAAATGGGAAATTTATCCGTACAAATTGATCGTATGAGGAAACCCTCCTTCCACCACGGTTTTTACACAGTTTGTTTTAAAAATCCATTTCCATTGAATAACGTCCCCCCCATTTATGGTTTTGTCCCCACCCCCCTCTTTTAATGGTACCTTTTTTTTTCTCTACCTCGTTGGTGAGCCTATCATCAATAATAATCCGAGTTATATCTTTGTTTAACTATCACATTTTCCCCCTTTATTGGGTTTTTCACTGCCTTGGTCTTTTAACACTATAAGCGAAAAGCCCTTACTCCCTTTTTAACAGTCCTCTTACCTTTTGGAATCCTCCTTTTTCTGTCATACCATCCTTCTTTTTATCTGAGCTTACTGTTGCCAATCCGCTTATAAAATTGTTCCTCTCCCATGTCCACATATAAATGTTTTTTCTTCCTCGTTTTTTCCCCCCGAAATTCTTTTCTCATCTGTCTCTGCCCCCTCTAAGCTATCCCTAAACATGCAGTAGGTTCAAATGTGAATACTCCAAAAAATCCATGAAAAAATGTTCCCTTTTAACAAAATAGAACATTGCACATAAAAGGGATATTTTCTAACTCCCAAACTTGGTTTCACGTCATGTTATTACACTGCTAACCTAAAAACCTTAAAGTGAAAATTTCCGAATGTTCAACAGACACCTAATAACCTATAAGCAAAAAATCCTTTTTCCTTTATATTCCCCTCCGCCACCGCTAAAATATGGGGTTTTTCAAACAAAGGCCCTCCCTGAATTTGGCTTTTGAGAAGGAAACCACGTGATCTAGATCTTGTTTCCGGGAAAACTCCAAACAATTTGCACCTAGAGGCCAACCAACACAAATACAATTTCGCCCTGGATTCATCAACAAAATCGCTGAGAGCCCAACAGCATAAGAAGAAGTGTCATTGGGAACCCCTGCCTCCAATAAATCCATGACGGGAAAACAAAGTTCCTGTTTTGTTTTCCAATTGTCTTCACTGACAAAACCAAAAGAAAAAACAGACATAACTGTGCAAACCAAGGTTGTTCCTGGTTTTTTTTTTTTTCATTCTCCCCTGACAAAAAACCATTTAACATCCCATGCAAAAAAACATCAAATAAAATCGACCCAACACCACATAACCATCACAAGAAAACAATCCCAATAAAAATGTTGGACCCACAAATGATTCCCTGGTTTTTTTTTTTTTTTTCCATTCCTCATTTGACAAAAAAACCATAAACCCAAACGTGGTTTTTTTTTCTATGCCCATATAAATGGTGTTTAAAAAAAAAACAGTTTGTTTAGGTGGGCAGCAAGGGGTGAATCCTTTTTGCTAGTCCCCGGACCCCCCTCCTACTGCCTTCCATTAAGAAAGCACCGGTGGCCTTTTGTTTTTAATCTTTAGTTGTTTGCAAGAAGCCGTGTTTCCACCCAACCTTTGAATTTGCAAAAATTAAATAAAATTTTTTAAGAATTAATTAATATTGAATACAAAAATCAACAGTCCCAACGGATAAGAAATCCAACCTTTATGTTTCTAATCTTCAAAAATTTTAAAAATTTTAGAAATCAGGAATATTTTTTGGTCCTAGCCCACGAAAGAAAACCCTTGAAAAAATGAAAGAAAATACCCAATATGTTTAAACTTTTGGTTAATTAAAAAACAAACAGAAAATTTTTTTTTTGAAATTGTCCCCGAGAAAAAGAAGGTTTTTTTCAAAGGAAAATTTGAAGTCATATCAAAAACGTTTAAAAAAAAAAACGGATTTAGACAATAAATTCCCGATATTCAAACATTCAAACCTAAAAACCGAACATATACCTTACTCATCCAAGGAATAAAATGGAAATCCCAAAAAAAAACGAACAGAAAATTTAAAATAAAAAAATATTCCATGTTAAAAAAAACCAAAAGAAAAACGATAATTTAGAAATGAAAAAAACTCCTTAATCGAGAAAAAAAACAAAAATAAAAATTGCAGATACCTCAAGGATCACAAAACTTAAACCGGAAGACAAAAAATTAGAAAAAACCAAGCAAAAAAAAACAGGAACTTTGGGCTAACGGGCTTTTTTTTTTTGTCCCCTTTTTTTCCCCCTTTTCCCTACCAAGAAAAGTTGTCCTAAAGCCCTATTTGTTGCCCATTTCCCAGGACTTCACTGGAGGACCAAAATTATCTTTAACCAAAACCCTCCAAAGTACAAATAGTTTATAGCCAATTAAAAAAAAACACATGTAAAAATAAAGTCCTTGAATTGTTTTTCCCATTATTATTTTTAGTAATTTAATATCGTTAGAATATTTAAAATATTCCCAGTTTAATTCATCATTAGTCCCCCCCCCCCCCCCGCCTGTCAAGTCCCAAATCGGTAATCGTTGTTTTTTACCTAATAGGTCTTTTTTTGGTTATTTTGTTTTGTCGCATGTTTTGGAATTTTAAAAAAAATACTCCTTCAAAAATTCACATAAGTTTTTTTTTTTTTCAAAGTAAAAATGCCAAATGGAAAAATTTTGCCCGACAGATTTTTCCTTTTTTCTTTCGTCCAACCATTTTATGGTCTTAAATGTGAAAGCAAGGGTTTTTGTCCAACGGTGTTTTTTTTGGTGGGTGGGAGGAATGTCGTTAAAACACATATTTAAGGGAAAATGGAAACCTTCTCGAAGGGGTTTTTTTTGTTTGTTTAGAGGGCCGTTTGAAGGAGATAGAATTTACGGATGTAGGAGAGTTGGGGTTGGTGGGGGCGTGGTAGCCCTTGTGGGGTTTTTTGGGCCCCCTCAAGGGGGTGGGCCTTGGATGTTTTATGCTGAAGTTCGTTTTAGTAGTAAGTGTGTAAGGTAATTAAGGTTTGTAATTGAGGACGTTAGAAAACTTTTTCGGTTTAGGGGAAGGTGAGAAAAAAAGGGGTTAAAAGAAGGCGAAAATTTCCTGTTGGGTAGTAAAATTTTGTTCGTTTTTTAAGTTTTTCACTTAAGCCGAATCAACATTTTAAAAATTTTTACTTTGTTTTTTTTAAGATTTTATTGTAATTCCCAATCTAAATATCAAGTAATCCCGTTGATCCCTTTATGTAGTTTGGAGTTTATATTCCCCCCCCGTTTTTTGTATCTTTTTTCCTGCCCTTCGTTTTTTTTTTTTTTTTGGTTTCCCATTTTATTTTTGGACAGTAAAAATTTTATTGTTCTGGTTTATTTTGTTAATTTAAGGGTTTTTTTAGAAGTGATTTAGGGACTATATTTTGTCCGGCCCCCCATCTTCTTAATGTTAACACGTTGGCTCCTTTACTATCTTTGTTGAAAAACCCTCTTTTTTTTGGAAAAAGTTTTTTTTTCTTCCATTAATTATTTGGTACAGCCAATTCTAATGCCCTAGACTAAGCTAACCGGAGAACTAATAGCATTTGGTGTTTTTTATTTTTCTTTTTCGGTTTATATTGGCAAAAAGGGATATCTTTTGGAAACAGAAGGAATTCATAAAAGACCCAAACAAGATTGTTAAGAAAAAATTGGCTCTTAAAAAAAAAAATTAGTTTTTCAAAAAATAAAAATTTGTCTTTGTTTTAAAAAGAGCCATTTCTTTTTCTTGTTTTTTTTCCCCCAGGAGCCTTGGTGGTTTTGCTCCATATAAACCACCACCCATTGTTTGTTTAAAAAGCAGCCCCCCTTTCCAGGGAAACGGGGGGGCACAAAACTAATTTTGGTAAATTATGGGGCAAGGTGGTAAACGCAACCCTCCATTCAAGATCCCATAAATCAATGCAAACAGAAAAAACTTTTAGAGATGACAAAGCTTGGTTCTAGGGAAGCCAGAAGCGGCCCATGATCATCCACAAAACAAATGGCAAGGTGGATAAAGGTTATTCTTAGTTTGGTATCGTGGTGTTTGTAAACATTTTTTTGATTGGAAAATATCCTTCCCCTAAAAAATCGTCTTTTACAGTAAAATAGGAATTGAAGGCTAATTGAAGATTTTTTTTTTTATTGCCCAAGTTGAAAAAAATCAGTAAAAAAAGGACATATACTTTTGACCAAGAAAAAGAATTAATTTTGTTCGCGTTTTATTGGAATTTTTAAATAATGCCAAGAACCCAAAATTTTTTTATATCCTCTTGAATCCTAGTCAATCTTTTTTTTGTTTTTTCCAGGTGGAGAGGAAGGGCTTCTTTTAATGTTTTTTTGGTTGTTTTTGTTTTTGTTTTTTTCTTATTTGAATTTTTTTTGTCCCCCCACTACTTTTAAAAGCTTTTTTCTCTTTTCTAATTACTTTTGGCCTGCATCCCATCCGTTGGGCCCCCCCCCTACCTTGGTTTTATTCCATTTTGTCTTCTTTAATTTTGTTTTATGTTTGGTTTCCCTTTTCTTCCAAATTTTTTAATTTTTTTTCAATTTGCTTTTGAAAGTAAATTTCGTGGCTGTGACGGAATGGAAGAAAAAAACGGCTGTGGGTGATTGGTCTTAACTGAAAATGTTCACCCTTTGGGTTATGTTTTTTTCCATTTTTTTTTTTTTTTTTACTATTTTTTTCCCCAGTGAGCCGAAAAAATTTTGACCTCATTTTATTATTTAGCTTAAATTGTGGTTTTTGTTTGAAAAAAACGTTACATTAATTTAAATTCGTTTTTTTTCCAATATGCAAACATGAGGATCAGGGGAAATTAATATCCCAATCCTCTAAATACGCCCCAACGAGTGATCCGGTTCCCCCATCATAAATCGCAGAGCCAAAAAATTTTTCCACCGTTTTTTTTAGGACAGGGTTGAGGGGGTTTAAAAACTTGGTGCCTATTGGAAATAATACTCTTTTTTTTGTTTTCGTCTGTTTTACATTTTTTAAAGAGTGGGGGGGGGCCTGGGAAAAATGGTGTGTGTTCCCTTCCCTTTGCAAATAAAGGTTTTTTGTTACACAACGATTTAATAATCACAATGTAAAGTATTGGCAAATAAAGTTTTTTTTTTTGTTTTGCAATTATCAGTTAAAATGCCTTAGATTGCCGTCCCACCCCCCCACTTTGGTATAACAATATTATCAGATTGTTTTTTTACCATCCAGAATTAATCCAAACGGAAAAGATTAGTAAAGATTTTGGTCGTGTTTGGTTTTTGAGGCCAGAAAGTAAGAAAAAGGCTATAACCTTTGTGTCCCGATTGTTGGTTATTTTTTAGAAATAACAAAGCAATATATTTAAGTAAAAAATGCTGTTAAGATATAAAAGTAATTAACCATTTTGGGGGGGGAAATTGAATGCCAACGTAATTTATAGAATCAACATTTTTTTCTTAAGAAAGAACAAGTGTATTTAAGATTGGTCTATTAAGTTTTTTTTTTATTGTTATTAGAAAAACAAATCAATATTGAAAAAAAAACCACTTTAAAATTGTTTAAGGGGCTTAAAAACCTATTTGCGGTAAATTTGGACGTCCCGAAAGAAAACCAAAAACCAAAGCAATTATTTTTTTTTTAAAAAAAAAATTTTTGGCCCGGTGGAAGGCCCAATCAAAGGTGGGAAAATGCAGCGCCTTTGAAACATTGACCCGAGCAAAGTTTTAAATCCTTTACTTTCCATTTTTTATGCCTGCAGCAGCTGGTAGTTTGATCCAATAGGGCAAATTCACAAAACTTAAAGCACAGTTTGGCTTTCCCTGCCCTGCCCTTGAAATTCCTTGGTTTTCCTTTCATGGGTAAGCCCCCCGCGAAAAAGTCTTTTGAAGTAATGTACCCATTATAAAACAATTTTTTATTACCCCATCACGTAAGAAGCAAACAGTGGAACTAAGAAAAAAATGGAATCCGCTGGGTTGAAATTTTGCCAGGAAAAAATTAAAATTTTTTCTATTTTGAATTTACAATATTTTCCAAAAACATTTTTTTTTCAAATCTTTTGTTAAACGATGTTTTGGACAGAACGAGGGGGAAAGTTTACCTGTTCCAGATGGGGGTCTAATGTTTGCAAACCCCCTACATTTTTTCCCCAAGGTTTTTTTTATTAACCAAAATTAATTAGCCCACGTTTTTGTTTGCAAAAAGTTTTCATAAATAATGTACAATACCTGATTTTTACCTTAAAAAACAATCCCTTAAACAATCATTCAGAATTAGTTTTTTTGATAAAACAAAATTTTTTGTTAACTTTTTCCCAAGAAGATTCAACGTGATTGGGAAACACCCAATTGGGTGGGAAAACATAATTGTCCCTTAGAATTGATTTGAAGTGAACTTACTTAATGGGAATGTGTTAAAAATTGTTTTTAAGAGCCTAGAAAATTACATAAAACAGGAAAGCAGTTGGGAATCGGGTTTCCCCCCAATGTTGTTTTTTCCCTATCATTTTAATCAATCCTGATAAATCTCTTTAACTTTAAAAAAATGAACAGGAAAAACCAAGTGTTTTTTTTGTTTTTCCAGCTGAAAAAGTAAGGTGCAAAATATTGAAATTTTAAAAACCAAAACCAGAAGCTAATTACCCTATGGTGAGGGGGGCTGCCCCCCCTTTCCTCAACTCCTCAAACCTTCTTCAACGCTAAAAAAGGTCCTTTTATGTTTCCCCCCCCCTTTATAAGGAAAATAACCTTTTCATTCCAAATTCAATGGCCCTGTGTTGTTTATTTTACCATTCTTTAGGCGAAAAAAAATAAATAAAGCCCCCAATAACTGCATTTATGAATAAGGGGCTTAATTAAAACTGACTTACGGGGGAAAAAGATGAACTAATCAAATGAACATTACCATCTTGAGTAGAGGGTTGCCGCTTTTTCTCTGGGTTTTGTTGTTTTGTCCCCCCCCCTTATTATTTTTTAACCAAGGTCCCCCCATCATCAATTATAGAAGTAAAATTGATGTGTTTTTCCCTGACTTCGGGAAAGAAAACTTATTTTTTTAAAATTCTATCCCATCCTGCACTATGGGGCTTCCAAAACTTTCCCACCCATTGTTTTTTTCCTTTCTTTTCACTCTTGTGTATAAATCCCTAAAGCCCGTCCACTCCGCAGTAATACTACTCAGAACAAACAACACTGGCACGCTGTCCCCCTCCTTTCCTCCATCGGCAAACCGTTTAAAGCTTTTCCAGTATTTTTCCCCTTCAACTTGGAAAGATCCAATTTTCCCCTTTTTAATCCTCCACCTGTTTGAACCCCCTTGAGGGGGGGACCGGCCCCCCCCTGACGGCCTTTTCATTTGAACTTTCTGAATGGAGGGGACAAAAAAAGCAAACAACCAAATTTGGCAAACCTGCCCCCACACCTCTGTCCCGCAAAAGTGTGGGGCCCTAAGTTTCCCCCCCCCCACCTTGGGTTCTTCTAGCCCCATCCCCCTTCCCTTTTCAAGATCCAGTTTTCCCTTAAAAAAAAAATCCTCCCTTTTTTGACATTGGGAAATGGCCCCCCTAGCTTTTTTTCATTTGAAACTTTCTAATGGAGTTTTGACCACAAAAGCAACAATTATTGGCAACCCTGGGCCACCCTCTTAATCCGAAAAGTGGGGGTGGCCTAGCCTTCCTTGTTTCCACTTCCCTAAAGCCCATCCACCCCCTTTCCCACCCACTTGAGATCCAATTTCTTCCTAATTCCTTCCCTATTTTGTTTGATTTTTGACCCATGGTGGGGAACCGCCCAGCTTTTTTCATTTTTGGCTTTTTTTCTGGATGGACGACCAAATGCAACATTTATTTGGCAAAAAAAAACCTTGCCTACCCTCCCATCGTGTAAAAAGTGTGGGTCCTAAGCCCATTCTTGTTTCTTCCTAGCCATTTTCCCCCCCTTTCCCCGTTTTGAAGATCCAATTTTTCCTCCTAAAAAATCCTTTCCCCCATTTTTGACCATTGGGGGACGGGCGCCCCCCACACTGCCTTTTTCATTAGGCCCTGCTTGGATGGATGACCCCCAAAAACAAGCCACATGTGTGGCAAACCTTGCCCCCATCCTTCAATCCGTAAAGTTTTTGGTGGACCCCCTAGCCATCTATTTGGTTTTTTCTTCTTCCCCCCTAGCCATCCCCCCTTTTCCTTGAAGAGTCCAATTTCCCCTTAATTTTCTACCCTAAATTCCCCCCCAATCCTCACATTATAGACCCCCCATTGGGGACGGGGACTGGCCTTTTATTCCCAATTTGACTTTCTGATGGAGGTTGGACCAAAAAGGCAACAATTTTATGCAGCCCTGGCCGCCCACCCTTTCTCCGTAAAAGCGGATAGGCCCTTAACCCATTCCTTGTTTTTTTCTTTTTCCCCTAGCCATCCCCCCTTCTCTTGGAAGATCCAATTTTCCCCTCCTAATCCCTCCTTTTTTGGGACATGTGGGGGACGGGGCGGTGGCCCCTATTTTCCATGTTGGCCCCCCCTCTTGAATTGGATTTCGGAAAAGCCAGGAATCTTTGGCAACCTGCCCGCCCTTCATCTGGTAAAAAGCCCTTTTGGGCCCCTAGCCATCTTGGGGTTCTTCCTAGGCCCCATCCTCCTTCTCCCTTGAAGATCCAATTTTTCCGTCCGTAAAAAATCCTTCCCTTTTTTGAAACCATTTGGACGGCCGGGTTGCTGTTTGTTTGTCCATTTTGCCTCTTGATTGGATTATCGAAAAGCAAAGAATCTCCTTTGGCAACCTGGCCCCGCCCCCCTTTCATCCTGTTAAGCGTGGCCCCTTAGCCCATACTTTGGGTTTTGCTCCTAGCTTACCCCCGCCTCGCTTTTGGAAAGATCCCAATTTTTCTCCTAATCCCCCTACCCTTGGTTTGACATTTGGGGACGGTCCCCCCCCCCCTGGCTTTTTTTTTCATTTGGCCCCCTCCTGATGGATATAAAAAAGGTCAGAATCCTTTTGGCCAAACCTCCATTCCTTCCATATTCCATGCATACAGTGGGGGTGGTTGGCCTTAGCCCATCTTGTTTTCTTCTAAGGCCATCCCCCCCCCTTCCTTCATAGATCCCTAAATTTTTTCCTAAATCCTCCCCTTTTTTGGACCCAATTTTTTGGGGGAACGGTTGGGGGGGGGGTGCCCTTTTCATTTGGCCCTCCCTGTGAATTGGGTTAGTCCGGAAAAGCAATAATCTTTGGGGCCAAACCTGCCCCGCTTTCTTCATCTGTTAAAAAGCGTGGCCTAGCCCCCCATTTTGTTTTCTTCTAGCCCACCCCCCCTTCCCTTGGAAAAATTCCAATTTTCCTCGTAACTCCTAAAAAAAAACCTTTTGACCATTGGGAGGGACCGGCCCCCACTGCTTGTTTCATTTTGACCTCTGGATGGGAGATGATCAAAAAGCAGAATCTTTTTTTTGGGATGTCCCCCCCTAACCCCAGCCCACCCTTCCAAATGTTCCCTAAAGCGTGGCCCCCACTAGCCCCATCCTTGTGTCCTTCTATCCCTCCTCCCCTCCCACTTGGAAAGATCCCCAATTTCCCTTCCCCTAAATTCCCTCCCTTTTGTTGAACACCATTGGGGGACGGCCCTGGAATTTTTTTTCCAAATTTGGGCCCCTCTGATTGGATTAATCAAAAAAAAGCAGAAATCTGTTTGGCAAACCTGGCCAATTCCCTTCCATCCCATACAGGTTGTGGGGGGGGCCCCCTAGCCATCTGTGGTTTCCTTCCTAAGCATCCCCCTTTCCCTTCACGGATCTAATTTTTTCCCTACATTCCTCCCCTTTTGAACCCTTGGGGATGGGGCCTTGGAAAATCCTTCATTTTGACCCTTCTAAATGAACGACCAAACAAAAAGCACAATAATTTGGGCAAAACCCCGTGGCCACCCTGCAATTGCCTTAAGAAGTTGGTTGGCCCTAGCCATCGGTGTTTTTTTTTTTTTGTCCCTTCCCTAGCCATTCCCCCCCCCCGTTTGTTCCCCTTGAAGACTTTAATTTTCTCCCTAAATCCCTCTCCTTTTGACCATTGGGGACGGGGCCCCTGGCTTTTTCATTTTTTGGGCTGTTTTCTGATGGGGGTTGACGCAAAACAGCGCATTATTTTTTTGGCAACCCCTTGGGGTACCCCCCCACCCAAATTCATCAGTAAAAGTGTGGGTGGGCCACTAGCCATCGCTGGTTTTTCAATAATAAGCACCTAGTAAAAAAATTTCAGAAACCAAAACGGCCCTATTAAGTAGAAAGTAAAAAAATAACTTATTGGTGGGTCGTAGTTGGTTGGGTTTCCATTTGGGGGGTTTCTTTTTCGGTCCCCCCTTTTATTGGTCCGCACCCTATAACCGTGGCTTTTTGTTCCTTCCCCTCCCCTCGAGACGAACTAATATGCTGACATAAGGCTTTAAATCCCAAATTTCTACTTTTCCGCCAGTAAAGTTTATTTTAAAGTTTTTTTGAACCACGCTTAAGCCTTTTTAATTTTTTAGTGTTTTGTTTTTTTAAAACAATTCCCCATTTTTTATAACTGGTACCAGAAAACTTACATTTAAATTAGTATTTTAATATACATTTGTTTTTTTCATATTTTTTTTTTTAGTTTGTTTTTTTTTGTACGTTTTGAAACATTACAAAACCTTTTTACATTTTTTAATAATCTTACTCACCCCTGTGTTTTTTTGTATATTCCCCCCCTGTTTTTTTAAAAAACCACGGGTTATAAATCTTCTTTGGCAACGAAAATAAAAAAGAATCCCTTTGCTTTAACAACAAAGTTAAACAATTTCCACCAAACAAAAGAAAAGTCAATAATGAAAAAGATTTAAAATGGAACAAAAAAACTTATCCAAAAAAGAATAATAAAACTCACAGAGCTCCTGTGTTATGGGCGAATTGAGCCCAAAACCTAATTTAAAATTTTCCAGATTGGGTTTTTTCCGCTGATTCCTAATTTACTGTACTTTCGCTTTTTTTCGTTTCTTCCTTAAAATATTTTTGTTTTTTATTTGTTTGTAAATTAAAAAATAAAAAATGAAAAATTAAACTTCCCCTTTTCTTCAAAATGAAAATTAAAGAAAGTAAAAAAATTATTTAAAACATTCAAACGTTAAAAAGCCGTAAGATTATTCGGTTTATATTAGGGGGACCTGCCCCCCTTTCCTAAAAAAAAAAAAAAAAAAAAAAAAAAAAAAAAAAAAAACAATAAAAAAACCCTCGTCTTTACGACTTAAAGTCCTTAAAAAAGTTCTTTAAAAATATTCCTCATTTCCAAAAATCACCGGGCCCCCCCCTTGTAAAAAATTTCAGTTTATTTCCCTAAGAATCAGGCACGAAAAAGGGGTGGGGGGGAGTTCCGAAAAACCCTAATAGCTTTAAAGAGTAGTGAACTGAGGGAAGGGGTACATGTACCACCCCCCCCCCCCCACCCCCCCACCCCCCCCCTATTATATTGAAATAATTTTAAATATTCCGTTTAAACCGTTTTTAGTTGGTTTTCCCTCCTTACTTTTCCAGTTTGAAAAACTTGTTTGTTTTTATTTAATTTTTTCTCTGATTATTTTTTCAAAACCATGTTTTTTTTTTTTTTTGTTTAAGAAGATTCCCCCCCCCCTTTTGTTTAAACATTTCCTCCTGGATTTTTTTCCCCCCCCCCCCCCCGCAAAACACTTTCCCTTTTCCCTCCCCTCGAAACAATTATGTTTTCCGTAGAAATATCTTTTTCCCCCCCCTTACGCCCTGAGGAAAAATTACCCAGAAAAAAAATATTTCGTGTCTTTTTCCAACTAAACAAAATGTACCTAATAGCAATTACTTATAAACCAAATACCTAGGGTGAACAATATTGGGGGCAAAGTAACTTAAACAGCCCCCTTTTCCTCCTAAGGATTATGGAGGGCCCCCCCATTGGGCCATAACCCCAAAAAATGGATTTATTTGGACGGTGTTTCCCAACCTATAGCCTTGAAAAATCAAAAATAGCAGGGACTTTTTAGCTTTAAAAATTTGGAAAATTGAAAATGGGTTCCTTTGGAAAGGAAAAATGGGCCCCCCTGGAGGGGCCCCCCCACCTAGTTTGCCCCCTCCAATCCCTTTTCGTTTTTTGGTCCTTTTAATAAAGGGCAACTAGACCCCCATTTTTTAATTTTCCCTTTTCAAATTGAGCTCTCCCCCTCCTGGGTCCCTTCTATGATTATTGTTGGTTTTTTTTTTTTCGTTGTTACGATCATCCCTGGGAAAAAAAACCAAACAAATTAAATTAGAAAATTAACACGCAATCCGTTGTGATCTTTCTGTCTTGCAGAAAATGTAATTTCCAGATTTTTTGTAAGATATGGACAAAGCCTGGAAAAAACCTTGTGGTAGTAAGGGTTTTTTAACTGATATGGTTTGAATCCTCAATGTGGTCTGAATTTCCATTTAAGTTTCATTTGGTTGTTTTTGTTTTTTTTTTTTGGGGGGGGGGGGGGGTTTTTCCTCCTTTTTTGATTCGGAAATGAAGGACAAAAATTTTCCACCTCGGGCTTCGGAGCCTTTTTGTGGAAATGGGTTAAACATTAAAACTTAATAAAACAAATTTATAATTTTTGGGAATCAGCCATTAAAAAAGCGAAAATTCCTTAAGATGTGGGTGGTATTTGATATCAAAACGAAGGAATTTTCGTTTTTTTTTGTTAAGATTTCCGGTTTTAACTTTTTGTTGGGCCGAAGTCCCCCCCCCCGCTCCCTTATTTACAGTTCGATATCGCCAGTTTTTTTTGGTTTTGATAATATTTTTTTTCAACTGTCCCTTAAATTAAAGTTTTTCAAATATGTCATTTATTTAAATATATTTATTTTTTATGTATAATCCAATGGGCCCCCCTAAGTAATTTTGGAGGAGGGGAATAATGTTTAGTTTTTGTTAAACAGTCCCCCCCCCCCCCCCCTCCTGATAAACTATGCCCTAGGAAATTGAAGGCTTTCGTTTCTCTTTTTTTCTGTGGCCAGAATAATAAGATCTTCAGTTTTCAGACCCCAGAACTAAATAAGTTTTGATTTTTTTTTAATGGTGCCCCCCCCAGCAAAAATTTCATTCGAAGCAATGGAGTGTTTTGGAAATAAATGTTGGAAATCTGGTGGTTTTTGTATCCTTTTCCCCCTCCTGGGGTCCCCCCTCTTCCCCAGACCCAATTTCTACCAGCAACTTTTTGACCGAAGCTGTTAGGAAACCTAGTTTTAAGCTAGGAACTAATGTCCTGAACCCAATATGGCCCCAAGGCCTAATCGTTTTTTGGCCTTCTCTACCTTACCATGTCCCGGTTTTGGAAAGACTTGTGTTTGAAACAGTTTTCACCCCAGCGGCACTTTTTGTGGGCTTCGAGGCGGAAAACCTCCAAAGATTTGGGCTCAAGGGAAAACTAGCAGAAGATCAAAAAAGCGGTCGAAAAGAAATGGCCCAGAAAGAGGATCCTTGTGAATTCCTTATCCCTTTAGAAAACAAAGGGGTAAAGATTTGGCCATGTTAAAGCATGCCGTGGTTATTTAGTAATTTCCTCCAACCTTCCCTAATTAGTTGAAACAGGCCTTTCGGCAGGGCCCCTTGCAACATCGAGGAACCTTTAAGTTTCAAGAAAAAACGGTCACTCAATCAGAAATAGTGGAAAGCCAAAAATTTGTTTTTTTTTAAAAACTGCCCCTTTGAAAAAGGAAAACATCACTTTAGGGAGAAGAGTTTGGATCCCCCTAAAGGTATTGGCCCCTTAAAAAAGTCCACGGGGACTGGGCAATTAAGAAACTATACCGCAAGTTGGGGTAAGTTGGATTACTTTAAAGGGTTGCCTATGGATCTTTTAGCTTTGGGTCCCCCTTCCCCTGCCAACACGGCCCCCCAACACCCCCCCGCCCCCCTTGGATAAATATTGGAATTTTTTATAATCCGTTGTTGGGAACTTTGGAGATACTTTGGAAAATTTGTTGTTTTTGAATCTAAGGAGTATTAAAAAATGCAAGCTTCCGGTGAATGGGCAGTTCCAGATCCTGGACAACTAATCCAAAACCTTAGGAAAGTGTTTTTTCATGTTTTCCTACCTCTGGCTTTCCTTATCCGTTAGAATATATTCGGCGCTTGAGGGAAAAAAAAAATTGTTATAAAAGACAATGTTTTTTAAACGGCATACCTGTTTTTCAAATCTTTGGGGGAAAAAATTTTAAATTTTTTTTTTTTTTTATTAATTTTTTTGGTTTTTTTTTGTAATTTTTTTGGGTTTTTTGGTCCCCCCCCCCCTGAATTTTCTTTTGTTAACTTCCAGGTCCCTTGGACAATATATAATATTTATGAAAATTCAATACAGAATAATCATGTATATAATTTTTATATGTATTTATCCATGTGGGGAATGGGTAAATTTGCACCAACCATTTCCCCACATGTGGGGGAAAAAACATGTTTTGTGTGATTTCATGTGGAAAAAACCTGTTTTTTTGCCCACTGAAAGTAAGAAGCCAAAATTTAAAAAAACTTTAAACAAAACGAACGGAAAATTTTTTATTTCCGTAATATGAAAGAGGGGGAACCTGCCATTATTGTAGAACAATTTAGGTTGGCCAAAATATGTTTTTTTTGAGGCCATCAGCAGCTTCCCCCCCCCCCCCCCCCTTGCAATAACCCACTCTTTTCCTTCAAAATTGGTAACCTCATTAGAACAGCTTTTAATCAAAGATATCCTGAATTCAATTGTGTTAAAAATGAGCCTTTAAAATAAATGGTTCCCCCTATATGACCAGTTTTTTTTTTTAATTTTGTAATAAATGGTGGTGACCTACATTGGTGAACTTCTTGATGGGAACGAATGCGCCCCCCCAACCGCATGGTCCCTTTACGACGGCCTATGGAAAAAATGCCGAAAGCTTTTTAGTAAAAATTCGTTGTTTTTTTTTTCAGTAAAAAATGTTAAAATTTGAAACTGGCTTATTTTTTAGACTTTTTTTTGCAAATTAGATAACAACTTGGGCTAATCCTTTTTGGGTCAAAATTTTTAGGTTTGGTGCG